>JAPDVR010000018.1:28032765-28362765 GCA_026230005.1 Gila orcuttii | reverse complement strand
AAGCCAACCATTGGCTGTAAGTTTTAATATACGTGTCATTTGGATTTTAAAACACATAATCCCTCACCTTAACTAGACATAATCTGTCAATTATGCAGAGTCAAGTAATGTTTCTGTATTTGCTGAAAGAGAAATGCTGCATGAAGCAACAAAATCACAACAAAGCAAATATAATCCTTGTGAAGCAGGATGTAAGAATTTTACTGTGAGCTTCATACTTCCCATCCTGACATGTCAAGTGTTTGGCAATGTTATTGACAGTCATTGCTTGTTGAAACTAATACTAGTGGATGCAATTAATTGCTTGATTCTTTACTGTTGCATTAGTTAGGAAATGGTGTTAAACTGTTAAACCTCTTTTATTCATTTTATGTATTAAATGGCTTTCACTACCATTGAAAAGTTTGGTGTCGGTGAATAAAAAAAAATGTTTTTGAACATCTCTTTTGCTCACCAAGACTGTATTTATTTGAACAAATATACATTAAAAGAGTAATATTGTGAAATATTACAATTTAACAACTTTTATTTTGGTATATTTTAAAATGTAATTTATTCCTGTGATGGCAAAGTTGAAAATTGTAGTCTGTTTGTCAATGCAGTGTCCTGTTTGATAATTAATAGTTATTGATTTTTATTCCATGTTTTCTAGATGACATGTGCCCTTCGTGAGATGATGCTGAATGGTCAGTCAGCTGATGCCGTGGCGTATCTGTTTCCAAAGCTCTTCAGCGCTCTGCTTCTGCGTTTGGGTTCTAGCGTTGGAGTTCAGCTACCTAAAGATCTCAACAGCAACAGCATCATTTCAGACCGCAAAACAACCAACAAAAACAATGTGGCTTATTTTGATGTGTGCGGGTGAGTGGCATAAATATGCAATTTTGTGCTATTGTGCTTATTCAGAGTTGCACTGTGAACACAGTGGTTCTCAAACTTTTTGACTGTTGTAATTGTGAGAAAGCTACTTGTTTTTAATCTTTTTGTGTATTTACAGAAACTGGGAATATTGATACCAAATTAACTGATTCCAGAAATTTCAAGAATTTGCAGTTCTTGATTTTGTGTTTCTTTTTAAAATAATTTAAATAGATATTGGAGGGTTTTTTTCAGTATTTTAATGTCAATGATAATTTATTCATTAATATACTTTCCTCTTAATTAAGATCACTCCCTCAGCCTCGCAGCATTAATTATTTTTTTGTAATTTACTGCCAAAGCAATATAACACAAAGTATAGCGTTATTTTTTGTGCATTACATTTTTTTAAATGAAAATATGAAAAACATCATTAGATTTGTGATTGTTGATAACTGTGGAAACACGTTATCACAGTCTGTGAAAAGGGTCCATATTTGTTTAATGTGAGAATAAAGAGACCATGTAGTGCTATGAGTTCAGAGGTTAGGAAAATGGTTGTTAGTTTTTATTTGTCAAATATACAGGTTAGCGGTCATTATACAAAGTATTTTTTTTTGCCAATTTGAAGAATAAAATAGCACCATGTAGTTAAAAATGAAAAAAAAAAAATCACCAAATAGATGTGGTTATTTGTTGTTTAGCTTAGCTAAACATACTGTCATGTTGTCTAAAAAGGGTTTTCAAATCAATCGCTTAGGAGGTTTCATTTTGTGTCGGATGGTGAATTTGAAGGTAACTGCTCATGCAGATACGGAAGCAGCTCAGGATTTGATATGGAGTTAATAAGACATCTGTGTTTCTCTTTGCTGTGTGTTCAGGGTGGCAGTGGAGGCCCTGCGGATCCTGCTGGGTCGAGCTCAGCTGGACGCTGTCGTGAAACCATTAGATCAGGAGGGAGCTTGGGACAAGATGAAGGACCCGCAGCAGCACACAACAGGAGTCACTCTGCTCTCCAGGTGCACACACCTGTCCTCTGTCATACACCAGTTCTCTTGGACTGTTTGTTGTTTGCAGATTTTTATGCTTTGTTCTGCTATGTTAAAGGAGATGTGTATAACCATAGAACTGTTCTTGAAGACATGCACAGGATGTGTTCAATTACAACATTTCGAGAGTGCTACAAGTCGATTTCAAGCTGTTGTCTCAAGTTTTTGTGGAAATTGTCAAGTTCAGAGTAATAAATAATTGTTTGAATTAACATGCTGCAATACTAGATTTTGAAAAAGCTATTCTTTCTATCAGAGCAATGGCAAAGCATGCTGGTCCAAGACTCCCCGCAATTGTGGAGAGTCTGTGTCCTTCTCTCTGTAATATTTACGAGTGCCAGAGGATCACAGTCACAGCCTTCTTCTCTGAGGTGAGAACATTTATATTTATGTGATTTTAAGTTTTTTTTTTTACAGATACAATTTCTGCTTAATTCAAAGCTTAGTAACAATGAATAGCTAAAGGCTAATTATTTTACAAAACCACAGATTGTTTTTAACAGTAGTTTTTTTTGTACTACTGTTCAAAAGCTTGGGGTCAGTATGACTTTTTTTTTATTTTTTTAGAATTTAATACTTAAATTGATCAAAAGTCACAGAAAATTACATTGTTACAAATGATTTCTGTTTCAAATCAGTACTGTTTTTTAAACTTTCTATTCATCGATGAATCCTTAAAAATGTATCATAGTTTCCACAAAATAATATTAAGTAGCACAACTGTTTTCAATATTAATAATAATAATTACAGGCTCATTTTACATTCGATAAACTAAACTTTGGTCTGTTCTTGTATTCACCCCTTTAAGTCCAATACGACTTAAATTGACTAGCGTTACATAATCAAAAAAATACTTAGTGTGTTTTTATATGATATTTTCAGATGTTGCTGGATTCTAATGTCAAGATTTATTTGTTTACTCCTTCTAGCTGCTGAACCACCACGTAGTGACTGAATTGATGATTTTGGACATGTTGATGAACAACATGATGGAAAGAATTACTGACACCTGCGGTACTGTCCGCATGCTGGCGGTCCGAGGCCTGGGGAACATTGCTGTGGGCTCACCTGAGAAGGTACAGAAGCTCTGCTTGACGTCTGAAAACACTAATTGGATGAAAATTCTAATAGATTTTTTTAGGCAATGTTTCTTGGCAACAGTGTGAGATGCATGGCAACTTGTTTATGCAACAATCAGTAAGGAAACATGCAGGACATTTCTAATAAAAATGTTTACCTAACAACTGCTGCCAAAAGTTCCCCATGTTCCCCACGCCCTCCATTGTTCTGCTCTGATTTTTTTTCTTCTCTCTGTAGTCAAATGAAGTTATGTCATTACTTTCAATAGCTTGGTAACAATATCAGTCAGTTAAGTGTGTAATTATACATTGCTAAACTTTGCTGGGTTTTTTTTTCTCATTCAGGTGAATAAGTACGCAAAGGAGCTTTTAGCAGCCATGAGTTCAGGAATGGAAGAGAAGGATGATCCAAGGAAACTCATCACACTGGAGGCCATGTCAGGAATGTCCAAGATATTGCTTTACCTGGACCAAAAGAATGTTCAACTGCTTGTGGTTTACATCTTCATGAAGATAAAACCCTTTCTGGAGAATGTGAGTGTAAACATTTTATTTATTCTAATTAAAAAAATAATAATATCAGTTTGATTACTGACAAAACAGTTTCTTTGGTGTATCATTACTTTTTTAAAAACATAAAAGTCCAATGTTTCCACAACTATTTATGTTACAAAACAATTACCAAAAATATTGTGCTAGTGTTCCACATTTAGAACCTTTTCTACTGCATGGCAGGAAAAAATCATTTAAAAAAATTAATAAATAAATAATAATAAAAAATACTATTAAAAATTGTTGAGCTCTTGCACACAAATGTGAGGTTAACACAAATTATGGTTTCGACTGCGTACTGTTCCCATACTGTACCCATCCTGGCATAGTTTTGTAAATTTTAAAAGAAAAATTGATACATTTTGTCTATTTAAATATCAGCTTTACACTTTATGTACACATGTCCTTGATTTTGGTAACATGGTTGCACAAGTTTCAAACAATTAAATAAAAAGTAAATAAATATTAACTTTTGTTTGACTTTCTGAAGCTGTCAATCAACATTTTCTAAAGAGTTAACGCCTATATTGACTGACAATTTTCTTGAGAAAATCTTGGTACAAATAGGTCCTTAAACATTTGACTTTTCTCAAGGAAATTCTTGGTTATTCTTGGTAAATACAGGCTATTAGAGTACAGTGTTTTGGTAGTGGATTTTGTTGTTTAGGCTTTAATCAAAAGGTCTTTTGTCATGTTCTGTCAGGAGAACGATGAGATCCGATGCGCTTCCATCATGCTCCTGGGAAACCTGTCAAAGTTCGGCTCAGGTGAGCCCATCTTTAAAGACCAGATCCACAATGTTCTGGTCAGCTTGTTGTTGCACCTCAATGATCCCAACCCTCAAGTGGTCAAGGTCAGTGTTTAGTCTGCACACACTCCTACAATGATTGCTTTTGTTATAATGGGTATAAATATTGAAATTTAGTTAAAAATGATTATGCAAAAAACAGAAGTCTTTCAAGAATAATAATGGAAATATTGCATGTTTTTTTTTTATGTGTGTGTGTCTTTGTTCCCCTAGGCATGCAAGTATGCCATGCGCGTGTGCGCTCCAGTCGTGGGTTCAGAACAGATCTCTGCCATGTTCCAGAATCATCTTCTTGAGGAGAAGGGTCTGCACTATGGAGAGTTCATTAATGACCTCACCAAATACCTAGTATGGCAAGAACCAAAACTTAATTATAAATACATGCATTGAATAACTGCACAGTACATTTTGTTCATCTCTGTCTGCATGCTGATGAGTTGACTGATTCCCTTTTTATAAAGATTACTGTTATTATAATCACTGTGCTATGCCACATTTGCATGTATCTTTGTATTCTTCTTTGATATACTTAATGTTGTCAGCAGTTTTAGTTCATAATACGGGGACTAAAGTCCAGTTCACACTGAGAGCAATAACTATAACGATAACTATATTAGCGTCCATACCAACGAACAATATCGTTCTGTTTATTACAAACATGTGCTGCATTTTGGTTGTCTGCTGCTTTAAATGCTCAAGCTTTTAATGGCTGTTAATGTTTTTTATCATCCATTTGTTGCGAACATTGTGAAAGTGATTCTAATGATATTGTTCCTATGTGCCATTATTGTTATAGGTGAGGCGGGGACTCTGCTATCCTTTTAAATTTAGAAAGATTTCTTCAAAACTATATTTATCGTTAAAGTTATTGTCTTTGGTGTGATTGGGCCTGAACAGATTGTTACTGATAATTTTGTCCAAAAAATAAAAAAATCATAATGTGTGTTCGCAAAGATCCAGGATTTCCCAGGCATGCTGAACTTCTACCACATCACAGTCATTCAGTTCTTCAAGAGTAACTGGTCTGAGATCAGAGCCGGTGCTGCCATGTTCATTGGTAAAAAAACGTATTATTATTTCAGTGTTTAGTATTGCAAATATTTTTACTTCATTGAATAGTTGTTTTTAACTTTAATTTTGCAATACAATATTTAAAATAACTTTCTAGTATTTATATTTTTTTTTCTACTATTATTTTGTGATGGTTTTGTAACTGTGTTTTGTGAATTTTTAGGGTTTTTGCTTGGAAACCTTCCTGATGAGCATTTCTCCCATATGAATATGGGGTCAGTGACCAAGGGTAGGTACAGCAGTTCTATAATAATATCTGCAGTCAAGAGATATATTTAAGGAAGGACAGCACATCCTTGTTATTGTGCTACATTTGCTGTTTCTTGGCACCTAAGGAATCTATTATTTTTGCTTCTATTTTGATGATGATTTTGTCTGGTAGTGCATTGTAGAATGTATTGCTGTTGAAACTCTTAAATACAGTAAATCCACCATGCTCTTGGTTGGTTATCACCTGACGTGTATGTTCAATGAAACTAATTTTTCTTTGATTAATGGACTAAGTTATTTTTCCCTCTCTTCAGGTCTGGTGATGCTGCTGCAGGATCCAGATCCTCTCGTGCGGGTAAAAGCCGCTGAAGCCATGGGTCATTTTCATTGACATTACCTCGTTACGTTAGCCAATCAGATTGGTCTTTGATTTTAAGTTTATTGCTTTGAATAAGGAAGAAGCCTTGAATTGTTGTTCTAAAGGTTTTTTATTTTTGACCAAAGACTGTTCACTAGTTCTGTAAGAAAAGAGAATAATAAAAAAAAGACATGTATTGACGTTACAGCACTTTTACTGCAAGTACTCTCAGATATACGGTGTGTGTGTGATCCCTAGAGTGGGTTTTTCACCTGCGGTGGTTTTTAATGTAAGGTATGTACTTGCAAGCTCTTTACAAATGAAATTTACTGAAGTTTGTATGCAAGTACACTAATATTGCTGGTATTACTTGCTTGACCATTCCTGTAGCGTGCTAAATGCATATCAACACTTCATTAAATGGGTCATGAATTGACATGTATGAGGTCACTGTAAAAATAAAAAGCATTCTATACGTTTCAGAACTTAAAACTTCCTTGTTAGTCCAAAAACATATTTTATTGAAACCAAGCTCTGAAAATGACTCGTTTCAGATTTTGTCACATTTATGACATAATAGACTAAAGACCGCCTCTGCAGAATCAGATCAATGCCTACTTCTACATCATCAAATCTGAGGGCACGCCCACTGGCACGTTAGTAAGATGAGAAGAGCAATAAATGATTACCACTAGACTAAAAATAACATTACCTTCCAAAGCATCCTAATGATAGGATAGCTGTGTGATTGACAGCGCTGGAGCTGTCAATCACACCGCGTGAGTTTATAAGTGACTGAGTTCTAAACTTCCGCCAAAACTCCCATTATAATTAATGACACTGTTTACACTGCACAATGAATCTCTTATTTACATCTTGTTTGCACTGTTAGTTATGAAGTAGAGTAGAGATCTAAATATAATGTAGAGAGTAGATCTAAAAATAGATCTAATGCTATAATCAACACTTTTCATGATTAGTTAATCTCGATAGCTGTAATAGTAAAAACATAGTAAAAGTTTTCGAGAGAGTTACACAATTAATACTTATTTCATATGCAAAGATGTAAGCCAATCATAGCATTGGGCGTGTACATCTTTTTTTATTTAAAAGTCACACTAACGATATAAGTGCACCTCAGGAAATGTAAAATAAAAAAGAAGTTCATGACCCCTTTAAATCATTAAAAATGTATGTAGGATGAATCAATATATTAGAAACTACAATCAACACTGTTTTCCTGGTAATGAAATCTGATGTTCTGCTCTGTTTGAGTTGAAACACCAGTGCCTGCCTTTCTGTGGCACTTGTCTTGTTCCGTTCTGTAAGTTATATCTGTGAAATTAATGATAATTCACAAGTGTGACCACTGTTTTAGAGTTTGAGCATGTAGAGTATTGAATTAATTAAATTGATTATTTTATCTTCATAAACAGGGCAAAAAGTGATGATGGTATGGTACATCCGCTATTTTTTTTACAAATTTGGTACCTATTGTACAGTGTCCTCAAGAAGTAGTTGGACATACTATGAGATGCTATATAAACACAGACTCGTAAATTAAACTTTTGATGCAGTGGGTCTATTTCAATGTAAATGGCCTAATGTCTTCATTCCTTTATTTGATTAATATTTAATGAATGTAGGCATTAATGAATTAGGGAACAAACACTTCGTAAACCGCATTGGTGTGATTCAATCTCACAAGAGCCACACATTAATTGCAAGCACAGTCTAGTTAATCAAAATGATTAGAAGTCAAATATCTTTAGATATTGTATTAGTATACTACCGTACAGGTTTGGGGTCCTTTTTTTCTTTTCTTTTTTTTGAGACGTGAATACAATTATTCTGGAAGCATGCATTAAATTGAAAAACTTTTACAAAAGATTTCTATTTCAAATAAATGTGGTTCAAAGAATCCTGAAAAATAAATCATATTTCCACAAAAAATATTAAGCAGCACAACTGTTTTCAGCATTGATAATAAGGAATGTTTCTTAAAGGGTTAGTTCACCCCAAAAATACAATTATTTCATTAATTACTCACCCTCATGCCGTTCCAAACCCGACCTTCGTTCATCTTCGGAACACAAATGAAGATCTTTTTGATGAAATCTGAGAGCTTTCTGTCCCTCCATTGACAGCTACACGGTTTAGACAAACTTTTCCGAAGAGACACGATCACTTTATATGATGAAAAGATTGAATGTAGGCTTCTATACTCGCATATAAACATTAATCATACGGGGTTTTGGGGAATTTTAATTTTTTGCGTGAACTATCCCTTTAAGCATAAATTCAATTAACATATTAACGATTTCTCAAGGATCGTGTGACACTGAAAGTAATGATGTGGAAAATTCAGCTTTGCATCACAGGAATAAATTACATTTTAAAATATATGAAAATATAAAACAGTTACTGTAATTAGTAAACATGTTTCAAAATATTGATGTTACTGTATTTTGATCCTATACATGCAGTTTTGGCAAGCATAAGAGACTTCTAACAATTTATGTTTATTTTTTAATCTCACTGACCCCAAACTTTTGAGCTGCCGGTCTATTCTTTTCTGCAAAACAGTGGATCCGGGTTGGCACTATGAAGAAGAGCTGAAGGTCTGGGTGTGGAGAGAGAAAAATATTACAACTCCTTTGTTGCTCTGGGTGTTGAATATGCATTAGCACAAGTCAATCAAATTAAAGTGCTTACTACGAACAATTAATCTAAACGCTTTAGAATGTAGCAATTAGTGGCAGTTATTCCTGGTCAGGACTGTGGTCAGGAATCCCATGTGGTAATGACACTGGGATTCATTATTGGAGAAGTCACTGAAATTGTGGTTGTTTCCGGGATGGATTTCAGAGCAATCAAACTCACTGAAGGTTTCACATGTCTGCTGGTCAATCATGGTTTTGGGTGTTAGGCTACGTTTGCATCTTCACATCAATTTGTTTATATGTCTGTTGTTTTATTTTTTGACAGAATTGTTTTGTATCATGTAAAGCTGATCTCTGGATGATGGATTTGACAACATGTAGACCTGAATAAAATTTATTAGCCTATACATGGCAACCCAGACCTCAACTGGCATGTTTGTTTAATTGATAAAGAGTGCTGGAATTTTTATTTATAGGTTCACACATAGGTTTTTTTTTTGTTTTGTTTTTTGCACAACTTGCTGACCTCAAAATTGTGAACGGTAGTTTGTATAAGCTACAATGTTTTTCGTCCTTCCAGTCTGGTTGGTGCATCCAGATGTGAGCTAGTGGTCTAATATTTTATGGCGGCCTTAGACACCTTTAGTAGGCCTAACTTGGAGAACCATAATGATATTCATTCAGTAAAATGTTATAGGCCTATATGTCAAAGCATCATGATATTACCATCTGATTCCATCGAGCATGGCACCGCGCCAGCACTTTTCTGTACTGGAATGCACTACTGTGTGTATTTCACTTCCAGAAGTAGCCACAAGAGGCCGCCACAATGCGAGTTAAAGAAGCCCCTTGACACTTCCAGCATTAAAAGCTGACTAACAACATAAATGACGAGCCTAACCGAATGAGACTGCTCATCCAACAATAATTCTACTGGACCAAAAGGTCAAAGCTACCTTGATTAGATTCTGATTTTCAAAATCACATTACATTTGCAGGCAAATAGAAAGGCCTTTTAATCCTTAATGAAGGTGTTTGAAAGATTAGAGGCAGGACTACATGAGATTGTGACTGTGGACCTGAGGGTACCTGAGGGTAATTTTCTTTGTTGGATGCGCTGGCCGTCCTTCTCCCTAATCAAGCTGATCTTGCCTTTCGGCTCACGTCTATTGACTCTCTCCACCTATTCTGCCGGCTATAGCAGGAAGATTAGCCTTCATTTGTTTGCAGTTTGATAACGTTTTCATTGTGTCCATTTCTCAAATGTAAAAATAGGCAGAAAATGGGGAAAGGTTTATGCGTGCGTGTGAGAGAGAGAGAGAACTGGAGCACAGGATATATTAACTTTTAAAGTGTCCTCTTCCATCATCCTATGCCATCATCAGCCAAAATGACAAATATTCAGGTTGTGAATAACTATATTAATTCAGTTCCTTTCATCACAGCATTTTTTATGACAGGGCCTTCTGCATTAAAAACAAGCTGAAACATCAGAAAACTCCTCAAGGCTCCATTTAATTCTGCGAGAAGAGCCAAGTTCTGATGTTCGGCTGATATAATCAGCACATGCTGTACTTTATCCCTACAGTTTACCTGCAGGACTGAGCTTTACACTGTATGTAATATTTAATAATATAATTTATAAATGTCTCAGAGCTCTTAAATGCGTCCTTTCCAGCCTTACAGAAATCTTCTGAAATTTGTTCATACCCACTGAGCAAATATGAGAGTAGGCCTACACGCTGTTTACTTACTTTTTATCGACCCTATTTCCAGAATAATTTTCCAAATGTTATTTTCTGTCAGTATTACTTTATAGAATTCAGATTGTTTATTCTATACAAATGCTCCGATTTCTGCACCGTAATGATTTCTGCACACTTTCAAGGGAAAGTTTCTATCTCCCTCTCATTCCCTCTCTCTATCCATCCTTCTGGCTCTCTCTCACCCTTTCTCTGAAATTACACTCATTCATTCCCCTGTGTCAGAGCAGGAGAGAGAGACAGCGAGTGCGTATCTGCAGTTGACCTGGCTCTTTGAGAACATATGGATCTAATCTAAGACTCGATTGCTTGGCTCACATGTGATAGTGCCCATCAATTCATACCCTGTGATGCAATGGGAGAAAATCCTTCCAGAGTTCTGAGGGTATTATATTTCAGTGTGGATGATGCCAGAGCAGACCAGGGCAAAATAGATTGTGGCCTCATGGATGTTAAACTATTTTTATATGTAATGCTGCATTAGTCTCTGCTTTTTCATGGAATATTGCCCTGGAATGAAAACAAACAAAAAAGCAGTATTAATAATAAAAGAAGAAGAAGAAAAGTAAGTAGATGATGATAAGTTTAACATTTTGTTTAAACAGTAACACGCACAGTAAGTAAAGTTAGTGTTTTTCCATTATTTTCTCATGACTTGATCCAGCCCTGTTGCTTAAATTCACTCCTCCCAAGCCCAATAGGGATTTTCAGCAGGGGGCCCGCCAATTATGGTTTGATCTCAAACTATTTCTTGCGAAAATATGAAAATATGCATGAACATAAATAGCTAAGTTAAAAAGATGAAGCTCAGCTGAATAATTTAATTCTTCATAAAGTGTATTGGGTTAGAATTATTCCATGCTTGAACCTTGTCAATCGTGACATGCAGTGGTCAAATATTCCTAAATATGCTGTCGTCCATGGCAACCAAACATCTGCGTAACTGAAATCTGTGCTACTTTCATGTCTCTCATATATCACACATTGCAATTTATGTATCATAACAAAGTATGTAAATATATCATTAATATATGTACTATACTAATTATTTTAGGCCACACTCAGTTTTACAGAATAATGCACATCTCTCTATCCAGCAAGTCTTTGGCCAACACACACACACAAAAAAAAAAGAATTGGAAAAATAAAGGTTCCTAAAGGATTTTTTTTTTTCAGCGATACCATAGAAGAACAATTTTAGGTTCCCTAAAGAACATTTCAGTAAACAGTTCTTAAACATATAATGCATGAACCTACACTAATCCATTAATGGATTATTAATCATAAATGCAAAATTAAGCATCCTATTAATGAAATAATTAAAATAATTGATCATACACACATGTTTTATTATATCAAACATGTTTATTTATCTACCTTGTATACTTTGTACTTACTCATCTGCATCTGAAATCGGATATAATATCTGAGTATGTTCTACTTTTGATGAAAAACTTCATGACTGTTACAAAAGTATGCATGTGAATAATATGAGTATACCAAGCATACATGTGTAGTATGAATCCAGAACTACATCCGCCACCATGTTAGCATTGTCATGTGAGCTGTAGAGTTAGTTGTGTCCTTTTTCTGCCATTCATGATACCTTGCTCTCCCATGGTCTATAATAATAAAGTGTCCATTGGATGTGAACTTCAGAATCATGATACTGTTTTTTGCCTACTGTTTTATGAATACTGTTAATTCAGACACTCATTCGACTGCTTTTCACCTACTATAGGGTATTCAGACACGGAGTTGGTGTTTGAGGCCAATTCTTGGCGCAGAGGAAAAAATGTCAAAACAGATTTTTAAGTAATCCATACAGTTAACTGGATGTATCCAACAAAACTGTTGAGTCAAAAAAAAAATCCCCCATTATGACCAAGAATTATGAAAATTATATTGATGAGTGTCAGAAACAACTTTTTTTTTTAAGAATTCATGGAATATAAAATAAATAAATAAAGGTTTTCACGGATAAAATATTTTAAAAATCACAGCATGCTGGGTCAATTTGACCCACTTTATGCATTCTAGGAATAAAATAACATTTTCCATTCCATAATTTTAAAAAAAAATGTTTCACTATTTAAAACCTTTTGTGTTAAAGTTTTTTCAAGGACCCACAGGTGCCAATAAAAAACCCTCATTTTTAGAAGTGAAGAAAAGACGCTCCATGATAAATCTGATCTATCTGTACAGGGCATTATTTGGTTAATAATGTTCCGTATTTAATGAGGAATCACCACTGTTAATAGAGTCTTAATTAACCAGAAATCACCCACTCCTTTAAACTAATTAAACAACATTTGATCCATTTTATCAGAAGGACTCTTAAATTGTTTTCAGTAGTTGAAGAGGACAAACGTCCTTCAGGGAGAGAGGAGAATTATTTTGTCAAGAGGACATACAGAGAATTACTCTGCCTCTCCAAATTAAACGTCTGGTTGAGCCACTCAGAATCAATTTAAAGTGTCGTTCTAGTAGAGGACAAGCTACCTTTGCATGTTAATAACTGTCAATTAATGAATTCAACTCTCAGATGGTTAAACTCATCACAGCTCTGCGCCGTTGTCTAATATTAATGCTAATGATGTCATGATCTTCTGAGGGCAAACTTCAAACATGTTGAAATTACTCATAATGGTTCAGAAATATGTGTCTAAGGAGAGGACAGCCGGTTTGGAGAGTAAGACGTGATAATTGCATGATTCTGTGATGTCAGCATGTTCTGACTCCTTTTAACGCTGACCCACGATCACACTGAAAAGTTAGCCTCTCTCTGGGTCAACATGCCAATTCAAAGAGGCATTTGTAGAGAAGGAGAAAGAGAGATTACCCCTTGCATTCCTTGACAAAGTCACAGGAACTGAATTTCAGAGACAAAAAGAGACTGAGGAGCATTTGCAAAACTTTCTCAAAAACCAAAAGTCCCTTATAGGAAAGTAATTCTTCTTGGTGGCCATTTTAATACATTGGAGCTCAACAATAAGAATAGCTCGCCAGTTTATTAGGCAGTGTGACAGAATCAGAATTTGCCCCTTTGGGCCACTGCTGCTTTGACACTGAAAAATTAAGCCAACATTTATTGATCTTGTACATTCAGTCCCTGGTGAAAAATAAATATACTAAAATGTATTTGAAATTCATTTAATTGTATACTACAAATACTTTTAAATATTTATGTACTTAATATAAATACCCTGACTGCAATTGTACTTTGGGTATAGTAAATTGATATACTTAAAGTCTGCTAAATTGGAACAACTAATTTTGCTACTTAATGCACTTTAGTTATCCGGAAGTAGTGTTGAGGTCCAATAGAGACCTCATACTTCATAGAGACCTCATAAGAGATACTTAAGTATATTTGATTGTGCCAAAATTGAACTATTGCAAGTATATTTTAGGTACACTTTAAATATCTTGCATTTGAAGATTGATATACAGTGATGATACTATCCTTACTAATAGTGATATAAAGCACATTTTAACATTATGAGATGTGCATTGTGCAATTAAGATGTACTCCAAATAAAGTTAAATTAAAATATTTATACAAGTAATTCTCAAGCGATATGTCAGTAAATATGTTAATGGATTTGTAGTATACTTAGTATGAAATAAATGTGTTTCAAATACAATTTGGTATAGGTTTTTTGGTATTGGGGTTTTATGCCTTGCAAAATTAAATGTCTAGCTTTCTGTGATTTATTCTACTTTGTTGTTGCCAGATCTGTTGATTTGTCACCACTAGTAATGTTTTGCTTAGAATGTCATTGTTTTCTGGCAAATTCAAAAGTAATGGATTTGTAGTATACTTAGTATGAAATAAATGTGTTTTAAATACAATTTGGTATAGGTTTTTTGGTATTGGGGTTTTATGTCTTGCAAAATTAAATGTCTAGCTTTCTGCGATTTATTCTACTTTGTTGTTGCCAGATCTGTTGATTTGTCACCACTAGTAATGTTTTGCTTAGAATGTCATTGTTTTCTGGCAAATTCAAAAGTAAAAGTGTTGTGAAATTATAAGTTATTTAATAGATAGATAGCTTGTTTGCCATTTTCTTTTTGTAAAAAAAATAATTGTAAAAAATATAAATGTGACCTATGCTGGCAAAATGTACATTATTGAAAAACCTTCAAAATGATGTATGATTTGTTGGAATCGGACCAAAAATTATTGAGCTACACCTTTTCGAAGTCGATAGAGTCAGTAAAGTTAATTTTGAGAAAAATCGAATTAAAGTTTTCTGAAGGTTCCCAAACAAAAATCACAACCACAGCCTACATTAAAATCCCTGGTAATAACACCAAATTTGGCACACACCAAGTCAAATTATATCTATAGGAAAAATTTATATTATTTTTTCCCCCATGATACCACAATTGTTTAATTAACATTAATGAAACAGACAGCCTATATAAAGGCCGAGCCTACTGTACCGCACAGATATAACATAAGTAGGCTACTCATCAGACTCACCAAACGTTCACTTAAGACAAAACATAATAGCTGTGTCCCAATGTGAAGGCTGCGTCCTCCGAAGGCCGTATTTGAAGGCTGGTTGGCCGCATTTGAAGGCCGATTGCGTCACAGCGGCGCGACGAAGGATGTCCCAATTCAAAGGCTGCATCTTTGAAGGCCGCATTTGAAGGCCGATTGCGTCACCGCGGCGCGATGAAGGCTGTCCCAATTCAATTTCGCATCCTTGGAAGGCCGTATTCAAAGGCTGGTTGCGTCATCGCGGCGCGACGAAGGCAACCCTGATTCAAAAGCGACGCCAAATGCACCCTTCGTTTCCCCGTGAAAGGAAGGATACATAAATGGATCCTTCGCGGTCTATCCTACCCGATCCTACCCCATAAGTCATTGCGGGCCGGTGACGACAGCACTTTTATTTAAAAAAAATGACGGATGATTGTTCTTGTCGCCTAGCAACTGTGACAGCTAGCGATGAAGAGCGGGAGTAACATTTGAACTGCACTTTTTTATATTCAACTGGGTTTTTATATTCCCGTAGTACGGAGCCCGGAAAGTCTCTTGTGGGGGGGAAAAAACAATCCGTGGCCACGGTTGTGCAGTCCATCCCCTCAGTTTATAAACTGTACTCACGAATTCTTAAACTGTTCCCTTGGATTAACAAATCGTGCCCACGATGATTCAACCAGGCCACCTGTTTATGAGGGATGCTTTGCATAAACTTCATTTTTTTAAATAGATAATTTCTTCAATTTTCTAAAACTCCATTTTATGGGAGAAGAAAGCTCAGTATAATAGAATAAGCAAAAAAAAAGACTTCACATATAAAAAAGAAATATAACACAAACACAAGGTTTAGGTTTTATTATATAAAAATAAAACATTCATAAATTATTTTATGATTAACATATTACTGTCTTCAGTGAATTCATTTATAGTTATAATTATAAACACAAATAATAATAATTATCATTATTATTATTAGTAGCCTACATTTAGGCTACATATTGACAAGCGCTTTTATCAAAAAAAGGAACAAAGCAATTCATCAAATGTCAGTCATAATAAATGGTTAGACAATAATAATACAGGGCTAAGATTATCATAAATAACACAAGATTTTGACGCATATCCAAGTGTTTGTGTGGCTGTGGAGGCGCGGGCGTGAGTTTACACAAATAAAATTGTGTATTTTTATACATTTATGTTTACACATAAAAAATATTGTGAGTAGGCTACAGTTTATAAACTGAAGGGACGGAGTGCACAACCGTCGCCACGGATTGAGGGTTTTTTCCCTCCATAATACGGGGTTGAAATATATATTTACCATATTCATCATTTATATTGTCCATTTATGCTACATAATAAAAAGAATACACTAGCCTACAAAATCGCATCAAGGTAAGATATAAGTGAACATTTGAACCATATGCCTATGTATGTTTTCTTTTCTTTTCATTACATTATTTACGTAAGTTAACACCCAATACTTGAACAGTTTAAAGTGTAATCTGGCAATTCATGACGCAGCTTCTGAATTGGGACACAACAAACCAGCTCTGACCATGATCTTGGCTATTAAAGCCGAAAATACATGACTGAAACATCCTCACCATGTCTTCCAGTAAAATATAAACAAAAAAAATGACAATAGCCAATTCTGGATCCATAGCTGTTTATTCAATTGTATAAAATGAATTATCAGAATGGCAGCTGTACTCTCGCTAGGCGCCAGGAGCGGTAATCGGGAACACCTGGTTGCGCAATTAGGAAATCCTGCGAAGGCTACATGGTGCGTCCTTCGACGGACGAATAGGCTGCATCCTTCGAAGTCCGCGGCCTTCGGAGGATGCAGCCTTCACATTGGGACACAGCTAATGTTTGCGTGAATAGGTTACTCACCAAGACAGATATTTTGAAGTAGTAGCTACTGCAATTCTGTGTATATTGGGATCTCGCGCTGTCTGATCCGTCTTTGTGCGCAAGATAGTTTTGTTACATCAGCCTTAATTTGAAAATCATATTTCATTGGTTTAGACTCATGTCATTGAGAATTCGCTATGAATATTCACAATGTTGGAATGCTGCGCTTTAAAACTATACCAAACTTGTGCTGAGGGGAAACGCCAGTCGCCGAGAAGTGAGCAGTGAATAACAGCATTTTTCATGGACAAAGGTACTTCTCGCAGAAATATAGGCTACAAATAAAGATACTATGTTTAATTGCTATTTGGAGCATTTGGGATCGCTAGACGAGGGCTTAATGAACGGATTTTTGTGAGAACCTCAAATTCGACCAAAATCTACATATTTCACTTGTTTTGCCTTTAGCTGGTAATTAGCCCATTGCGCATTCCGACTTAATTTGCCAACACTGGTCACATATTAATGAAATGTAAATTAAAATTAAAAATACATAATTCTGTTGTGGTAGGGCTAGTGAAAATGTTGTCTAGTTGAGTCATGACCCCTGAACTCTGAAATCAGCAGTAGAATCTGCACATCATAAGCTTCTTTCCAATAGGCCTATGATTCAGTTAATATGAATTTTCTTGTAGCCTACAGTAAACAAAGTTTAACAAAATAAATATGGACTTGACCCTCTAGAAGGCATGACTTCATTCTTACTATCATTATATTGAACACTAAAATTGAGTGTTCATTCTCCTCCACCTTGTACTGCCTCTCTGTTCCACAACCTCCAGAACTGGCCTGCAAGATGAAGAAACGCACCGTACAAATTGCGCTTAGGACAGAATTTTGTGGTCATGTTTGCTCGGTTGCTTTTTGCATAGTTCCTTCATCTAAAACAATTCAGACAGTGTGTGCAAATAAACGCCACTGTCAGTGAGCGCATAATCCATAAGGGAACGTCTGGCAATTCCACCAAGTGGTTAAAACGTACAATTTATTATAATATAATTTGATAAATAAAAACCATTTGGTGAATTGGAGAATTACAGGAAGGTATTGGCACAATTTCACCTGTAATAAGTCACTGAACCTACCACAAGCTTTGGGACATGAAAAAAAAGATTGTTTTATAAAAAACAAATTGTGTACTGTGCATACAGGGAGCTATTGGCACAATTTCACCTGTTGTAAGTCAGCCTGGTTAATAGGAACTACAACCTTTGAAACATTATACGTCGGAGGAATTGGCAGATGTTCCCTTATGCACTGTGGTAGCGTGCCAAAACATTCTAGAGTATATGCAGCTATAATGCACTTAGATGATTTTTAATGATTAAATGTCGATATACAATGGTTAGCTACATACTGTTAAAACTAATCGTGGTGTTGATATATTTTTTAGACTGCTGACTCTAGAACAGTGGCATGGAAAACTTACTTTATCGCACTCCGAGAGCCCTCTAGTGGTCGGGAGCATTTCCGTTGTGTTGCGGATTTATTTAATTGTGTTGTGGCTTATTTCCGTTGTATTGTGGCTCATTTCCATTGTGTTGTGGCTCATTTCCGTTGCTTTGTGGCTTAATTTCGTTGTGTTTTGAACTTATGTTTGCGTTTTAAATTTCGTTGTGTTGTGCACTACTGGGCCACCATACTGGTCTGGTTAGGTTGCTGCAAGTGGTTTAATACATCCTCGTTAGGTTGTTGAAGGGACCGCTGAGTGATGGCGAGCTCGCCAATGATCCCGCATAGACATTCGGCTGCTTGTTAGTCAGAGGAAGGCAGAACAATCGAAAAGTATAAGAGTAAGAAAAGGCGAAGCAGACACAGAGAAAGAATAAAGTTTGTGCAGGTCAGACTGATGCTTGCGGCCCTCCGTGTCATGAGTTGGCTGCTTGTTAGTACGCCAGGACCTCTGTCTTCCTTCGCCTCCCCTCCCCTCCATCTCCACTGGCCCTGTGTGCTCCTGGATGGCCAGGGGTCACTCCCAGCCAATTTAGAGTGATGCACATCTACTCTGTCAGCCGCCAGCTTCCACACCGAAAATAATTACCGTGTGAGCATCTGCTGTCCCTGAGAGACGAACGATAGAGTCTGACACGAGCAGGACGGAGAAATTACACACTCTGTTTCTCTTTTCCCCTTCTAAATGGTGGAGCAGGCCCAGATGAGGCTAGAGAGAGAGAGAAACACCTGGTAAAATTCTCCCTCAGTGATCTGTGCATATGCTTAATAACTTTGCTCTGTAGTTAATTGGAATAATTGCCCGGAATGCTCTTGGAGAAAACAGAGTGGGATGCCTTGAGGAGAAAGGAGGGAAAGACTGCGGCACATGCAAATAATTTACGTTTCTGTCAACTCAAGCTCAAAACATATAGGCTGTGTCAGAGACTCAAGGCAGGTGCCTTGTTGCTTCACTTCCCAGTAGGTTGATAACTAGAAAAGTTTATTCATCTGAAACAATTTTAAGTGAGCTTTAGAGATTACAAGCAAATGTTTAGAACCATGCTTGTTTCTTCAGAAAAATATAAACAAATATTTTTTTAAAGTTTTTTAATCGATAACTCCTTTCAAGTACAAAGTGTAATAGTCGGCATAAAACGGAAGTTGGGATAGTCTTTTTTTCTTTATTGAGACGTTGGCTATCCGAATGAAATGCCTTGAAGTGAAACACCCAACAGAGTTAAAGGGACATTGTGTAGGAATTTCTCCCATCTAGCGGTGAAATTGTATTTTGCATTCAAACGAATTGTGCTCTCCAGCGCCTCGATTTTTCAAATGTGTGTTGCATCTACAGTAGCTGTTATGTACCAAAAGGCCGTTTCTGCTGCTTTCAGTTACGTGACGCTGGCTCTGAACGAAAACGCGTTGTGGAAACGCGTTGGCCTAGTACTTTTTGACCCTCTCTGCTGTTATAGTTTTTCAAGATGGCGGAACTGCATGGAAGCCTCCGTGGACCTACCATAGACAGTAAAAGAAATGGACACAGCGACCCCATTGATTTCAACGGAGAAGACTGAAGCCCGATTATTGTACTTCCTTCCTGATGGCTGAGCATACTGCGCAGGCTCAAACTGAGCTTGACGACAGTCTGACAGTTGTAAATCTTCTAGTAGCTGTGCCAAGACAAATCTGAATCACCTAATTCCTCAAACACGTTGTTGAAATATTTTTTGTCCTGTTACTTTTATGGACTCTCTATCTATGGGCTTCTCCCTTGACTTTATGCCTCTATGTCGCTACGATTGCCTCATAGACCGTAAAAGATTGCCTGCGAGCTTCTCCTCCTGTCTATACGGTAGTTTCTCTAAAATGCGACAGAGTCGCGTGGTTATGACGCAATCGTTAGCCTAATTTTACAAAAACGGCTTCTACGGGGCCATAACGTAAGATACAAAGTAATGGAGCCTTTTATACATTGTCGTGTTTCTTTAGAAATAATGGACAAATTAAGTCTTTGGACGCCTCAGATGTAAAGTTATTCGCTGTCAAAGTGACGCCAAAATGAATGGGAGTCAATGGAATGCTAACAGCAGGTGAAGTTCTGCTACAATGGCAGCTCCCGCGAGGCTTCAGTTTCTGGCTGATGGATTACCCCCTTGGGACCTACCCGTCACATGTAGCCTTAAAGATAATAAATTCTTCGTTTACGAGGATAAGTCAGATAATTGGCAGAGGTATTTGTACACCATTGAGGACATATTTATGAATAAAAATATAGATTTTAGATAATAAAATACCTAAAAAAACGACACATTGTCCCTTAAAATTGCTGAATTCGGAACCGCATATTTCTGCCATGGTAAAAGTAGTATGAGTAATAGGGGAGGCCGGGAGAGTTGTAACACTGGTTTAGTTGTCAGTTTAATCATTTAGAAAAGAGCTCTGGTGATGTCATCAATATCACAAGGCTTTGAAGTTTTGCGAAGTTTTTTTTTTTTTTTTACTCGCCCATTACGAATTGTCGCCGTTGGCTACATAGAACACATTCGTCAATTTAGGGGGCTGTTTACACCTGGCCACTTCATGCGTTTTCTGTGATCGGCATCGGATAGCTATCCGATCGTGAAAAGACCTAAATTTCACGTAAATTTCAGGTGTAAATGCCCTCCGAAACGCATTCGAAACGGATTTGAATCCGATCGCTCAAACCACTCCAGGAGGAGGTCTGGGCTGCATTCCAGACGAAACTGGACAAGTGTAAATGCATCTGGTTGTTGAAACCACATATATGTAAATTTTACTCCTCCCAAAAATGCTAAAAAATAAACATGTGAGAGCGTGTTATAGCCAGATATGAAGTCGCTACTGCAGCATTACCGCAGATGAGAAGCTGAGCATCTCATCAAGCCAAGCAAACTATCGCAAATCAAAGTGAAAGTAAGTCGCAGACGCTTAACCCACAATCATCATCATTAAAAGTTAAGAAACGAAATTATCTTACCAGTGCTGTTGCCGCTCTCTCTTGGTCTTTGATTTTGATTTTAGCTGATGATCAATAAAATGCAGCTCATATACAGGTCCTTCTCAAAAAATTAGCATATTGTGATAAAGTTCATTATTTTCCATAATGTAATGATAAAAATTAAACTTTCATATATTTTAGATTCATTGCACACCAACTGAAATATTTCAGGTCTTTTATTGTTTTAATACTGATGATTTTGGCATACAGCTCATGAAAACCCAAAATTCCTGTCTCAAAAAATTAGCATATCATGAAAAGGGTCTCTAAACGAGCTATTAACCTAATCATCTGAATCAACTAACTAACTCTAAACACCTGCAAAAGATTCCTGAGGCTTTTAAAAACTCCCAGCCTGTTTAATTACTCAAAACCGCAATCATGGGTAAGACTGCCGACCTGACTGCTGTCCAGAAGGCCATCATTGACAGCCTCAAGCAAGAGGGTAAGACAGAAAGAAATTTCTGAACAAATAGGCTGTTCCCAGAGTGCTGTATCAAGGCACCTCAGTGGGAAGTCTGTGGGAAGGAAAAAGTGTGGCAAAAACACTGCACAACGAGAAGAGGTGACCGGACCCTGAGGAAGATTGTGGAGAAGGACCGATTCCAGACCTTGGGGGACCTGCGGAAGCAGTGGACTGAGTCTGGAGTAGAAACATCCAGAGCCACCGTGCACAGGCGTGTGCAGGAAATGGGCTACAGGTGCCGCATTCCCCAGGTCAAGCCACTTTTGAACCAGAAACAGCGGCAGAAGCGCCTGACCTGGGCTACAGAGAAGCAGCACTGGACTGTTGCTCAGTTTTGCATGTCATTCGGAAATCAAGGTGCCAGAGTCTTGAGGAAGACTGGGAGAAGGAAATGCCAAAATGCCTGAAGTCCAGTGTCAAGTACCCACAGTCAGTGATGGTCTGGGGTGCCAAGTCAGCTGCTGGTGTTGGTCCACTGTGTTTTATCAAGGGCAGGGTCAATGCAGCTAGCTATCAGGAGATTTTGGAGCACTTCATGCTTCCACCTGCTGAAAAGCTTTATGGAGATGAAGATTTCATTTTTCAGCACGACCTGGCACCTGCTCACAGTGCCAAAACCACTGGTAAATGGTTTACTGACCATGGTATTACTGTGCTCAATTGGCCTGCCAACTCTCCTGACCTGAACCCCATAGAGAATCTGTGGGATATTGTGAAGAGAAAGTTGAGAGACGCAAGACCAAACACTCTGGATGAGCTTAAGGCCGCTATCGAAGCATCCTGGGCCTCCATAACACCTCAGCAGTGCCACAGGCTGATTGCCTCCATGCCACGCCACATTGAAGCAGTCATTTCTGCAAAAGGATTCCCGTCCAAGTATTGACTACTGAGTTCATAACTGAACATAATTATTTGAAGGTTGATTTTTTTTTTTATTAAAAACACTTCTTTTATTGGTCGGATGAAATATGCTAATTTTTTGAGACAGGAATTTGGGGTTTTCATGAGCTGTATGCCAAAATCATCAGTATTAAAACAATAAAAGACCTGAAATATTTCAGTTGGTGTGCAATGAATCTAAAATATATGAAAGTTTAATTTTTATCATTACATTATGGAAAATAATGAACTTTATCACAATATGCTAATTTTTTGAGAAGGACCTGTATGTTGCTTTCGGTGACGTGAACTCCATTATATCTGCATATAGCGCGGGAATTGAAGATCGGATTTATATCCGTTTTGCGAAAACACATTTATGTGACCAGGTGTAAATGGAATCGTTTGATAAATCAGATAGCTATCCGATCTGAGAAAACGCATGGCCAGCCTGGCCAGATGTATACAGCCCATTAGAAATACGAAACGCGATGCAGTGGAAAGGAACCGAAAGCATCACGACTCTCGATAGTTGACACGGAGTGTTTAGTGACGTTCATGCGCACGACGCTGAAAACGCAGCGAGACGTGGCGCAACATCAAAGACGCAAAACCTGCACCTTTTCAAATTTTAGATTCGACACAGCCATATATTATTCATCCATATCTGTTAATGATGCATTATTGTGTGGCTTACATCATTTGTCACTGTGTGTTCTTAGATTATATATTTGCTAATTTGGACATTAAGTGTGCGTCACCTTGTTTTATCCATGATTAATAACAGGGTTTGCAGACCAGATCATCACTGGCTGAGTGTCTTTACACCAAAACAGAGAGCCATGTTCATGCATACCTGCTGTGACCTGTCATCAGTGATGATGATGAACCACTACTGATCCTGCAGAAAGGTGAGCTGACTGTCATCCTTACAGAGGCTCGTCTGTCAACTCTGTCTTTGAACTGCACATTCTGAGGCTTAATGTCTGCCTTATCTGTAGTAAAATGTAATACTCCTGCAAAGGCCCCTTTCACAACTGTGCACAACTTTTTATATATATAAAATTTAAATTTAAAATGAAAACTAGCTATTGTTAAATGTATCGTGCAGTGTTTTAAAGACAAACTGAAATTTGAGTAAAGGTGATATAACAGATGTATTTTCTTTATTCTCATTGGTACAATTGTTAAAATGGAAGAAGTACGTTGAAAATGTTGTAGTTACACGGGCGCCGCCATGTTGGATTTCAATATTCGGCTACGTCACTGGCATGGTAAGCTACTCCGTTGTCAACCAACACTAGCAGAGCTAGCTTCTCTCTACCCCCTGCCTTGTCAACAAAATTATTCTAGTCGTGATTTCTAGTGTTTAATCCTAGGTACGAGAGACAGATGTGTTGGAAACGTCAATGAGTACATGAAGCGCCTAACATCAAATGTTTTATTTAGCTACAAGTCCAACGCATACTCGAATCCTTGATATTCGGCTGAGGGGAAAAGATCCCTGATGTAGTTCTCTGCACAGGATGGGATCGAAATCCTATTCATCCTTCCCAAATGCCCCCTTGCCCAAAGAGTGAACTGCCAGTACGCTGTTAACCTAAACAGTCTGAGAAAATGATATAACAAGTTAGCCTTGACTAGCCCAGTCGCCAATTCGTAAAATACACTGTTATATACCTGCTACTTATGGGGCACTCCAGTGTCTCAGCTCGGACATCCCTTAGAGATAGCATAGCCACCTCCAACACGTCTCTCTCACCGCACAGCATCCGAAATGAACGGTGCATGGTGATGCATTTTCACCGATCAATAAATTTCCAGGTTGACCTCTCTGCAACAGATCGATTCCGGTGCAGTGTCCATGCTCCGGCAGCGCCCGCGCCCACACCAGTCACTTCCCCCCAAACGAACCTGTACCAGTCCTGTACTGTAGGTGGAGCCTGAAACTGATCGTCCTCCATGTGGTGGTAGTCAGATACTACTGGCCTATCCCTCACAGGCCCAAATGTGTAACCCATGCCATTAAAATTACTAATTTTCCAACCGTGTATCACATGAAATACGTTCTGAGGAAACTATTTTGCAAATCGCAATTACGTTACATGCCAACATATAAGCAGTGCTATTACGTTGGTCATTAACCTATAGCCAATCTATTGCATTGCTATTACGTTTGTCCTTAACATAATAACTTACATCCAAAGCAGGTTACTTTTCACAGGCAGCCGCACAAAAACGTAATTTATTTATGTATGAACAAATCTACCGACAATCGTGGCATTAATGTTTTGACTCTATTGCATTCAACTGTCTTATCAATTAAGTTTTCAGTCGCATTTATTAATAGGCCTAACGTTACTCATAAATATTAACATTTCGCTCTGTTCGTGCCTTCTGCAGCAAACTCGTTTCGGATGATTAGCCTGCGTGGTGTTAAAAAGGAATACACGTTTAACCTTAAAAATACCTTGTTTAATCGTTTAACCATTTTGTAGTAGTGTATTTACACAAAAAGCATTTTCTCCAATAAAACAAACTTACTGATACATTCACAAAAGACATACATTTTATTAGCTTGATGTAATCCAAATCCTAGAATCCATACGTTGTTTGCAAGAAACAGATCCAAATTCAGCCTTTTATCCGGTGATCTTCATCTTCATTTCTCAGCAGCGACCGCAAACGTCAAATCTATCCCGCGCTGGTGATGAATTCAAATAAAAAAAATGCGCCTTCAAGACGCGTTACGACATGTTTTACGGCCGTGATATCAAACGCTCATTGGCTCTTGCCTGCTTCGTCACAGATTGTGACATGCCGTGTTTCAGTCGGTGTAGTACATTTGAAATGGAGAAGCGCGCACGCCTTCAGAGAGCGAACAGAAATCGGATTAACATTTTCATGGATTAACGTTAATAACTTAAATTCTGATCTGTACCTCATACACAACTACTATAATATTGCCAGAGAGGACTGCGACTGCAACGCATCATCATGTGAACGACTTTTGGTAATGTTAACGTTACCGGTTTTGACATTTTCGCAATAAATAAATTGTGAAATGTATACTTGTCTGTCTGTTATGTTTTTTTTTCTTCATAATTGTGTTAGCCTACGTAGTTTTAAGGAATGGTTATGGGTAGGTTTAGGGGTAGGAGTAGGATTAGTGGCTCAAAATATATTTTAATGCTATATTGTAAATAAAACTGCCATTTACCTACACATCTCTGTCCATTACGTTTTATCCTTTTTATATTCTGTATAACATGGATATGTTTAGGTTTTGGGAGTAAGATTAAGGGATTTTGTTACATTTATCTTTAAAAGTGAAAGTATACAGATATCTTTATGATATGAAATATACGTAAATAGTTAACGTTTTGTAGCTGTAAAAACGTAATAATGTTACGTTTACATGTTGCAAATACGTCCATATTATACGTTTCAGCATCAGCATCTATCCAAACGTACAAAAACGTACGTTTTCTATTTTTGAAAATAACGTATTAATACCTACGTATTAACAATGAGACCAGGCTGCTATATTAGGTTAAGGACCAACGTAATAGCACTGCTTATATGTTGGCATGTAACGTAAAGGCCCTTTCACACCGGACGCGTAACGAAAAAACGAAACGGAAAAGCGAATAGTTCGCGTGCGAATAGTTCGCGTCAAAACCATTCACATCAGCCGCGACGCGAATTTGCGACGTTCAGAGCTTCAACATTCCAAAACTTTCGCGCCGACAGCTGAGAAAACACGGACACTTCATCATCATCATCCAGTGAAGACGAGCTTTTCGTTTTCTTTAAAAGACAGAAAAGAAGGTTTTGTGTGCACCCAATCTTAAAGAACAGAGAGTCTGAAGGGGAGTAGGCCTATGCTAATCTTGTAAAGTAGCTAAAACTTTGCCACAAAGAACCGGCCAAAGTAAGGATTATGTATTAAACATTTGAATTGTTTATTAATAAAGTGTTTTCTGTCAGTTTTCGGTATGAGACGCGCTCCAGTTCACTCGCCGGCTCCTCCGTGTCCTAATTATATTGTCTACTATATTTGCTTCTTATTCCTATTAATCCAGGCAATTTGTTGATGAAACATTGATTAAAATTAAGATACAATTTATACAAAACGAAATTCACTTTAAAGAAAGGCTTTCTACAAAACAAAACTTAGTGGTCAAAATTATGTCTGACCCATTTCAAATGTTTTCGATATATTGGGCATCTTATGATCCTTACTCATCTCATGCGGTTCGCTTTTCATATAGATCATCAACATAGATGAAAAAAAAAAAAAAGCATTATATTATTTAAACGTAGCTATGAAACGTATGTTTTGTTTGAGTTTTGTATAGGCCTATTTAAGCGTCACCCCGCTCTGCTTTATTTACGCACATGCTCTGGTGTGTGGCCTATACATGCATGCAAAAATAATATGAAACACACAACCATGAATGTTGAAAATATTCCAAATTAATTATTTCCCTCCTAGTCAAAAATATTATAAATCATCAGCACGCACTTCATCAACTCACCGGAGACACCAACTTTCCCAGCTATTTTATCCCATGCCTCGTTCTTTTGTAACTGGTCCCTATAAGCAAACAACCCAACGTCATGTCATAAATGATAGGGTATGCGTGCGTTGCGATGCGGAATAGGCAATATAAAAATGCTGTCATTATAAAAGGTTTCTAGTTTCAATGTATTTGTTACAAAGGTAGCGCAAAGGCGCCATCTAGTGGCCATTAGCGGATGCGCTGAAAGTGATTGCGCACGAGGAATGCGCGTGAGAAATGCGCGTGATACAAACAGCTGGATTCTCCACAGCAAGACTGTTCAAGAAATTGCGGTGCAGTGTTTGTGTTGAACATTAATAACTGTGTACGTCCTTATGAGAAAAGTGAGTTTTATTTATCCTTTACTTGTTTAGGATCGATTATATATGTGAATATCTAGAAATACTCGAGTATTTGGGTCGTAAATCCACTCGAGAGAAATGACGAGTCATGTCGTGTAGTTAGCAAACAATGAACGTCATTGTAGAATGCTTATGCGTGTTGTTAGTAACTGATTTAAGTGTTGTGTTTGTATTATTCAAATAGATAGGCTATATCATTATACATTTACATTATTTGTTCTATACAGATTATGTTAAGGAATGGTGACTCACAAAGTTATAAGTCACCTGGTTAAGCTGGTGTATTGCTCTGGATATAATGTTAAGCTGATAGACTTCATCAATAATGTTAGTTTATACAGTATATGTAACATTTATTACTGTTTGTTTATTTTCAGCTACACACATATACTCAAGTACATAATGTCAACCTACCGTTTACATTAACATAACCTGAGAGGCAACTACAGTCAAATCCGCACCTGTAATCACTGTCTAATGTATGTCTGTGCTGCCAAAGAAAGTTGAGTAAAATGTTCAATCTGATTCCTGCCTCCTGTCCTGCGTTCTGACCGACGCTCCAGGGCGAGAACTATAGCCTCCTAAGCACCTGTGGTCCTTTCTCTAAAATATTGGTCCTTCGAGCCGGATATCAGTGCTTACCTTGGTTAAGGATGGCTACTTCTAAAGAAATGAGTGAAGCCCTTTCAGAATCTGTGCGGCCAAAACGGCAAGTCAGACTGCCAACCTATTTATCAGACTACCAAGTGAATATAACAGGCCACAAAGAACTGACTTCCTCTTATACAGAAGATACTGCAGCACAGACTACATTTAGACTCGAAAAGGAGTACGATGCAGAGAGTGATGAAACTGCTAGAATGATGTACTCAGCGGGACCACCATCGGCCAGATCTGGAAGTCGGTATGTAGCAAGAGATGAGTGGGGAGCCTTTTATACTGAATTAGAGGACATTCAAGCTCAGCTTGGCCAAGACACTAAGCTCATACAAATTTTACGCGATCGAGTGCGCCAGCATGTATTATCTACATGCCGTGGGACTTTGGAGGAAACCCCAAGTGCAGATACTCACCTATTACTGGAAGACGGCCGAGCCTTTTTTCCTGTAACAAGGCAGCCACTTTCACACCCTGCTCACTTATCATCACCAGTTTCCTTCTCCGCATCATCGCAAGTCTCACCACTACGGTCCCAAGTATCACCGGTGTCTTTGGTTGAGTCCCATTCAGTTACCCGCCTAACACCACAGAGACTTATTACGACAGTGGAAGGTCCTCAAGAGGATGAGTCATGGCCTGAACCACCACCTCCGGCATGTGATGATGTCCCTTACATAGCTAGGAAAGAGCGTGAATTCCCAGTCACTTACGCTACTTCTGTTAGTTATTCAAACCCAGTGAAACTAGCCGCCGAGAGAGCAGTAGCACAGCCCTACTATGGACGGTATGCTCCAGTCAGTGGAAACTCATTCCATAATCACTCGTTCAGGCCTCAAAGAGGGGATATCAGATCAAGCCTCATGCCGCACAATACACAGGGTCAGGGCAGTTCACTGTATCATCCCCTCACCTGCCCTCCAACCTATGCTCCATATTTAACGCCTCATTCTGCACCCTGGCTGGTCGTTCCTTCGCCACCTCAGCAACAATCCGTGTATGTTCCACAATCAATGAAACAGACTGAACCATGGCCTACACACCCAGAAATGCCATACAAGCAGCCACAACCCTCACCTTATGAGATCTTTCCCTCATCGCTTCCAGCACAGGAGAAAGTCTATCTAGGCCCTAAGCCACGAATTCCCAAGTTGATTCATCGTGACCCTGCGGAATTCGCCAGGCTGAAGATGTCATTGGAGAACCTACTGCCATCAGGTGCTACCGAGCTCTTCAAATACCAAATATTGGTCGACCATCTTAAATTAGAGGAAGCCTCACCACGCTGACTCTTACCTGAACTCTACCACTCCATACTCTGACACAATGACAGCCTTAAATGAGAGGTTTGGTCAGCCGCATCAGTTAGCACTTAAAAGAATAGCACAGGTCATGGATGCTCCTGACATCAAGCGAGGGGATCATGAGGCATTTCAAAGGTTCGCCCTGCAGATCAGAGCACTTGTTGGGATGCTGGAAACCCTTGGTGTAGAGGGAGAAGTGGAATTAAAATGTGGCTCCCACGTCGCCAGACTGCTTGGTAAACTACCTCCAGAGTTGTGTGCAGACTTCCGCAGACACCTATATTATCAGTCTGATTCAGTGTATACACTACCTGAATTCTCTAAGTGGCTCCAGTACGAAGCATGGTGCCAGGGTCATACAGAACCACCCAACAAACGAAATCATGAGAGCCGGGCAAAGCCAGCCCGCTTCACCAGACCAGCCACTATCCTCCATGGTGCCAAAGCTGCCTCACAGATGAAGAGCACAGAACCAGGACCTAAAGCGTTCACCTCAGGCAAGAAAAGAGGTAAAGTGCAACCATATTGTCCATATTGTGAAAGCTCTGAACATTTCTTAAGTCAGTGCGCTACTTTCCAGACTTTCACTCCTGAGCAGATCCGTAAGTGGATTATTGAGAACAAGAGGTGCATAAAATGTGGTCGTGCTCATGCTGTTACAGACTGCACTCTCAAGAAACCCTGCAGCATTTGCCAAAACAAACACCTCCAGATACTGCATGGAGTAAATTCTAAGGAAAGTAAAGAGGGCATATGCATGTTGAGCTCCGCAGTTGGCACTGCTTATCTAAATCGACCTACAGACTGCAGTCGGGTATTGCTGAAGGTGGTAAAGGTTCGTCTGCAGTATCGTGAAGAAGCTCTGGAGACTTATGCTGTACTCGACGATGGTTCAGAGAGGACCATACTCCTCTGCGAGGCATCAAATAAGCTTGGCCTGCGTGGAATTCCTGAGGAACTGGCCTTGAGAACAATAAGGCAAGAAACCCAAGTACTCCAAGGAGCCTCTGTCTCTTTTAGCGTTTCCCCTGCCTCGCAGCCTAAACGGAATTACCACATTAGTGGAGCATTCACTGCTCAGAATCTGGGACTGGCTGATCATTCCTACCAACTACCCATCTTACAGAAAAGGTACAAGCACCTCAGAGGTTTGCCACTTGAGTCCTTTGATCAAGTTCACCCTCTTCTTCTCATTGGAGCTGACCAGCCCCATTTGATCACTCCAACCGAACCAGTGCTTTATGGGCCACCAGGAGGACCGGTCGCTATACGGACCAGGTTAGGGTGGACATTACAGGGCCCAGCTAGGGGTCTACCACAGCATCCTAGATCTCAGCACTGTTACCTGACCTCAGTAAACTCTGAAACAGCTGAACTTCTGAGAAATGTGGAGAAGTTGTGGCAGGTGGACACACTACCATTCAAATCAGAGAAACAGGTAACTCGATCACGAGAGGATCAAGAGGCACTGTCACTTCTGGAAAGTAAGACGATCCGTGTTGAGCATAACAAGATTCAGCACTATGCGACCCCTCTGCTATGGAAGATGAATACTTTCTCTTTCCATGCAACCAAAGATGCTGTCATGCCAAGCCTCCGAGGTACAGAGAAGCGACTTGCTAAAGATGAGGACAAAGCCTCAGCATACATCACAGAAATGAGCAAGCTTGAACTGGCAGGCTCAGTACGTAAACTGACTGAGGAAGAGGCTGCACGAAGTGAGGAATCATGGTTCATTCCTCATCATCTGGTACAACATAATGGGAAGAATCGTCTAGTATTCAATTGTTCTTACCAATTCCAGGGTTGCAACCTCAAAGGCGATGTTTCACCAGGTCTGCCTTCTGCCTGAGGACAAGCCCCTTCTTCGGTTTGTGTGGCGAAATCTCTGCCGTGATGTGCCTCCTGTGGTCTATGAGTGGCAGGTTCTGCCATTTGGTACCACATGTTCTCCTTGTTGTGCCACATTTGCCCTCCAAAAACACGTGCACGACCACAGCACCGAGGGAGAAGATGTCAGGAATTCAGTAGACAGGTGTTTCTATGTAGACAACTGTTTACAGAGTCTATCATCAAAAGCTGATGCCAAAGATTTACTTGATAAATTACGTGTCCTGTTGGCATCAGGGGGCTTTGAGATCCGCCAGTGGGCCAGCAACGCCCCTGACATCCTTAGCCATCTTCCTCAAGAAGCTCACTCAGATAACGCTGAATTGTGGCTCACCCAAAATTCTTCTGATGTTCAAGAGTCTACCTTAGGTCTAAGATGGCATTGCCCTACAGATACCATCGGTTATAAACATCGACTGGACGATTACGGCCCAACCACAATGCGCACTGTGTACCGTACATTGGCCAGACAGTATGACCCATTGGGGCTAATATTACCATATACAACTCGGGCTAAGGTGATTGTACAGCGACTCTGGGATAAACAACGAGAATGGGATGACCCATTACTACCTGAGGAGCTGCTCCAAGCCTGGAATACATGGGTAGCAGAACTGCCGGAATTATCTCGCATCACCTTACCTCGCTGCTATGTTCCAACAACTATGGATCAGCCAGACGTGATACGAGATGTCCATGTGTTCTGTGATGCATCTGAGAGAGCATATGGATCAGTGGCCTACCTACGCTCAGAAGATGCTGAAGGTGGTGTTCACTTGGCATTCCTGCTGGCCAGATCTCGAGTTGCGCCAAAAAGACAACAGTCCATGCCAAGACTGGAGCTTTGTGCAGCAGTCACTGGAGCCCAACTTGCAAAGTTGATAATCAGTGAGCTCACCTTACCAATCAGAAATACCATCTTGTGGTCTGACTCGACCACTGTGCTGACATGGATCCAGTCAAACTCTTGTCGATTCAAGGTCTTTGTGGGAACCAGGGTTGCTGAAATCCAAGAGCTCACAGATCAGCGGTCATGGAGGTACGTGAGATCAACACTTAACCCGGCAGATGATCTGACCAGGGGTGAATCATTGGTGGAACTAGAACAACCAAATAGGTGGTGTCAAGGTCCATCATTTCTTTTACGACCACCTGATGAGTGGCCAGAAGCTCCAGCAGGGTCCGGTGAAGAAGATCCTACCGAGCTACGACGTTCCTTGTTCTGCCATTACATCTCAAGTTCTGATAGGTCTGTCCCTGATTCCAGCAGGTATGCTACTTGGAGTGAACTGGTGGAGGCCACAGCAAGCACCCTTCAGCCTGAGGAAACAGGGCAAGCTACTCCATCTAGTGCAGGAACTTATCAGCAGGCAGTCTCCCTCCTCCTTAAACAGTCCCAGCTGGAAAGTTTCCTAGAGGAATATAACCTTCTCAAAGCCAATAAACCAGTTCCTTCCAGTAGCCGCCTTCTTGTTCTGGCTCCTGAGTTTGATGCATCAAATGAGGTCATTCGAGTTGGTGGACGCCTCCGAAGAGCAGAGGATTTGGATCCCAACTTCAAACACCCTATTGTGCTGGATCCAAGCCACTGCATCACCAAACTGTTAATCCAGGATTTTGACCAGAGATTATGCCATCCTGGACCAGAGCGAGTCTTCGCTGAACTCCGACGTTCGTACTGGATATTGAGAGGGCGTGAGGCTGTTCGGAAGCATCAATATGTTTGTCTGGAGTGTCGGAAGTTGAGATCCAAACCTGTTCCACCGAAGATGGCTGACTTGCCTCCTGCTCGACTTCGTTTGTTCAAGCCAGCGTTCTATTCTACTGGGATGGACTGCTTTGGGCCATTCCATGTGAAGATTGGCAGGCGTACAGAAAAGAGATGGGGTATCATATTCAAATGTCTTACCACTCGAGCAGTGCATCTTGATGTACTTACCTCTATCGACACAGATGCCTTCCTGATGGCAGTACGGAGGTTCACCGCACGTCGTGGTACCCCTACTGAACTTCACTCCGATCAGGGGACAAATTTCAGAGGGGGAGAGAGAGAGTTGAGAGAGGCTTTCGCTGCCATGAGTGCTAACCTGCAAGGGTTGCTAGCGAAACATCAAATCAACTTCCATTTTAATCCTCCAGCAGCTCCACACTTTGGAGGAGTGTGGGAGCGAGAGATTCGCTCTGTAAAAGCAGCACTGAGCACCACAATTGGAACACAAAGCGTTCCTGAGGAAGTACTCAGAACAGTTTTAATTGAAGTGGAGGCTATTTTGAATTCCAAACCGTTGGGGTATGTGTCAGCTAACATCGCAGATGTTGACCCAATAACACCAAATCATCTTTTGATGGGGCGGCCCAGTAGTTCATTGCCGCAAGTTGTCTACCAAGATTCTGAACGCCTAAGTCGTAGACGGTGGAGACAAAGTCAGATACTGGTAGATCATTTCTGGGCCAAGTTCATAAGCTACTACTTACCAGGTCTTCAGTTGAGGCAAAAATGGCAAAGGACTACTGAGGACCTTACTGAGGGGTCTGTTGTAATGATGGTTGACTCACAATTACCAAGGGCTCTATGGTTAGTAGGCAAAGTGGTAAAGGTGTTTCCAAGCGCTGATGGACATGTGAGAGCAGCTGAGGTAAAAGTTAATGACAAGAGCTTCACCAGACCTGTGGTAAAGCTAATTCAGCTGCCTGAATTACCTACGGAGGATTAACATTCAATTGGAGCACATTTACATAGCAAATGTGGGGGCGGCTGTTACAAAGGTAGCGCAAAGGCGCCATCTAGTGGCCATTAGCGGATGCGCTGGAAGTGATTGCGCACGAGGAATGCGCGTGAGAAATGCGCGTGATACAAACAGCTGGATTCTCCACAGCAAGACTGTTCAAGAAGTCGCGGTGCAGTGTTTGTGTTGAACATTAATAACTGTGTACGTCCTTATGAGAAAAGTGAGTTTTATTTATCCTTTACTTGTTTAGGATCGATTATATATGTGAATATCTAGAAATACTCGAGTATTTGGGTCGTAAATCCACTCGAGAGAAATGACGAGTCATGTCGTGTAGTTAGCAAACAATGAACGTCATTGTAGAATGCTTATGCGTGTTGTTAGTAACTGATTTAAGTGTTGTGTTTGTATTATTCAAATAGATAGGCTATATCATTATACATTTACATTATTTGTTCTGTACAGATTATGTTAAGGAATGGTGACTCACAAAGTTATAAGTCACCTGGTTAAGCTGGTGTATTGCTCTGGATATAATGTTAAGCTGATAGACTTCATCAATAATGTTAGTTTATACAGTATATGTAACATTTATTACTGTTTGTTTATTTTCAGCTACACACATATACTCAAGTACATAATGTCAACCTACCGTTTACATTAACATAACCTGAGAGGCAACTACAGTCAAATCCGCACCTGTAATCACTGTCTAATGTATGTCTGTGCTGCCAAAGAAAGTTGAGTAAAATGTTCAATCTGATTCCTGCCTCCTGTCCTGCGTTCTGACCGAGGCTCCAGGGCGAGAACTATAGCCTCCTAAGCACCTGTGGTCCTTTCTCTAAAATAGTATTGCTTGTTTTTAGTTTACATTTCATGTTGTGACACTTCTCTTCTCTCGCACATAATGCTGCTACGTCAGAGCAGCCAAAGCGTCAACAAGCTTCGCCTTTGTTTCCTTGTATGTGATTGGCTGAAGCCTTTTCTGTCGCCGCAAAAGTAAAAAAAAAATCGACATCGAAGCGAAAAAAATAAAACTCGTTTTTTCGCCGCAGCACATTCGCGTTCGGTATGGAAGCACTCATTACACAAACAGCTGATCAAAAAATAAAACTATCGCGCGAATTATTCGTGCGTCAAAATCGCGTCCAGTGTGAAAGGACCTTAACAGTTAATTGCGATTTGCAAAATAGTTTCCTCAGAACGTATTTCATGTGATACAGGGTTGTAATTTTCGTGTGTGTATATAGGACCTGCAGCTGTTGCCCAAGGGGGTAATCCATCAGCCGGAAACTGAAGCCTCGCGGGAGCCGCCATTGTTGCAGAACTTCACCTGCTGTTAGCATTCCATTGATTCCCATTCATTTTGGCATCACTTTGACAGCGATTAACTTTACATCTGAGGCGTCCAAAGACTTCATTTGTCCATTATTTATTTCTAAAGAAACAGGACAATGTATAAAAGGCTCCATTACTTTGTATCTTACGTTATGGCCCCATAGAAGCCGTTTTTGTCAAATTAGGCGAACGATTGCGTCATAACCATGCGACTTTCTGGCGCACAATAGAGGGAATGCATTAACGTCACTTTCCCGCCGGAACACGCCCCCTCAGCCGGACTGAGTGGCAGAAGAGCAGCTGCGTGACTGGATTTAATAGGGGAAACTGCGAAAACGCAAGTAAAACAAACGATTATCAGTTTAAACTAAAGATTGGACTCAATATAGTGTTCCTTACAACTTACTAAAGATCCAGTGATCCATGGATATTGACATGCAGCCAGAAATCGTGTTTCCTGACATTTATATGTGCCTGATTTCGACACCGGGGAAATACATACAGCAAATTTGCCTGTGAACGCTTTATATAAATACAATATAGGCAGGTCTAAATCCAGGTGATCACTTATATCAATGTTATATATATCATCATATCGTCTAGACTTAAAACTTGTATAGTTTTTTGTCAGTGTTTATTTAAAAATGTCAAATTATACAGAATATACAGTGGTAAATATTTGATTGATGAGTTGTCACTGCAATATATAACAATACAATATATAGAGAATGATTTTACCACTAAATTCAGCATATTGACACAAAAATGATTGCAAACATTATCATATCAACGTTCGCAAAATGTTTTAAGGATATCATTGAGGCCTGAGATGACGGAGTGTTTTTTATAAAACGTTCTTGTAATGTGACGTGTTAACAAAGCAAGAACATTTTATATGTAACATTTTCAGGATGTTGTTGAGGTAAAAGTTTGTAGAATGATCTTTTATAATACATTGACACAATGTTCCATAATAACAGAGGATGAACATAATCAAATTAACGTTCGTAAAATGTTTTTGACACAAAAATGATAACTGCAAATCCACCTTTCGCTGACTGGAGTCCAGTTGTTTCTATGAATTGCAACGATCTATTTGCTTCTCTGTTTAGGTAGTCTGTAAAAATATACCTCATATTTCTTGTCAAATCTAGTAGTACAGTCAGTCTCAAAGCTCTTTCCCGTTTTAGACGCGTTCTGTGTGTTTTTCCGCAGCATTCACGCTGAGAACCAATGCTGCCGCTCAGTCTTTCTGCCACTCAGTGAGCGGAACAGCAGCGACTTCCGCTTACTGTGACGTCATGCGCATTCCCTCTATAGAGAAATTACCGTATCCACCTTATTCCTGACGAGTTTACTGCGTTTTGAATTATGGGTGGCACTTCCGGTTTGGGGAATTCCCATTCAAAAAGACTGAAACGAATCATTTCAAATCGTAAGGTTGCCCTACAAATAAAGCTGATCCGTCAGTTTGACTTAATGAGATATCAGTTTTCTTTCATGTTTTATCTAAGAATAACATGAGAATAACGTAACACTTGGTATTTTAACGTGACATAACAAGAATATCTATAGTAAGAGCTCTGCATTCTTTTCCTCATGATTATTTTATTTTTCAACGTTACTTTAGAATTTCGCTGTAATAGTATGATAAAGGTCAACATATACTGCACATTTGTGGTCTGTTCTCCCGATTTAATTTATCTGATGTATACTATTAATAATTCACTGGAATCCTCCCCAAATCCTCACGTCTCTTTCCAGGTTTGGTTTCACAGGTAAATACAATTTATTATGTGTCAAAATGACTGAAATCACTTTAAAATAGTATCACGCAATGCTGAAGTAAAACATTTTTTTTATTATTAAGGCGTATGTTACATAATACAGATTACCACAGTGATATTTAACCGACCGATTTTGCTGTGGAAAGATGCTTTTTCAGAGATTATTCATGGTCTGTTGAAAGTACCTTGTTGATGCTTTTACACGTTTAAATGTCCTTTTAATGTTCAATGGTTGAAGGGTGAGTAGAATAATTTGTCATCGTACACGGTTTAAAAAAATATATATATATTATTGCGTCCATAGAGCTAGTCTTTCACTGATTGTTTACATCTTAACGGAAGTTACACCCATACTTTACGCAAAGCTTCATGGGGCGCAGGAATACTGTGGATAGACAGGAGGAGAAGCTCGCAGGCAATCTTTTACTGTCTATGAGGCAATCGGAAGGAGCATAAAGTCAAGGGAGACGCCCATGTATAGAGAGTCAATAAAAGCAACAGAACAAAATATTTCAACAACGTTTTTGAGGAATTAGGTGATTCAGATTTGTCTTGGCACAGCTACTAGAAGATTTACAACTGTCAGACTGTCGTCAAGCTCAGTTTGAGCCTGCGCAGTATGCTCAGCCATCAGGAAGTGAGTGCAATAATCGGGCTTCAGTTTTCTCCGTTAAAATCAATGGGGTCGCTGTGTCCATTTCTTTTACTGTCTATGGCTGTTGCCTATATACTTTCGCGGGTCCTACCATGCCAGTGACGTCATCGAAATTGCCAGCGTTTTTATACTAACAAACTAAATTTTTGTGTTGCTTAAAAAAAAGCTATATATTGATATTTTTAATTAAAATTTTTAGTGTAATTTACTTTTAATTGTCATAAAGAACATGTTATCAACGTTGATTTTTTTTTCAGTTGAGTTCATCTTTGAAGCTTAAGGCACTTGTCCTCCATTTAAGACGAGAAGACTTCACACTATTTCTGGTTAGTGAATATAGCGACCAACCAATACTCACTAGTGGTTCATTCTAGAGTGAATGATTTTGATAAATGGACTGCCCTAGAAATTGCTCTCTTGCGAGTGTACTTACTATTGGACTAGGGAGGGGATTGAGACACCCATTTACTATATTAATAATGACAGGATTATTTTAAGATTTGCCAATCTAGATGAAGCAGCAGATGATATTCTGTACTACTATAGAATGTGAAAAATATTACTTTTTCATGTAACAATTTTCAATGAAGTTTATTTTAGTAAAAATACACTACATCAAGTTATGTACTTTGGGAAGAAAGTAAGATATCAAAGTTTTGCTTATGGGAAAAGAGAAACAGACAGTTAAAAATAGCAGAACGGGTCCAGATGTTGTGTTTGTGGACAGCTTATTAACAGACCTAAGTGTGTGATGCTGCGCCTCAGGCGCTAAAACGTCCCAGAGCTCTGCAATAATGTCCACAGCAGAGACTAATTAAAAAAACACACATTTCCACACTTCTCATCACACTGCGAGAGAAACAAGTTAAAGTAACTGAAGTTTGCTTTGATTAAGGCTAGAAATAACATACTTAGCTGTTATTAATCATATACAATTATATATGTATATCTATATATGTTTATAAAATTGATTCTTTTTTTTATGAAGTTGCATTTAAAATTGCGTGTGCTTTCAGTTTGAATGGGCATGATGCTTACATATACATATAGGAAAATGAACTGGTGCGATCGATTACTTTCATAATATTCATGACTCATCAATGAATGTACAGGAGTTAATGCATGTAATGTTTTCTATGCACTGTTCATTTATTCAGCCACTCAGTATCTACATTACCCTTACAAGCATTTTGTATGTTCTGTCATTGAACGATTAGTGGTCTGTGCTTCTTTACTGTACATTATTCAGGTGCAGATTATCCTTGCAGACACCAGAATACATGTAACACAACTTCATACATATGTATGTGGGATGACTGCGAGGCCGCATGTAACAGAGGCCATGTGTCTCGCGCTTCTTCACATGCACATTCTACACGCCTCTACAGGAAGAGCTCTAGCCCATTTGTCAGTTGAATATGTTTATTTCAGGGCTATTTTAATTATAGCTCATTGGAGTGTGTCACTTCACTTGTGGAGTGTGTGTGCGCGAGTGTTTGCGTTTGAGCTTGCTGGGTGTAACTCCCAGGTCTTTATGTGAGAGAAGTACTCGTTCATCACTGTCTCGGGGGACAAAGGAAACCTGTAGCGCATGCTAAGTGGCCCAGCCCTTCGCATGGCTGTAAGAATACATTAGGGTACACACTCACAGCCTAGCACATGGCTGCCAGAATATATTAGGCTCTACACACACACACACACACGCCCCGTGATAATAAGCGCTGAATTCTTGATGCTTTCCTTTCTCATTCTCTCCTATCAGCACTCTGCAAAATCAGTATTGAGTGGACTGATAAGACACTCGTATGGACAATAGACACCTCCTTTTGTTTGGGCATGCTTGTTTATTATTCAGTTGCATTGTAGGATTGCTTGCTTTTGCTCCCTGGCATGTGCTGCTGCTTTCTCAGTGTTTCTCATACATATACACGCTTCTCCGACTGCGTCTTTTGTCTTCTTTCTAGTGTAGTGAGCTTGTTTTGGATGGCCACACACATAATTCACTGGTATGCTGTGATTCTATTGTAACCATAAAAGCAGTGATTCTCAAGCTTTCAACAATAAAACAAAAATGGTTTTCATTTGCTAAAAATTTAATTAAAAGAAGTTGTTAAATTGTTAGCGTTTTTAAACTTTAAGTGAGCCTTAGGTTACAGCAAAGTTAATTTAAAAGTAAAAAATAAGCATAAACAGTAATCAATATAGAAAGATACTGCTATATATTACTCTAATACTTTAATATTCAAATATATTCATCTATGTCAATTATATGGTTTTGTAGCATCTGGACCAATCGGACACACAATTATTCATTATATTTAATGAATAATCCAGCAAACCCACTCTCCCAACAAACTATGTGTTAGAGTTTTGTCTGAACTGCACCTAACTCCCGGTAGAACCAGGCCTCTGGTCATCGTGGCAAAAAATCCATTTACGACCAAAAGGAATGTGGAAAGAGTTAACTCTCACTCCATTTCCCTATTAACTTTCTCTCCATATAATGCCCATAAAAAAGGACTCTTCCCCATTCATTCAAGAAACCTTTTATGAATGAACATGCATATCAGGACATTGTGTGTATGGTTATTATACTGTCTTGTATAGTATATTTTGTATTGTATACCATTTTATGCATGCTTTATGATAGAACCACTAGTTAATGTAACCATTTTTGGTGTCTTCGAATTTGTATTTTGATTATCTAAATGATTGTGTATATTATATTTTGATACATATTTCAAGGTTCTTTGAGCTAAGAAAATTCAGATGGTTAAATGACTCTTTCCATAGATTCATTCCCCTGTTCTGTTTCACATTATATTCATTTTTCCATTTCCCATGGATGTGTGATTAGTGTGTATGTATTTGTTTAGGTTATGTGTTTGTGATTTAGTTAAATAAAACTTTTTTGTGCACATTTTACACCAGTATTGATTCTGTTGATTCACTGCTTGGAGACAAAATCCCTTTTACGATGCAATCACTGCTACATGCTAAGGCAGAGTTATTTTTCTGTGGCCACGAAAAATATCCATTCTGAGAGTTGTAAGACGATCAATACTGAATGTTCGCTGGATAAACCGATTTATTAATTGTAATATTAATTCAGCTACATCAAGTTAATTCTAACTGATCCAAATATTTAGAATTAATTATAACAAGTTATAATTAATTATTCATATTTCCCTTTCGAGCTAATTTGCTACAGTTTATATATATACAATATATAGATTTATATATATAGATTTTTTTTTTATCACTCACTCATCTAATAAGACAAGTTGGAAACCTTCACAGACCACCAGTGGAGCACACTTTGAGAACCATTGTCATTACATATGTCATTGGGTCTCTAATGGTGGATGTATTCACCATTCATAGCAGTGTCTGTACGATAGTGTGTGTGTATGTTTTAGGGTGCACTCTCATCAGGCCTAGCTGGTGGCAGAGCTCTTATCAGACAATGTCAGACCTCTGGGGCTGCCAGTTTGTTTCGTACCGATAGTGACTAAATTAAATCTAGATCCTCCATCAATTATTTCCCTTATGGTGGCAATAATTGTCCCCATTAGCGCCCGCAAAACCGTAATAGACGCCAGGGCGACCAACGGCTGCCATATGTTTTGGTCTTGCTTTTGTTTGAGTTGGCCGTAACGGCACGTTAGAAGTGAAGTGATGTGTTCGTAAAGCCTATTTGCTGCCTGCTTTTGTATGATGGTCCAGACTGCTTTCAAACCTGCCAGGCTCTTTTGTCACTGAGCATATATAAGCCGCTCTTGCTACACTCCCACCTTCCTTTGCTCCTCTCTCTCTTTGTTGCTCTAGCACAACATTAATATGGTGAATAGGCACTTCAGGGTTATTTGGGAGCTTTTCAGGGAAGTGTAAGGAGAGGGGAGAAGGAATAATGAGGTGTGGTGGCACAAAACAGGCTAAATGAAGAGATAAGAAAAGATTATTATTGTGGAAATGGCAAAGTCAGCAAACCTCCTTAAGGCTCTGCATAAATCTAAAATTACAGAATTATAAAATTATTAGAAGCAGTATTGGTGTCTAATGCACCAACCAGTTTGTGAATCATTACTTTTATCACATTTCTTTCCTGAAAGTTTATTTTTTAAATCAATGCATGCACATGCTGTGAATGTTTTGAATTTCAAAGATTTGCAAGTAATGAATTATTTGTGGAAGAAAATTCAAATGCTATGAATTTATTCATCCCAAAATAATCATGCATATTCATGAGTCCCGTCTGCATAATATTTTTTTTGGGGGGGGGGGGGGGGGAGGGGCAGACACAATAATGGGTACATAGCAAATCTGGCGTCTGATATCATTTGTGACATCTTCTCTAAGGAAAATCTTGGTCAGTTTTAGACTTTCTCCCCAGAATCATAATGATAAAGTTTAATTTCTAAATTACACCATTTACAAGTTACATATGCAATAAAAGCTCCCTAAAACCTGTAGCCCATGTAAACGGGAGATTTACAGGGTGAAGCAGGGTGAACATCAGCCTCCAGCAGCAGGTAGCCTGGATCGAGGACCCACACACCACACACACACACACTTTTATTCTGAGCTCAGAGGAGGCAAAGACTTTAAACATTTATTTTACTGCAAAAAAGCCTGTAGTTCTGAATGCTATTACAGAACAAGAGTGGGTTTACACATAGTTATGCTGTGGAAGCAGAAGTGTTTGTCTGTAATAAAAGCACCTCAGGGAATTTCTTGTGTTTGTAAATGCGGTGATGTGGTTGGCATAGGATTCCACACAGTGTTCTGTAAGACGGCTTTACTGCGATTGATTTAATTTTCAACGTTTACGTTCTTGCACAAGAACATTTTTGTGTTACTTTCTTCCTCTTTTTTTGTTTTTCCCCTTTCCTTTCCTGTTTCCTTTCTTGTTTTTTTCCCTGTTTTTTTATTTCTTTCACTTCTCTGTTCTTTTTAAATTTCTCTTTTCTTTCTTGCATCTTTCTTTAGCTTTTTTAACTTCCCTTGCCTTTTCCTATTTACTTTCAGTTCTTTTCCTCTAATCATTTTCCATTTCTTTACCGTTTTCTGCCCTTATTTGTACCCTTTCTAATTCTGATTGCTATATTTTCCCTTTCCTTTTCCTTGCCTGTTTTATTTTCTTCCCTTTCCTCTTTAATTTCCCCTTTCTTTCCTGTATCTTTTCTTTGCTTTTTCATTCTACTTTTCTTCACTTCCCTTTACTTTTTCCTATTCCATGCCATTTTCTTTTACTCTTTTTCTGTTAGCTTTCCTCTTACTTTCATTATTTTTCTCTTCCTCTTTTCCTGTTTGCTTTCCTCTTCCTTTCATTCTTTTTATTTTATCTTTTCTTTTGCAACCGGTTTTGTGTTTTAGCATGATGCTTCAAATTACATCTGAAAGAGGAATAAATTGACCCAGTGAATAATTTTAGATGAGCTCTGCTAAAGGCTATCCATTTTTTTTTTTTTTTTTTATGATTTTGGAATTCTATCTTTGTTTATTAAATCAGAGAAAATGCCCTCCCTTGGGAAGTTTTGGGCTTTTGACCAACGGCTGAAATCAATCCCACAACTGAAACGGTATGATGAAATTGGACTCCCCGCGAGGAGCAGGTTGGTCCAGGAAGACGTGGGTGAGATTTAGCTTTACTCTCATCTTTTTCCTCTTTTCTTCCCCCATTACACATCTCCTTCATCCTGGCAGGTTGTCAAGCAACCGTAAGGTGGCCAGAAAAAAGGGATGGAGTATGGAAAGAGAGGAGATTGGAGAGAAAGGAGACAGGCAGATAAAGAGCAATCTCCTTGGCTGCTTGTGAGGGTAGGTACACTCCAGATGGTGACCCAGAACCTGATGGGCTACTCTGTGGAAATAACCCTCTCAGGCTCATCAAGAGACTCAGAAATCACTCATAGTCCAATAAAAACCCTCTTTCTCTGAGCCACAGCCACCCCCATCACAATAAGAACACCTTTAGAGAATAAGATTCTGTAGCACCAATAAAGGTTCTTCAGTTTGCTTGACATCTCTTTCAGAAACAACCAGTTCATGAGGGATCTACCAGGAACATAGTCATAAAAAGGTTCTTACATGAATGAAATATTAGTGTGATTCTAGTACAACATGTGCTTCTATGTGCTGTCCTACAGAAATATATTGTAAGAATTCTATAGATAGCACTTAAAACATTTTTGCTGCCTGAAGGCATAGTTGCATTAAACTTTAAGCATTTTAGAACTGCACTTACAGTTATGCATTATTATTTATTTATTTAGTATTATGCATTATGATATACATTTCCTCGCCAGTCTAAAAATGCTCACAAGAGCAAAAACTGCTTCAAACTAATCAGTTGAGAGGGGGAGATTAACATTACTTGCTTAGAGACCTGAAAAGCTGTACATGTTTAAAAATGGTAATTAATAAAATTAGTCTTCAGCTTCAGCAAAACTTCAGCCATAGCTGATTGTTTGATTTTTTTGTACCTTATTTTATATACCTAATATCTTTTATTAAAAATTTATTAGTTTAGAATAGCAGGAAAAGGTGAAGGCCATAAAGAGACAATAAGATTTAAGCTTGTCTCAGCAGCCCACGCAAACAGATTTCTCTCTGCTTTCTGTGTTTATTTGTTTTTAAAAAGGTGTTAGTAAAAAGATGAAATTCGATGGTAATATATAATATTCATAATTAACCAACAGCGTTGTCCTTGCCTTAACATCAAATACACAATCACATCTGATTTTCAGCATTGCTGACTAAAATGCCTCCATTCTCTGGCCCCATGGGATATTCAAACTTGGATAAATTATCTAGTCCTAATCCATATCACTTTACTAGGATTTACATAATCAAGTGAAATCTGCATGTTGCAACCCCATTCGCCCCTGCTGTGGTATGTCACATGTACATTGCATTAATATGTGCAGTGTCTCCCTGTTCCTTAGGAGATTCGCTGGTACATTTGTGTGACCAGAATCCTAATAATTAGCTTGTGCCTTACAGATTAAGCTACCTGTAGTCAATGCGTTGCCGGAAGGTGACTTGTGATTCTGATTTTGTGCTCTGTGTTTGCATGATAATGTGATGTAGTTAGTCTTCCAGGCCCAGTTTTAATTGTTTTAAGGCAACATTAAACACTAGGTGGAACGTCTTCAGACACACGTCACATTTTACCTGCCATTATTTTTAAAAACTGTAAGATTTTAACTTGAATCAGAGATTATCATAAAATGTTCTTTAAACATTATATCAATTAACCTTACTGAATATTAGAACAAACTTATAATACCCTAAATCTTTGGGGTCAGTAAGATTTTTAAATGCATCTCATGCTCACATAGGCTGAATTTATTTAATCAGAAATACAGTAAAACTATTAATATTGTGAATATTATTACAATTAAAATTACTATTTTAATACATTTTAAAATGCAATTTATTAATGTAATGGCGAAGCCATTTTTAATGAAAACAATTAAAAATGTAGCAATATAAGCAGCTATTGAATCCATCCTGTGACTCTCTTCATGCAGTAAGAAAAGTAGTGTTTAGACTTTTGTTTACCATGCTCATAAATATCAACAAAAGTTAGCTGAGATGGAAAAAAAATATTTCAGAAGGCCGTTATAATATGCTGAGACCATTATTGTTTAGGTAGAGCAACAACTGCACCAACAGCAAGCATCCACCTGGCGTTTCATTTCTTCCACCTGTTGGTAGAAATACAAACTAAGATTGATTCTGAAGTACAGTACAGTGTTTGCATTTGAGAGAAAGCCAGGTTGGTATTGTAGTTTGCCAAAAGCAAAGTGGTTCCTCATTGGTGTGTCTTTGTGCAGCATATAGAGAACGAGAAGAAAGACAAAAAGAACCCATTGAAGTGAAACAAAATAACAGTGTCTGTCTGCATTGAAGCCACTGAGGTAAAGAGGACCCTGTAGAGTCAAGGCAAGTTCACAATAGCATTCACAACCAACCATCTTAGAATAAGCGGGCACAAAGAGAAAGTGAAATAAAAGTAAGATTGAGAGCACCTAGTATTTACTCTGCTACATCCTTATTATTGCTGTAGACTCATCTTGAATTATTGAATGCTTCAGGGCTTACAGTTACTCAGATGCACTCAGAGGCTGCACAATTGACCCAGTCTTGACTTGTTGGGGTTACTTACAGCAATTTACTTTTTTATCTTGCATTATCGATTGTCAAGCTATGGCTAGGATATAAACAAGTAGCTATGTACTAAGATAATTTGGACAAATCCGAGTATTTGAACCCTCATCTTATGTTGATATGAATTTACTGGTTTTATGTTTGAGGTACCAGAGACCATATCATTTTGAAACAAACCCTTGAAGCTTTAGGGTTCATTTCAAAATTACTATGATCTGTTTTTTTTGAGCTGTCAAAATTGTCTTGAATGCAAAAAAAATGCATAATTCAGAATCTGAACTTTAAAAAACACAGTTTTCAGTTCGTTCAGTAGCCTATGTTCCTTATTTACTCCCCATTTAGTTAATAGCTCTTCATAGTAAAAGTCTTTACTCCTTCCAGCTGATTCTTATCACCAGAGCTGCTTAAAACCTGCTGCTTTCTCCACGGATCCATTTAAAAATCATTAGGATGCTTTTCGGCAGTTTTTCTAGTGACACTTATGTTAATCAGTGCTGTTAATGTAACCCTATTTAGATGCTGAGATGACACAGGAGGCTTACCGCCACTGATGGTGACGTCTAATTGACTTTTGCAGGCCTGTGTCGTCCTTTCTTTTACCTAATCACCCTGGGTTGGACAGCCAGGATTGTTTTCATCTGGAAATGGTGCATGCAGCTGTTGATGACAGTTTACACACAAACAAACGCACACTCTATGACACACTCTACATTAGCAATGTGACCTCTAATAAAGGGTGAGAGAGTTGTTTGTACGCTGGGTTGTTCTCATCTTATCTGCATTTGTGTTATCATTGAAGAAGCAGTCTGGGTAAAAGTCAGAGTGATAGGCAGCAGTATATGGGAAGAAAGGCAGCAAGGACATGTCCAAATACATTCTGATCACTTAGATGCCCGAAGAAATGTCAAAAGGATCAAATTATAAAAGGTTTATGAAATAACTCAAAAGTAGGTAATCCAATTTTGCAAAAAAACAACAACAACAAAAAAACACAGAGGGCTAAGCACAAACAATACAGGACAATGCATGGGAACTAAAATAGTGCTGATGAACCAAATGCAGACAGGTGTGCTAATTAATCAGATGTATAACCATGGTAATTGAAGACAAATGGGAACACAGGAAACAAAGATAACCAAACTAAAAGTCCTCGAAAATGAAACTAAGAAAACTAAACTGATTGTAATTGTGACTGATAATACTAATACTAATAAATATTTCTTGAGCAGCAAATCAGCATAATAATTTCTGAAGGACCATGTGACACTGAAGACTGGAGTAAAGATGCTGAAAATACAGCTTTGCCATCACAGAAAAAAAGTTATTTAAAATTGTAATATTTCACTATATTATTGTTTTTACTGTATTTTTGATCAAATATATGCAGCCTTGGTAAGCATAAGAGACTTCTTTCAAAAAACATTAAAAACAAAACTTACCAAACCCCAACCTTTGAACATCAGTTCCCTTTCATGTCGGTCACTCCAACAGAGTTCCGACAGAAATGGGATCTTTGCAGAGAGACCAATCTACTTCGAGAGAAACTAAACGAGCTAATGCACATTGGCATGCAATAATTATGCCAGCTGCTTCTATCATGCAGTGCGGGTAGGCTATATAATGAGAAGCAGGTACAACACATCTTTGCATTTTGCTACGGAGCCGAGCTGATTCTATGGAGCCCCTGAGGGGACCTTTGCAAAAAAATAAAGACTATTGCGTGCGCACGAGAAACGTATCTCGTGCGCACGCATTACAATTTCCGGTTTGCGTTATAGTCCTTATGCGCTAGAGAAAGCAAAGAGTATAGCAAAAAGCATAAATATAGGTTATTTGGAGAAAGGAGGGCGCAGCCATCTTTAGAATATTGTCTTTGAACTTCCGTTTTTGCGGTTGCTGTGTATATTTCTATGGCATTGCTGTCCATGAGTAATTAGCTTTTGAAGTGGACTTACTTAATTTAAAGTTAACGAAAGTTATCATGAGGATTGTAATGTTTAAAGCAGATGTCTTAACAAATGTCAGTAGACCGGGAAGTTTTTAAGTTTTTTTTCGTTCATTCATAAATACGCAAGATCGCTATGAAAATACAGACCAGAAGACAAAAGACAACGAGCGCAGAGCTGAAAAGGGGCGGGGCTAAGGTCTATAGCATCATTAATGCAAATGTTGAACTAGGAATGATATGTACGGAGCTTATTGTTCATCAATAATCGCAGATCGCAACATGGAAGAATTTATTGAATTTATAATTTATTGCTATTTTATGATTTGTTTTTCAACTTAATTTAGATTTTTTTAAAATGATTGACTGGTTTTAAATTATGTTTTAAGGTTTTAAAGTTAGTTTAAATTTTTATTCTAAAGAGACAGGATCAAATTTGAGTTTTATACAAAAAAAATTACATTGTTGAACTGAAAGAAGAAAGTGTATGTCTAGAATAGCTATATTGTACATGAGTTTATAGTTTGTATTCATTAATGTTACAAGGCAGTAGCAATTATATTAATATAAAATTAAATACCCTGTTAAATAATGTGTTTGAGAGCCGTTTAACGCTTCGACTTAGACTTTAGAAATGTTTTCTAAACAAAAACAATGTTTGTACATTTCAGGTAAAATTAAATACTTAGACTTAGACTTTAGAAATGTTTTACATGTTTATACATTTCAGGTAAACTAATGAAAATATATTCCTGTGAAATAAATAAAACAGAGTTTCTTATGCACTGTAATTTTAATTCATTTAATATATCTTGCCGTTTTTTCTTTCTCTTTGTTTTTTTTTTGTTTTTTTTTGTTTTTTTTTTTACAATTTATTGTAATGAAGAAAAACATAAGTTTGAGTAGCCATGTTTACATCGTTAGATGATGTCATTAGTACATTGTCTGTGTTAAAGTATAATAATCAATAAAACAAATATCAAACAAGTATCAAATATCCTTATAAATATCAAATATCCTTTAAACAAGGTGCCACCACCCCCTCTATTTATCTACTATTTATCTACACCCTGAGCACAGGTTACAATAAGGTCAATAACTCATTCCTTAGATGCAAGTACTTAGATGCAATTACTTTGAACTTGAAGTATAAGTCTATTGCTTGGTACGAGTCCTTTAGCAGCTCAAAGTGAGCTTCTATCATAACAGTATTGCAAATTTCATAGACATCACTGTCACATGGTATAGACGATCGAAATGAGCATTCTGTCTTGCACAGCTGTAGGTCTCCTGTGTCCACCAGCGACATAGTAATGACAGTGGCCGTTTCTCAATATGCGTTCTTGGTCCGTGTACGTTTTGATAGTTTGTTTTCCAATTTGAAACGAAATAAGCAAAACGAGAAAATGGCGCCTTTATTCGTTTTTTCGTTTTTTTGAAAAAACGAGATTTCGGCTTGATTTTTCATTTTTTTAGTTCACATGCAAAAAACGAATAAATGACTTCAAAATTTGTTTTGCACATGTGGGCGGTCATGAGACGCCCCTTTCAGTCGATTGGTCAAGCAAATCTGAGCATGTGACGTCATCAGTAATTCCCTAGGTATTTTCAACAAAATAATAGTCCTATGGCTCTGCGTACCGCTTCTTAAACTGTACAGGGCTGTGCAACTTAACGCGTTTCACATGAATATTTATTTCATAAATATTAAATATTAATCTGCACCCAGATGGTTTTATTTAGCTGTGCAGAGTTAAATCTGTGTAGTGCTGCACAGACCGCGCAGAGCGGGTGAAGCACAGACCAAGTCTGTCAAGTGTAAATACGCAGCAGTCATAATAACTCTTCTTGACAATACGCTCAGTTTTGGACAAGGGGTGGTGTAGCGGCAACCAGTAACCGCTAAGAGGCTGAGTAGATGGAATAAAAGTTGACGCGTTTCCACTGCAGATCCAGATGGTTTATTGTGTGACATTGAAACGAACATGATGGATGATGACGGTAAAGTAAACAAAAGCAATGAAATGAAATAAAACTAAATGAAATGAAAACGAAATGAAAACGGTCAACAGAAAGTGAGCGTCCCAGCTACTCACCCCCTTCCTTCATGCGAACCACACGCAACCTAACTGGTAATAGACCCTTTTACAGCCCACGTGATCAAATAGTTGCGCGTGCATTTTGGCAACGGAAGTGGTGTTGTTTCCCACTGGCTCTAACATGTTAGCAACTCCGAAAGCTTATCAAAACGGTTTCCCAGCACCAAAATGTCTGGTTGTTACGTTTACGGTTGCACTAATCAATATTCCACCGAGGGGCTTAAGTTTTATAGGATTCCGACAGGATCACGGCCGTTTCAGAAGAACCGGCGCGCCTGTGGCTGCAGGCGATTAAACGTGTTGATTGGAGCGAGGACATCATAAAAAATGCTCGCGTCTGCTGACAAGCTGCTGATTCTCGCCATACTTCCGTTGCCAATATGCGCGCGCATACGTTGCCACGTCATCATTGTGTACAAACAGTAAAAGGGTCTATATGCACCTACAACAAGTGACGTAACAAACTGAATTTTTTTTTTTTTTAAATAAAAGACATCAACCCAAACCTGGCACCTACAGGTGGTCATTGCAAATACTGTAATGCAAAATTGCTGATGGTGGTGGTGGGTAGGCTACCTACCGATGATGATATTAAATTAAAATGTAACTAATCATAGCCGCGAGAGTGAGACAGCCAGATGATTGACAGGACGATAGCGGAGGAAAAAACTCAAGATAGCCTAACATGTGTTAGTAAAAAAATATTTATTTGTTTAATAAAAGTGAGTTGTTATTTGAAATTTGTTTGTATTTGTTGTAGTTTGTATTTTACAGTGTGGACCACAAACTGAGGTGTGCGTTCATTTTAAAGGGACATTTCCAAATATCTTTTATTTATTTGTTATGATCAGTGTTGGGCAAGTTACTTTAAAAAAGTAATTACTTACAGTTACTAGTCACTACTTCCAAAAAGTAACTAAATTAGTTACTCAGTTACAAATTATAAAAGTAACTAATTAATTCAGAAAGTAACTGCGTAACTTTCAAGTAGGCCTACATTTTTAAATGCTCAAATGTAACCCCACCTCCACCCCTCTTTAACGGAACTTAACATGTGCATGTTCAATTATTAACGATAAACCTGAATATTATAATGAAATGGACACTTAATTCAATACATTATTGACATAAACAATGTACACAAATCTAAACTATTTTAATGTTGCCGTGGGACAAAGTGAGACTAGCCTCCAATCAAATGCCATGTAGCCTAGATATTATGTTTATATAGTGGATCGATACAAATAACACAATAGATGTTTTAGGCTACTATAAAAAACTCCCGCATAGTAGGCCTATTAAACTTTTATTAACAAAACGATTAAGACGGAATTCATACAACAACATTATAACAAAATAAATAAGAGATATTTGGAAATTTCCCTTTAAAATGAACGCTCAGTTTGTGGTCCACAGTTATTTGATTGTTTCGTTGTTGTTGTTGTTGTTGTTGTTTTCAGATACAAACTCATATATTAAAGAAAGAATTTTTTTTAACTAACACATGTTATAGGCTATCTTGAGTTTTTTCCTCCGCTATCGTCCTGTCCAGAGCCGGCTTCAGACTGCGCTCAGCAGGGGGGCATTTATTTTCGATGGGTGGGCACTAGGTATGGGGACTTTTTTTCGGATATCAGATATCCTATATTTATTATTGCTACTGCCTTTTCTGTTAGCTATTACCATGAAGTGATGCAACCCATACAATAAACACATAAACCATTATACATTGTTGCAAGACTTGCAACTCTTAAGAAATTTGATTAAATAAGGGTTAAATAGGCCTATAAAAAAATTGCAAGACCGACTCTGACCACAGCTTTATTATAAACAAAGCTAACGAACATGCACACAGTCTCTCACTGACAGGATAGTTTAACTGCTATCTCACTGGCGGAAGGGAGAAAAAACGCTACACATCTTTATTCTGCTTTGCAACATAAGCGTTTACAGTAGCCTACTATTAAAAAAGCATAATGTAGTTACCTTTATCAAAACAGTTTATCAGTTTTCATCTGTTTGCTTTGTTTTGAATGCAGCCAGGAATCTCGCGTCAACTAAAAGTAATTTCATTCATGTATTAACGTGCAAGTGATTGAGGGGGGCGGCAGGGGGGTTTCCTCACAGCGCCACACTGTGGTTTTATGTTGGCTTTATTATATTTTCAGCTAATGAGCAGTTTGTAGACATATATTTTTATTATTTCTCACTGAAATGTGAATTAAATTAAAGTGATATTATTTTGTAAATTATATCATAATTCAATTGGGGGGGGGGGGGGGGGGGGCATAAAAGAAATTTGGGGGGGCATTGCCCCCTAATGCCCCCCCATACCGCCGGCACTGGTCCTGTCAATCATCTCGCTGTCTCACTCTCGCGGCTATGATTAGTTACATTTTAATTTACTATCATCGGTACCCACCACCACCATCAGCAGCAGTTTTGCATTACAGTATTTGCAATGACCACCCCATGTCCAAAACTGAGCGTATTGTCAAGAAGAGTTATTATGACTGCTGCGTATTTACACTTGACAGACTTGGTCTGTGCTTCACTCGCTCTGCGCGGTCTGTGCAGCACTACACAGATTTAACTCTGCACAGCTAAATAAAACCGTCTGGGTGCAGATTAATATTTAATATTTCTGAAATAAATATTCCTGTGAAACGCGTTAAGTTGCACAGCCCTGTACAGTTTAAGAAGCGGTACGCAGAGCCATAGGACTATTATTTTGTTGAAAAGACTTGGGGAATTACTGATGACCTCAGATTTGCTTGACCAATCGGCTGAAATGGGCGTCTCATGACCGCCCACATGTGCAAAACAAATTTTGAAGTCATTAGGCTTGTTAGTATGGAAGCCCGTTTCCGCCATAGTTGAGAAAAAAAGATTATCTAAGTCATAATAATGAGAAAGTTTCTCATAATTATGACTTAGTATCTCATTATATTGAGAAAGTTTCTCATAATTATGACTTAGTATCTCGTTATATTGAGAAAGTTTCTCATAATAATGAGATGATAAGTCATAATTATGAGAAACATTCTCGTAATAATGACTTAAGTATCTCATAATAATGAGAAATTGTCTCATAATAATGACTTAACTATGGAAGCCCATTCCCGCCACATAAGAAAAAAAATCGAGCATTCTTAAGTCATAATTATGACATAAAAAGTCGAATTTATGACTTACTAAATCGAAATTATGACTTTAAAAGTCATAATTATGAGATACAAAGTCAAAATTTTGACATACTAAGTCGAAATTATGACTTACTAAGTCGAAATTATGACTTACTAAATTGAAATTATGACTTTAAAAGTCATAATTATGAGATAAAAAGTCGAAATTTTGACATGCCAAATCGAAATTATGAGATTAAAAAAATCGAAATTATGACTTTAAAAGTCAAAATTATGAGATAACTAAATCGAAATTATGACTTGTCGATTGATCTTCAGTCTTCACTCGACAGGATCACACAACATGACACATGATAACATGTAGCCTATGCGTCCATTGAATTGTGAACACATTAAGGCTATTTGAATCCAGTTGGATGGAATTCTTGCCTTTAGCTGAGCGGATCGAGCAAACTCACTTCTGAAAGGATTTAAGCAAAGAATTGCATTACCCAGGTAAGTCATAAAAGTAGGCTACACAGGGCCTTTGCACAAGTTAGAATCACAAAATGAATATTATAATTCGCATAGCCTATGTTCTTATGAATGATCCCGCGTCATATTTGTAGCTAATTACATCACATTGAGAACATGGCTTGGGCGCCTAAAACACTCTAAGAATATAGGCTACAGGAAAATTAGAACTCATGTTTCAGATGTAGGCCTATTGGCCTAATAAATGATGGCATAGCCTACCATTTTATGGGGGAACCAATATAACATTTTACTTTATATAGGCGACTATAGGCTACTACGTGAACGAAGCGGCTTATGGCCCCGCCGCCTCAAGAGCAGATTGTCTGCCCGAGCCCAAGACCGAACTTGACCCGATATTTCCCGCCACTATCCTCGGACCGGTCCGGGCCTTGATCTAGAGACGTGCACTCCCAACGCAAAAGAGTGCGGCGCGGGACTAGATTTGATGGCCGAGTGCGAGCGCGGGCGGTAATGCACTCACTCTGTGTGTGCTGGTTGCGGGAGAATAAAACAATTCGCGGGACTCCCACAAACTAGAAATATCTATGAATAAAACATATAAAAACGAATACATTTTTAATCATCTGTTGCAGAAAAGCAACAAGAACAACTAAAATAAAATAGAAACGATTTACAGGCCAGAGTTTCTATTTATAACATGTTTGCAGCGTTGAGCGATGTAGCCAATCACAGACATATGTTTATTTCTTGAACGCAATGGCAATCAGAAGCATAGACTCCCATCGCCGCTCAAACGGACTTTTTGTTCATTGCTGAATTCTGTATGCTGTCAAATCCTCTAATTATAACAAAGTGTAGCTATATTATGAAAGATGCATTATGCAGTCAGCTTCATTGATAATAACGGAGATGTGTGAGATCGCGATGAACTGATGTCAGCTTTTTAGGAATTATTATGGGAGCGCACTTTGCATGCACGCAGTAGCCTGCTTGCTTTTATGTTAACAGTGGTTTGTGTGTTAATGCTTTAATAACAAATAATTTATCAGGAGCATTTATGCGGATGTGTATGTTGGCGACACATAGGCTAAATTGAAAGTATTTGGAGGTAGCCTAGAAAAAAGTTTTTTTGCGGGCGGGAGCGAGACAAAACATAATTGTTGTGGGCGGGAGAAAGTAATATAGTTCAAAGTAGGCTACTTATAAAGACCCACGTATTACAAAATGGTCGGGTTTAAATCGGGCTCGAGCTCGAGCACTTTTACACTTTTTTTTAACCAAAAGCAATTAAAGCGCTTAAATCAAGCGAGCTTTTGCCCTTCTGCTCCCCGACACAACGTGCACGGGCTCGGCTCGGATATTGATAGGCTACTTGATATTTTGGGCCCGATCTAAGCTCTACACTAGGGGGCCCCCAAACTATGGTCCGATCAGAGCCATATGGGTCCGACCATAGACCCCGATCGTACAACTGGATGTACATTTGCATCACATGTTAACGCAGCAGTAGAGTTACACTGACGAGACACTACACTTACGTTGAAAGTTCATTATTTGCATTTGCTTTAAATGTTTTTTTTTTTTCCTGAACGCGTAGGCTACACCCGGAGCGCGCGCACATTAAAAGCCTGTCAAACACGTCAAACAGCGCCAGATTATTGGACTTTATCTTTTACATTTGGTTGTGCTACTACTGTTAAATACACACAATGTTTACATAAACACAGTTGGTTATGTCTAAGTTGGTTATGTCTAAAGTTTACTGCTTAAACAGTTGCGTCTGTGTGTTAGAAGCATGCCAGGTCTTAAAGGGAATGCAGGGTCATAGTAAACATCCTGCCGCTTGTTCTTGAAGGGATAGTTCATAAAAAAATGAAAATTCTGTCATTTACTCACTCTCATGTTATTCCAAAACTGTATCAATTTCTTTCTTCTGCTGAACACAAAATAAGATATTTCGAAGAATATGGGTAACCAAACAGTATACAGGAACAACATGGAAGTCACTGGTGGCATGGAACTGTTTGGTTACCCACATTCTTCAAAAGAACTTGTGTAACAGAAGAAAGAAACTCATTCAGGTTTAAAACAACTTGAGAAAGAGTAAATGAGGACAGCATTAAATGTATTATTGTTATCTTTTTACATGTCTTATTTAAGTATTTAATTTAATATTGTCCGTTTTGTACAATTACATTTATTTGTTATGTACTGTTTATCTAAAGTTATTTTTGTAGTAGGCCTAGTTAATTGTTCAGCACTTTTACACTTTTTTTTAACCAAAAGCAATTAAACCGATGTAAGCAACTGCTACAACAAAAAAAAAATGTATAATGGGTGTGTTAGATTTATAGTCTGAGAATAATCAAGGATCGACAATAGTCAATCATATTGGTGGCACCGAGGGGCCTCCAAATAAAATTCTGCTTAGGGACCCATAAAGGCTTTGGCCAGTCTTGAGTACTGTACTGCCACAATATATTAGGTCAATTTTACTGCTTAAACATGTGGCTTCCGTTATAAAATTGTAGTTTTATAATATGTGTTTATCATATGTTTAATGGTAATAGGGTTGCCTATTATCCATGTTGTGTTGTGATGTGCATATAGGCCTATGTAGGTCCGAAGTGTAATTTTTAAAAAGTCAGAATTTTGACTATATATTTAGAAACTAATATTGAATTCAGTTTTGTGTATTGAAAAAGACCAAATAATAGGACAGACTTTTTCATTGTGATTTCTATTGTTCGTTCAAATTTGTGCCGTACCTTCCACTAGATGGCAACACGAATGGACCGATCTTATTTCAGCTAACTCCAGACAGAGTTTATGTTAGTGTATTTTTATATGTCTGTTCTTCTAGGATGGATGACCTTTGGGACTTTTTGAAGTCAAGAAACGTCTCTGATGACATCATACAGCAAATGCAACAGGATAAGGTAATCATGAAACGGATAAATATGCATCACAATTGCAGTCCAAAAATAAAAATATGACAAACACATCTCGACATTTGTTCATTTACAGTATGTTAATGAGAAGGGTTGAATATGTGATAAGTGAGTTTTCTTCATTTTTCCATTTAGGAGACAAAACGAGAAAACAAATTATCTGAAGATACACGGACAATAAGTCACCTTTATTTATATTGTGCTTAATACAATACATTAATAGATTAATTTGAACTTATGGCATATTTTAAGATACATCAGTGCAAGTTGCTTTCAGTTAAAACAGCTCAATAATGCATTTTAGTCTGGGACTAAGCTTAATTTGTCAGTGAAACCATGATTGTTTCAAAGCAACTTTACAGTAAGAAACGACAAAATAATGGTTGTAAAAAATATTAGTTGGTGTCATTGTTCAGCTTAAGTCAGTTAAGTTCCGTTCAATAACTCTGTATTGTGAATTTGTCAATTTGTATTGTCAATTATGAAATTAGTTCAATTCAGCTATCAAGCAGCTCTGCAGAAAACTGTAATGTCATCGTCCAGCTCAGTTCAGATCTCATACAATAAGTTACAGTTCAGTCAAATATATAATATTTCTGAATTATACCTTACAGGGTCACTGTCATCAGATAACTTATATCTAAAGTGTTTGTGTTTTTAAATTGTATTCTTTTTGCAGATTGATTGTAGTGTCATACAGCTTATGACAGATGACCAGCTGAAGGAGTATCTGCCTTCCTATGGTGACCGACTGGCTATTCATGGATACTGCAGGCGAAAAGAACAAGATCCCAGAGGCCGAAAATCAAAACTTTTTGATCGGCTGAGAACCAGGCTAGCAAGAAGCAGAGGTGAATCTGACAATGTATGCGGGAAAAAAAGGTCAAAAAATGCTCAAAAGAGTATGCGAAATATTGAAATGGGATGGATGCATTTTAGAGAAGGAAAGTTTATGCAGGTCAGAACAAAAAAAGGTGGGGGTACACGTAAAATCTACGTGTCAAAGGACTGTACAAAAAAGGATCTACTTGAAAAGGCTGCCGAGTTGTTTTTTCCTGGTGAAAAATCTTCCATGGGAAGCTTCACAGATTTTGTGGTCGATGTAACAGACTTTCAAGAGCAAACAATAGATGACCAGATAACAGTTGGAGAACTTTATGAGCTGACCAAATTACCAGTCTTGCGTTTTTACTTGACAACCAAGAAGAAAGCCATCACTAGTGACACACAGTTAGACACACATCTGAACTTCAACGACGAAACAATTGCGCAGGGAGGGGGGAATAGGCAAGATTCCAGATCTCCCACACTTACCAGCCAATCCCCTCTGTTGACTGAGAATGTAGAGTCAGAAGTAATTTATGTAGGGAGTAGCACTTTAATTGAAACAGGCAGTGATGATGTTTTGTTGTCAGACTCCATAATTACCATGACTGATGCATCAAGTGTGTTTGAGATTGATGCAGCCAGGCAGCCAGAGGTGGACAATTTGGAGGATAGTGGCACTGTAACAATCTCAACAGGACTTATCTCTGGGCTGGACGACACTGCGCTTGATGACACATTACCTATTTTAGAGGAAGCGTATTCTTTACCTTCTCCAATTGATAACTCACTGGAGCCCTTTGTTCAGAGTGAAAGGGTGAAGAAAATTCTTGTTATTCATCGTGGTCAGGCATTTCGACAGCTTATTGAACATTTTTGTGACGAAAGTGTCTTGACGGATGACATATCTATGAAAGTCATTCTTCCTGATGGACGGCTGGAAAATGCTGTTGATGAAGGGGGGGTTTTGAGGGATGTGCTTTCAGAGTTTTGGCATGACTTTTATGAGCAATGCACTTTGGGAAATAGCTTTAAGGTCCCTTATCTACGACACGACTTTGGTCAACAACAATGGGAAAGCATCGGCCGAATCATTGCATTTGGTTGGCAAAGAGAGAAGTACCTGCCTGTAAAAATAGCACCTGTAATGCTGGAACAGGCGGCCCATGGATGTGTCACAACAAGTCTTGTGGACTGCTTTCTCAGATATGTCACAGAATCAGACAGAATGATCCTAGAATCATGCCGTTCACATTTTGAAGATGTGGACAAAGAAGAGCTCTTTGAGGTCATGGATCATCATAACTCTCGAAGAGTCCCAACAGCAGATAATATCGAGCAGCTATTGGAGGAGATGGCACATCAGAAGTTGATTCAAGAACCTGCGTTTGTGATAGAGCAGTGGCATTATGTGCTTGCACCTCTGAGAATTGAGCTCCAGGACATCGCAGCTGCCTATGATGAACTACAACCGACATCAAGAAAGGTCATGAAATCAATAGCCTACCCTGCTACAATGAATTTACAACAAAAACACACTGGCCGGTATCTAAGTACATTTCTTAGAGAATCAGATAAACAACACCTGTCCCTCTTCCTTCGGTTTTGTACCGGGTCAGATTTGTTCCTGGGAAAGAACATCACCGTTAGCTTCACACAGTTGGAAGGCTTTCAGAGACGACCCATTGCACACACATGTGGCTGTTACCTGGAGCTGCCTGTGAATTATGATAACTACCCTGAGTTTCGCCATGAAATGAACAAAGTGTTAGAGAGCAACATATGGGTCATGGATATAGTCTAGTACACTTAGTGCAGACTTACTATTAGGAAGATTACAGGGATAGTTCACCCCAAAATGAAAATTCTGTCAGTATTTACTCACCCTCATGTTGTTCCAACCCGTAAGACTTTCGTTCATCTTCGGAACACAAATTAAGATATTTGTGATTAAATCTGAGAGCTGGATCACTCCTCCATAGGCTTCTAAGGGATTGACACTTGTTCCCTGAAAAGTTATTAAAGAAATCGCTAAAATAGTCCAAGTGACAACTGTGGCTCAATCTTAAGTTTATCAAGCGACGAGAATACTTTCTGTGCACAAAAAACAAACAAAAATAACGACTTTATTAAAGTATTAATTTCCTCCTCTCTTGCCTCGAGATTGTTCACGTAGTGTAATTACGTAGAGCTTCTGGTTGAATGTCACACGCATCACACACATGACCAGCGTCGGCCAATAGTGAGCCTACGTGTGACGTACAACACAGAAGCACTGCGCTGTTACACTACGTGAACAATCTCGAGGCAAGAGAGGAGGAAATTAATACTTTAATAAAGTCGTTATTTTTGTTTGTTTTTTGTGCACAAAAAGTATTCTCGTCGTTTGATAAACTTAAGATTGAGCCACTGTAGTCACTTGGACTATTTTAACGATTTCTTTAATAACTTTTCAGGGCTGTCAAGTTTCAGTCCCTTAGAAGCCTATGGAGGAGTGATCCAGCTCTCAGATTTAATCACAAATATCTTAATTTGTGTTCTGAAGATGAACGAAGGTCTTACGGGTTGGAACAACATGAGGGTGAGTAAATACTGACAGAATTTTCATTTTGGGGTGAACTATCCCTTTAAGCTTCAATTGAAGTTAAGCTCAAACAACATAATTGAGGTCACAACAGGCTTTATTTCTGGATGTTTTTTTTTCAAGATGTGTTTTACATGTACACTTTTCCAAAGTTCCTGTTAGTATTCTCTCTGAGGCACAAGGTTTGAAAGGGTCAGTTACAAAGGTACTACCATCATTTATTTTGCAATGTTAATTGATAAAAATTATGTTTTTATTTGAATTAACTTTATTATACAATAAAGTTTTCTATTAATTTCTAGCATCCTTGTTCTGGCATGCCTATAACACAAGTACAGTTTAATGTAAAGTTTTTGTTTTTTTTGTTCTGCAATTTTGGAATGTTTTATTTTGAGTCAATTAAACCATTCCCTGGTTAAAACATAACCTGTTTGTCCTCCCTATTGACATCTTATAATACAAATCTCAAATGTTATGTCTTCAGCAACACATATTTTTTAGTTATGAGGCTCCAACTCACTTTTAATTAGTTCTCTAAGAGTTATATACAAGTCCACTGCTGCAAACACATCATTTGTATGGTTCAAATCATGCTCTGTCATGAGATCAACACATACGTTAAAAGTGTCTTCATCGCATGGAAAGTCCTTGAAAACACACTCTTCTAAACAGACTTGAACCTTCTCCAGACACACTGGATGCAGATGGTCTGTGGCTCCATATAGATGAGACACTGCATACATGATGGATGGTCGGCCATGTGGTGACCGTGAGTTGTGGACTGGCCGTATTCTGTGGTTGTTCCAAGCGAAGACAATCTCATCAAGCTCTTCCTGTAAAGAAACATGTTTTTAAATAGTGTTAGATGTCTGGGAAACAGTGTGTGTAGCAGGAGAATCACACAGAGCATGAGTCATGGAACCAGGTACTCAAATTACAGAAAATGTGCAATGAAGAGGTTTTTAAGATATTTTAAATTTTTGGTATGCATAATACATTATTAATATGATTTATAACATTAAAATGCACTAAATTGAGGACGTTAATGGATATTAGTTGAGTCAAGTTACAATTTTTTACTTAAGTTACAGGGTTAGTTCACCCAAAAAAAAATGTATTAGCCTATGTCATAATTTACTCATCCATCCTCATGTTGTTCCAAACCTGCATGAGTTTCTTTCTTCAGATTAACATTAAAGAAGATATACCAAATAGTTGATGGACACCAGTGACTTCCATAGTAGGAAAGAAAATATAGAAGTCAATGGCTACCATCAACTATTTGGTTACCGACATTATTTAAAATATCTAATTTGGTGTTCAACAGAAGAAAGAAAGTCAGGTTTGGAACAACACGAGAGTGAGTAAATTATGACAGAATTTTCATGTTTTTGGGGTAAACTATCATTATCACCAATGCATGCGCCCTTAAAATAGCATCGGAGTATCGCGCCACTGATTTTAGTTTTTTTGTGGTCAGTGGCGGAATTGTTTTCTGGAACTGCAAAATAGCACCAGGGAACGTTTGCGCTGGAACACTCTTTTCGCTGAACCGCTACCGGGAGCGCAAGTTCATTCCCTAATTTACCGACGTGCGTCTGTGGAGGGAAAAGTCCGCTGCGCGTCGGGTGGAAAATAGGAATGATAGGCTACATGCTTCGGTGTACAAAGTCAATTGCGCTGGGTGCAAGATAGGCCCTAAGTGCGTTTCTATAGTATTGTGTTTATCGTGCAATTTATACGCGAAAATTATCTTTTTCCTGCATGATACGCTTGGGAAGGTTGGGGTATGTATTATAGGCCTACGTTTGGTTAGGATTAGTGATGTGGGTGCGTACAAATTAATGGACGCGAAAACTGCGTATATATGCACGTAAAAACTAATTTTAGCGTATAAATTGCACGATAAACACAATGGGTCTCATTCATGAAACACGAGCAGAACGAATTTTTGTGTAAATCGTGTGTAAAGTGGTTCTGGCGTAAATTTTCGGATTCATTAAAGTGTTCGTATTTTCCAAATGTTAGTTGGTACGCAAGAAATCTACACCTGCTCCCAGCCACACGTAAATAATGCGCTTAACACCCGAACGTTTTGCTCATTAATAAGGCTGCATTTAATTCACCTTAATCGGGTACATATTTACACAGCATTTTGAAAAAATATTATATATAGTAATTACATACGGTTTTTCTTATTATGAGAGCCAGTAATAGCATCTGCGATGGTGGTCCTTCTCCAGTTTTAATACGATTTTTCCGAAGTGAACTAATTCGTTTTTTGCTCTCAAGCTTAATGTCGAACCATTTTCTTCTCACTTCTGGGAATGTTCGATTAACAGATGAAACTCCATTGACTGCATCTGTAATATGCTGCCAAGCTTCCTTTTTTTTAGGACCCGATACGCCACTATGTAGCCTACGCTTGAAAATAAAATGTGGTGTTTTGTATGAACTTCTGATAATAAAACTTCAATTTCTGCATCTGAGAATTTTTTCTTTTTCATTCACATTCATGTCATAATATGATGCGCATATATAGTTGTCAGTCGGATTTAATGGGCGGGATTTATGGTAATTGAGAATGAACGTGCACGCGCATCCCATTTACGACTGATTGGAATTTATTAACACACACACACATTTCACTATCACATCTGACGTTTACGAAGTATTTGTGAATCAGGAGAAGAGTTTTCGGAAAGGTCTCTTTACGCGCAAATCACTCGCATATTTACTCGTATATTTACGAATGTTTCATGAATGAGACCCAATGCGTGTATAGAGACGCATTTTCATGGACACTTTGGGAAGTGACGGAATAGACTATAATATAATAAAACTATAGTTAGTTAAAGTTAAATAAATGTAATAACATGTATTTAAAATAATCAGTTTTTTGTGTGTGTGAGGCCACGTGTGGACAAAATCACAGAGCCTTACTCCAATCAGATGAAATTAAATAATGTTTTTAGATAAACTCTTTTGTTGCCAAATTTTCTCATGTCAGTCACCTATTGTGTTTTTATTTTTCATGATTAATGGCACAAAACTTCTAAATTATTACTTTTTTTAAATCACACAGTATTCCCTTTTCTTTTCTATTAAGAATACTTACCGTTTAATACATAAGCCAAATAATTTTGAATACAGTATCACGACATAAATGTAGGTAGTATTAAGCCTATAGAACTCCACAGAGAATTTAAAATTAGTGACTACAATCTCCTCTATGAATTAAAATATGTTAATGTATGCTAGGCATTCAAGGCAATTGAGAGAAACGAGATAAACTCACCTGAATTTTATCAAGGAAACAAAACTGCACCAAGGATTTGTCCAAAAAAGTGTCAGCGAAGTGTCCGTCCTCTCTCAGCTTGTCAAAGAGGTCTATCCAAAATTGGACACATTCACTTCGCAAAGTGAGCCACCATCTTTCGATGCGCTGGTTTCCAGTGCTTGGGCCAAAAGTAACATGGTCTATTTCAGGTCGATCCTCAGAAAAAGTCAAAAATCTTTGCATTTCGGCCACATGACCATTTTCTGATCCTAAATCTAGCCTCACTCTATCAGGACAACCCCCAGCTTTAATTACTGCATCCATGAAGTATCCAGCAATAAGTCTTGGATCATTGTTGGTCTTGTATGCCTCAAGCCATATCATGCTCCTGGAAAATCCACCTATACATCCACTTATTCCAATTCCAAAGGGCTTCAGCTTATCATAGCCATCTATATGCCACACAAAGTTAGGACCACGGCTATGATACACACGCCGCCTCAGTCGATTTCGTGACCTCAAATCAACCCCTTCACCATCTAAAAGCCGTAGCAGAACTCTCACTGTTTCCCTATCAGTTACAATCCCATTCATCCAACATTTGTGGTGCATCCATCTATAGCCATGACATTGCCCAGATGTTTGAAGTTGTTGTTCTATGAAAGCTGCCACCTCCGCCACATCCGTTTTGTTCTTTCTGCGCCAAAGTTTGTTCTTGCTCAAAGTCCTCTCAAGAGTGCGTTTGCTCAAAGCTATTCCATGCCGTTCCGCTAGTACGGCAAGAATTTCATCATTTGTAAAACCACGATCGAAATACTCCTTAATCTGTTCACAATTCATCATGTGTCGTGTCGCGTCAGAACAATGAGGGTGCCAGTCGGAAAGTCATAATTTCGATTTTTAAAGTCATAATTTCGATTTTTTTTTATCTCATAATTTCGATTTGGCATGTCAAAATTTCGACTTTTTATCTCATAATTATGACTTCTAAAGTCATAATTTCGATTTAGTAAATCATAATTTCGACTTAGTAAGTCATCATTTCGACTTAGTATGTCAAAATTTTGACTTTGTATCTCATAATTATGACTTTTAAAGTCATAATTTCGATTTAGTAAGTCATAAATTCGACTTTTTATGTCATAATTATGACTTAAGAATGCTCGATTTTTTTTCTTATGTGGCGGGAATGGGCTTCCATACTTAACATCTCATAATAATGATAAACTTTCTCGTAATAATGACTTAGCATCTCGTAATAATGAGAAACTTTCTCGTAATAATGACTTAACATCTCATAATAAGGAGAAACTTTCTCGTAATAATGACTTAACATCTCGTAATAATGAGAAACTTTCTCGTAATAATGACTTAACATCTCGTAATAATGAGAAACTTTCTCGTAATAATGACTTAACATCTCATAATAATGAGAAACTTTCTCGTAATAATAGGCTTGTTTGAGATGCGCCTTGCCTCGCCTTAAATGTAGTCGAGAGTAGGCGGCTGCAGTGAGGGGAGGAGTGAAAAAAGCGCAGGCAAGCCGGACAGTTCTCGCTTCTCACAGTGGATCTGACACCTGCAAGATCAATGATGGATATCGCGGGATTCACGGGATTCACGCTCGTGCAGTGTTGCTAATAAACTGGATGTAATTTAAGTTCTGTTGCTTTTATATGAAAATAAATATAATGAACAACCTACTTGTTATTTAATTCCATTCCAAATAAGTTTTTATCAATCATTTTTTCTTTAATACAGACATATGCTATGTGTTTTTTTGTTTTGTTTTTTAATAATAAAATGACATTGCATAACCCATAGAGATCGCACTGTCCGAGAGTTTGGGAATATTCACACATAACATATACATATAAAATATGATATCTGAGTTTTAAAAACAAACATTTTAAAAGAGAACAATACATCACGGTTGTTTAAACCAATCAACATTAAGCTGTGTCATCAGCAAGTTGTTTCCCATCATGCTTTTGATCAGCACAGTCGGTGGAGAGCAACTGCGCGCGACTGCAGAATCCGACACGTGCGCCTTGCGCTCGCGAGAGCTTTTTGACACACGTCAGCATGACATCAGAGCAAGGCGGACTGCACTCGGACACATTTCTAACCGGCATGCATTACGCGCTGATCACCGGTGATCGGTTCTGCGCAGATTTTGCTCATCTCAAACAAGCCTAAAGACTTATTTTCTCGCACTTCTACGCATGCGCAAAGCAGTGGAATGCCACGCTAGCGACATCCGCTGGTCAAAGCCCTGTAAATGCATCACAGCAAACATGGCACGATCTGCAAACCAGTTGTTTTCATTAAAGTCAGTGTGAACTAAGAAGTGCAATCTGTAGTATCATAAAATAACATCAATTAAAAATCATCAGTATCTTCCATACTTTTCCATACCCAGGAAAAAGTGTGAAAGTGGAAAGCAGAAGCAGGGCGGTTACCATGGTAACGAAGGACGCCTGCTTGTGCACACCGATGGTGTTACGTGAACTTACAAAACTATCAGATTAAAGTTGGATTATTACATTTATTCGTTAAGTTTAAGTGTAACACCTTCATAAAATATATGGGTATATTTGTTAATATATCACGTATTTTGCGGATGCGTCTAGGATATTTGATGTGCAGGTTCATCTGACGATATCAATTAAGATGTTTATGACTTTGGAACATTTACACATAAGTGGGCGGTGGGCAGTGGAATGGGGAAAACGCAAGGTCTTGAGACGTGTTTTTAAAAGCTGAACTTCTTTTCAATTGAGCGCCGCGTTTTTAGAACACTGAACCCTTCTGTGTTGCTGCTTGTTCATACACAAAAATACAAATGAATAGTACAAATGTATAAAAGACTATCTAGTATGGAAGCCCGTCTTATATACTGATAATTTATCATTAATGTTATTCACTGCAGAGCGTGCCATATTTGCTGTGATGCATTTACACGGCTTTGACCAGCTGATGTCGCTAGCGTGGGACTCCCTTCTGCTCCACGGCTTTGCGCATGCGTAGAAGTGCGAGAAAATAAGTCATTATTTCGAGAAAGTTTCTCATTATTACGAGATGCTAAGTCATTATTATGAGAGAGTTTCTCATTATTACGAGAAAGTTTCTCATTATTATGAGATGTTAAGTCATTATTATGAGAAAGTTTCTCATTATTATGAAATGTTAAGTCATTATTATGAGAAAGTTTCTCATAATTATGAGATGTTAAATCATTATTACGAGAAAGTTTCTCATTATTATGACTTAGATAATCTTTTTTTTTACTCAACTATGGCGGAAACGGGCTTCCATATGTTTGAGATGCGCCTTGCCTCGCCTGAAATGTAGGCCTAGTCGAGAGTAGGCGGCTGCAGTGAGAGGAGGAGTGAAAAAAGCGCAGCCAAGCCGGACAGTTCTCGCTTCTCGCAGTGGATCTGACACCTGCGAGATCAATGATGGATATCGCGGGATTCACGCTCGTGCAGGGGCGAAAATTTCATCAAAATGTTGGGGGGGACAATAAACATAACAATTCGCAAGAGCAATTTTTGAAGGGGACACCAATAATACAGGCAAAATTGTACTTGCAAGGATACGTGTACACCGAGGAAAGCCTTACTACTATTATTAGTGTAGCATGGAGACCGTTCCATTATCCTTCTTCTCAAAGTTTCTTTCTGGTTTAATGAAAAAGCTGACTAAATTTACCAAAAAAAATTCTTCAAAACCATACATTTTTTTGTAAATAAGTTGTTTTGTGTAAACAACTTATTTACAAAAAATGTATGGTTTTGAATAATTTTTTGGTCAATTTAGTTAGCTTTTTCATTCATCAAGCCACCAAAATACAATGGAATTTTTTTTACATACCTTTAGAACAACCGAGTCAAGCCCAGTGTAGGCTATACAGTAGTGTATATTGTGTATAGATAGTGCAGAAAAAGTGACACAATTTGATGCAACTGAGATGACGGGAACCGTGTTTTATTTACTACGGAAAAGTCGATTGGGGTCATAGACCCCAAAGATAAATGAGGGTTAAAGTAGTATTTAGATGTTTTTACACAGACAAATAATATTATGACGTTTTAAAAATAAAATGTTAAATATTTATATTTGAAATGATTTAAAACATGAAAAGATACTTTAAATGTGAAATTAAAACCGCCAGTAGGAGGCAGTAAGTCACTGTTAATGTTAATGAGTGAGTCATTGAGATTCATTCAACTGATTGTTCAAAAAGCTGATTCATTCAGTAAGGAAACACCTCGGTGTGTTTCTTCAGTGCTGTGGCTTAGTTTTCAACTATTTTCGTTGGTAATATGGTGTCTAAAATATACATCACTTAATATTAACTTCTTGTTTATTAAACTTGTATAAATCAAAATCACATTTGTTATCATGCTGATATCTGGAGAAAAACTGCACTCTTCGTGTGATATTATATTAGATTAACATATCATATTATCAACTATCATATTAAATTATATAAACCGACTAAAGGCCCTTTCACAGCGGGCGCGTAACGAAAAAACGAAACGGAAAAGCGAATAGTTCGCGTGCGAATAGTTCGCGTCAAAACCATTCACATCAGCCGCGACGCGAATTTGCCACGTTCAGAGCTTCAACATTCCAAAACTTTCGCGCCGACAGCTGAGAAAACACGGACACTTCATCATCATCATCCAGTGAAGACGAGCATTTGATTTTCTTAAAAGACAGAAAATAAGGTTTTGTGTGCACCCAATCTTAAAGAACAGAGAGTCTGAAGGGGAGTATGCTAATCTTGTAAAGTAGCTAAAACTTTGCCACAAAGAACCGGCCAAAGTAAGGATTATGTATTAAACATTTGAATTGTTTATTAATAAAGTGTTTTCTGTCAGTTTTCGGTATGAGACGCGCTCCAGTTCACTCGCCGGCTCCTCCGTGTCCTAATTATATTGTCTACTATATTTGCTTCTTATTCCTATTAATCCAGGCAATTTGTTGATGAAACATTGATTAAAATTAAGATACAATTTATACAAAACGAAATTCACTTTAAAGAAAGGCTTTCTACAAAACAAAATTTAGTGGTCAAAATTATCTTATCTAAATCTGACCCATTCCAAATGTTTTCGATATATTGGGCATCTTATGATCCTTACTCATCTCATGCGGTTCCCTTTTCATATAGATCATCAACATAGATTAAATAAAAAAAATAGCATTATATTATTTAAACGTAACTATATATGAAACGTATGTTTTGTTTGAGTTTTTTATAGGCCTATTTAAGCGTCACCCCGCTCTGCTTTATTTACGCACATGCTCTGGTGTGTGGCCTATACATGCATGCAAAAATAATATGAAACACACAACCATGAATGTTGAAAATATTCCAAATCAATTATTTCCCTCCTAGTCAAAAATATTATAAATCGTCAGCACGCACTTCATCAACTCACCGGAGACACCAACTTTCCCAGCTATTTTATCCCATGCCTCGTTCTTTTGTAACTGGTCCCTATAAGCAAACAACCCAACTTCATGTCATAAATGATAGGGTATGCGTGCGTTGCGATGCGGAATAGGCAATATAAAAATGCTGTCATTATAAAAGGTTTCTAGTTTCAATGTATTGCTTGTTTTTAGTTTACATTTCATGTTGTGACACTTCTCTTCTCTCGCGCACATAATGCTGCTACGTCAGAGCGGCCAAAGCGTCAACAAGCTTCGCCTTTGTTTCCTTGTATGTGATTGGCTGAAGCCTTTTCTGTCGCCGCAAAAGTAAAAAAAAATCGACATCGAAGCGAAAAAAATAAAACTCGTTTTTTCGCCGCAGCACATTCGCGTTCGGTGTGGAAGCACTCATTACACAAACAGCTGATCAAAAAATAAAACTATCGCGCGAATTATTCGTGCGTCAAAATCGCGTCCAGTGTGAAAGGACCTTAAATCACAGTGAAAGCGTTAAAATCTAAATGCGCACCCGGACTAGTCTAATCTACAAGACTGACAACGTTACATCATGTAGTGTAACGTTATGCATAAACTCTATGGGTGTGGGTGGATATACTGTATTAAACAAGCTAGGTAAACGCAGACTGTATTAAACAAGGGTAAGTTAACGTTAAACGTTATAATCGCTAAAATAGCAGACTACATCAGTGACAAAAGTACACTGTACACAATCATATATTTGTTTTGTTTTTTTTACATGATTTATTAATGACTCAGCATCATCTATATTAAAGAGAAAATAATCACTTCATCCGATGTTTAAAGTGAATAAAACATTGACTTACTGGAGTTCCACAACTACTCAAAAACTTAGTTCATCTCTCCCGCCACCGGAATGTGTGTGTGTCGGTGGTGAGGTAAAAGGGGCGGAGGCAGTGGACCAAAGCACTGTGAGGCAAGGGAGGGGGGACTCAAAATGTTTAAAACGGTTTTTTGTTGTTGCCCCGTTTGCATTTGTATTATTTTATTTCTTAAACAATTATTTTAAGAATATATAATTATTTTATTTACAACACACATATTTTAATGATATTTTAGGGGGGACAACCCTCAGATAGGGGGGGTCCTGACCCCCCCGACCCCCCCGACCCCCCCGCGATTTCCGCCTATGCGCTCGTGCACAGTGTTGCTAATAAACTGGATGTAATTTAAGTTCTGTTGCTTTTATATGAAAATAAATATAATGAACAAGACACCCAAAGTACTTATTATTTAATTCCATTCCAAATAAGTGTTTATCAATCATTTTTTCTTTAATACAGACATAGGCTATGTGTTTTTTTGTTTTTATAATAAAATGACATTGCATAAGCCATAGAGATCGCACTGTCCGAGAGTTTGGGAATATTCACACATAACATAAACACATAAAACATGATATCCGAGTTTTAAAATCAAAAATTTTAAAAGAGAACAATACATCACGGTTGTTTAAACCAATCAACATTAAGCTGTGTCGTCAGCAAGTCGTTTCCCATCATGCTTTTGATCAGCGCAGTCGGTGGAGAGCAACTGCGCGCGACTGCAGAATCCGAAACGTGCGCCTTGCGCTCGCGAAAGCTTTTTGACACAGGTCAGCATGACATCAGAGCAAGGCGGACCGCACTCGGACACATTTCTAACCAGCATGCATTACGCCCTGATCACCGGTGATCGGTTCTGTGCAGATTTTGCTCATCTCAAACAAGCCTATTTATTCGTTTTTTGCCTGTGAACTAAAAAACGAAAAATCAAGCCGAAATCTCGTTTTTTCGTTTTTTCAAAAAAACGAAAAAACGAATAAAGGCGCCGTTTTCTCCTTTCTGCTTATTTCGTTTCAAATTGGAAAACAAATGGCGCTTTTCCACTGCATGGTACGGTACGGTTCGGAACGGCACGCTTTGGCGCGGAACGGTTCGGCTCGCTTCGCTTTTCCGCTGCGTGGTAGGACTCGGCGCGGCACGGCTCGGCTCGGTTCGCTTTAGCTCGGTTGCTTTTCCACTGCAGTTAGTACCGCTTCAAAGTGGGTGGGATTATGACTGATGATCGTTATAGTTTATCCGCTCCTCAACAACCAACAAGAGGAACGTCTGCGCTTCTCGTCCACTGACCACGATTCAGCCATTTCTTTTTTGGAAGTTTTTTTTTCTTCAAGCAAGTTTTAAAACAGGTGTTACAGCGGTGGCTGTTTACTGGCTATTTAAATCTAGCGGGTTTTTGTTTTTTAAACTAAACAAAAAAACGAACTGGTTTTCATTTCTCGTTATTCCATTCCAAACAGGAAAACAAATGACCAAAAGATACACGGACCGTTCTTGTCTGTACTTGTGTTCTTGTGGACTTGTGAAACGTCATCAGTCACTGCCCAAGTACTGTTCCAATTCAAAGTTCACATCTAGCCAAGTCCAGTTCAAATCCCCGGATGTGTTCTTGATCCGCCCCGTTTACCGAGGATGCATCGAGAGGTGATTTGTGCGGACTTGAGACAGCCAGGTATCCCAGAATGCATCTCGCACCAACCAGCAAGCGTCAATAGCAGAGGAGAAAACCCGCGTAATATCAAAATACTACTGTTATTGTGTCATGAAATGTAATTTTAAGAGTGTTTCAGGCGAGAATGTGGTTGTTTAAAGCTCAAATCTGTGGTTTATTTATAAAGATAGTGCCTATTTGAAAAATGTATCTGACGTTTTCGGAGTTGTGACATCCAGGCGTTCACCGCGGGTGTTCAACGCTCATCAACCCCGACTGGAACAGCTTTTCCTCGGCTAGTGCTTCTGACGTTTGCCGCTGGCTCTGATGTCTCTAGTCTAGTGGATAAACTTGACGTATAATTCGTCTTGTGTATAAGTCGATCTTTGGTCTCATTAAACTATTGTTTGTTCCATGGCAAAAAAAATCCTTTTTGGCTGAGGGCAAAGTGAAGTTTCATAACTTTATATATTTAGGCTATTTAACTTTAACTTTGTAGCCTATTAGAGAGCTTAATTATGTTTGAATTGTTTGCCTTATTGTTCATTGTAGATATTATTGATCATTAAAACTGACATTTAACAAAAAGAGACATACTTTAATATATATATATATATATATATATATATATATATATATATATATATATATATATAATTTTTTTTTTTTTTTTTTTTTACATTCTCTTCACTATATGTACAATAAAATAAAATGACACAACCCTGTCTCTGTTTGTTAAATGTCAATAAAAATCAATAATGTTTCATATTTTTAAAATGAAAACAAAAAGATCATGTTCATGTTGTTATAAATATATGCAGTGAAGATAATGTACGCGTTGCCTGAACCACATGGCCATTAGGCTACTATGTTTAAGATTTTTAAATGAAAAGAGGCAGAGTGGTGTTTTATAACATATTTCGTTTTATTGTTGACGAAAAGAGGCAGAGTTGTAGCATATTTCGTTTTATTGTTGCTTAAAATATACATAAAGAGATAACCGGAGTAGCCAGAGCGTGTTGAGTGACGCGATCAAGAACGCACTGTTCCATTTGCAGAATAACCGGACTCGCGTCCTCTCGTCCTCGGGAGTTCGTTCTCCTGAGTCGAACTTGGCAAGTCCGAACTACCAAGGACGCAAGTCCGAAGTTTGTAAATTGTAATGCGCGCGCACGAGAAACGTATCGCGTGCAAGAGAAACGTATTGCGTGCGCACGCGATAGTATCTTGAACGTGGCCGTAGATTCATGTTCTGTTCCAGCAGTCTTACTTCTAAAGAAGAGACAACTTTTCGAATGTTCTTTTTGGAAGAAGCCCTCACCTTTGTGTTGGTGTTATGGGGCGCTACAACGGGATTACCTCAGAAAAAAAAAAACAGCTGTTTTTTTACAGCTCTGAGCTTGGTGGTTTGTTGAGTGCCTCAGCGGATTGCACTATTTCCCACTGTTGGCCACGGACAACCGTGTGCGGCGCTCCCTTTGCCTATTCCCAGATTTAGTTCCTCTTCTGGTGGCCACCAGAATAGGGCTAATTTGGCTAATAGCACTGATGATCTGAGGATTACAGTGAGCATTCCCCGACGAGACCACCTTCTCGGACCCCTCACTCCTCTAACAAATCGCAAGCATGTTGAGACTGTGTTCGTGGGTGGTTCATGTTCTCTCAGGAGAACATGGCCACGTCGGTGCGTTGTTCGTCTTGCCTTTCTCGTAAGGGCATGAGCGTTCAGCGCACCGTGTGCCATCACGTGTGACGGCCACGTTCACAGTCTTGCATGCCTGGCAGCTTACGGATGGGATTGCTGGTCCGTCTCATTGGGGACCTAGCGTTTCATTCGGGGCTCCAGCTGAGGGCAGATGTCGAGCGCTGCATCGGAGAGAGGGCTGTTATACTTTGGAAATGATGATGCTGAGCTTTGAGTGGTGTGTGCTCATGCTGAGTCAGATTCAGACTTGACAGCCATGCTTTCCCGCGCTGCTTTGGAGGTGCAGTGCAACGCATAAAATGCCTTGCCCGCCTCCGCGCTGTTTCCCCGGATGTGCGTGAAGAACTTTGGCAGTATGGAAGCATGTTGGCGCTGATATGGCAAGCCAAATATGCCTAAATCTGCAGAAAAAGTTTTTTCTCTCTCACTACCCTCGGTGGTGGGGTGGCAGTGCTACGCGCAGGCTGCCTCTACCCTGCATGTGATGGCCACCCTGAAATTATGGAAGGCCAAAACACTCATAATGCAGGAGGGTAGTTCTGAGCTCGGGTTGAGCTGTGCATGCTGACTGAGATTAAGTCAAAGCATTGGCCCTCGGCCAGACAATGTCCACCCTGGTGGTCCAGAAGCGCCCCCTGGCTAAACCTTGCAGAGGTGCGAGATATCGCCAAGTGTGCCTTCTCGATGCTCTCATCTCACAAGGTGGCCTTTTCGCCAGTCAGACTTCGATCTCTGCCCGTAAGACAGGAGGACCTGTAGCCTTCACTGTGGTCAAGCGGATGCCCCTAAACTTGGGAGGGCGCCGGGCGAACTGAATCGCATAGCCGAGTCTGATGGTGCGGATGAGCCAGCTGGATGGTCTGGTCCCTCCAGCTGATATGAAGTCAGGGTTCTACAGCCCCTACTTCATTGTACCCAAGAAAGGTGGTGGGTTACGGCCAATCTTGGACCTACGAGTTTTGAATCGGGCCCTGCACAAGCTACCATTCAAAATGCTCTCGCAGAAACGCTTTTTCGAATGCATCCTTCCCCAAGGTTGGGTTGCAGCGATCAACCTGAAGGACGCGTTCTTTCACATCTCGGTTCTTCCTCGACACAGGCCCTTCCTGCGCTTTGCTTTTGAGGGTCGGGCGTATCAGTACAAAGTCCTTCCCATCGGGCACCTCAGCCTGTTGGGACTTCGGGCCAACTGTGACAAGAGTAAACTCTCCCTTGCGCAGAGGATCACTTATATGTGCTTAGAATTCAGACCGGCTGACTCTCACGTTGTCCTGAGACCCCGGCCCGGATATGTGCCCAAGGTTCCTACCAACGCCATTTAGAGACCAGGTAGTGAACCTGCTAGCGCTGCCCTCGGAGGAGGCAGACCCAGCCCTGGCTTTTCTCTGTTCCATCTGCTCCTTGCGGTTATACGTGGACAGAACACAAAGCTTTAGGACCTCAGGCCAGCTCTTTGTCTGTTACGGAGGCCAGCAGAAGGGAAAGGCTGTCTCCAAGCAGAGGTTTGCCCAATGGATAGTGGATGATATTGTCTTGGTGTATCAATCCCAAGACGTGCCTTGCCCATTCGGGTTGCGAGCGCACTCAACTAGAAGTTGCTTCCTCCTGGACATTGGCTCAAGGCACCTTGCTGATAGATATATGTAGAGCTGCGGGCTGGGCGACACCCAACACGTTCGCTAGATTCTGTAGCCTTCGTGTAGAGCCGGTATCCTCCCATATACTCGCCCCAAGTAGCAAGTTGCGCGGGGAACCCGTTCAAGTGTCAGCTTGCTTCGCCATTCTCACCTGGTTGGCCAGATACGTGCGTCTATATGCTCTAGTGTGTTCCCCGGAGGCGGCTAACCCTGTTGAGTTCCTCCGTCACCCTTACAGCAGTCAGACGTTGCGGAGCGCCTGACGCCAGGCCTAACACTCGTATGCATTGAAGAACCTGTGCTAGGCTGGGTGTCCATAATGTAGCAGTCCCTGCGGCAAACCCATATGTGTAAATTCCACGGTACAGCTACCCTGTCGGCTAGCCAATGTCTTTCCCTTGGCAGAGCCCGCTCTGCCGTCTCTGCAGGTGCGCTTCCCCCTAGGATTAGGCTGGAACCACCCCAGAGACTTCCTTATGTTGCTCTACCTGCTTGGCTAGTCCATATGTGTATTCTCCACATGTTACCTCCCTCCGGGCAGGTCGTGGCTTCCGCAGCGTTCTCCTTCCCCTAGGAAGGGCACGCTTTCCCAGTGTTATTCAATGTTCTCACTGAGTGGGTCTTGCGGAACATCAGTGGCCAGGACTCCCCAGGATGCAGGGCACTGGAAGGGCCAACAACATGGCGTGTTGTTTGGGATCCCATTTCTGTCAGATCCCTCAGACGAACGTTGGAGTGACCGACATGAAAGGGAACGTCTCGGTTATGTATGGTAACCCACGTTCCCTGAAAGGGGGAATGGAGATGTTCGTCCCGTCGCCATGTTGTACCATCGCTGCAGACGGCCGGGTCCCTGGCTCGGCTCCTCAGCGAAAACCAAAGATGCGTTGCACCTGCTTCTCATTATATACCCGCACAGCGTGATAGAAGCAGCTGGCGCAATTATCGCATGCCAATGTGCATTGGCTTGTTTAGTTTCTCTCGAAGTAGATTGGTCTCTCTGCGAAGATCCCATTTCTGTCGGATCCCTCCGACGAATGTCTCCGTTCCATCTTTCAGGGAACGTGGGTTACCATACGTAACCGAGACGTTTATCCTTCACTGTAAAATAGACTGTGTACCATAAAGTATTGGTTAGAATCAGTTTTCTATTAGGTGTCTTCGTAAGGTACGAAGTAGTCTGATTTACGAACAAAAAAAACATTACTTTGTAGTGAATGAGAAATATACAGTATGCCGAAGCGACCAACTAGTATGAATCAGTTCTTTAATTTAAATAGATAATGATTGGAGTTCTTAAATATCTGTTATATGTAAACAAAATGAAACATGCAACTGAAATATGTGCAAATTAATCTGAATGAAAATGAATCAAGCTTGCGAATCAGAATTGAATTAGGAAATTTGAATTGATACCCAGTCCTATTTATAAATTTCAATTTTTCTTTTCTTTTTTAATCAACTTATGAATTCCCAGAAATAAGCATTTTAGTCTATAGATATTTTCTTGATTATATTTAAAACTTATTTGAATCTGTTTTAGTTAACTGGGCAGCTGCCTTAGATTTAGGACACAGTCAGAGTTCTAATTTTTGCAGCAGGACTTCATGGATATTAGCACAAGGGAGCTGCACTTCTGAGGGCTAAGAGAGTCAAACTAGCTGTGACCCGATGTATCTTACACACTTATTTCAGTCTCAACATTTATACTAGAAACAGTATGATATTTACCATGCTATTTGACAGTGTATTTTGAATAGGTTCGCTGGCCTGCAGGTTCTAATATAAATAATGAATGACTAAAATATAGGAAGCTGATGATATGTTGATCGTCAGACAGATTTCAATTGCATTTAATGTCATTGCTTGAGATGTTGTTGTGCAGGTTTTGTTGTGGTACTTGAGGAAGCTTCATCATGTAATGAAATTTTCATCCATCTGTAATAATTACTTAACATCTGTCAAAGCTCAACAATTATCTTTCTTTATTGAGCAATGCACAGTGAATGGAATAAACGTCTCTCTCTCTCTCTCTCTCTCTCTCTCTCTCTCTCTCTCTCTCTCTATGTGTGTCATCCCGCACCATCTGGAATAAAGGTGTTCACAAGTATACATGGTGCACTATAGGAAGCTGTTAGATAACCACGCCCTAACAGACAGAAGATTCATATGATCCTTCAAGAGCCCATTTAATCATTCGCTCTGCTGATAAGAGCCCAACTTTTACATCACACCTCTAAACTGAGTAATGACACGTAGCGCATCTAATTATAACACACCTTTTAAGACCTTATCAAGGTTAAATGGTTTTATAAGATGTACACAGATGTTTATAATTTTGATTAATTGCTTCGACTAATTCATATTTAATCTGTTTCGAAATCTCGTACATTCCCAAAAAGCTCAAGTGATTCACTGATGATTAAAAAGAAAATATCCAGGCTGGGAGACACATAGTGTTTTAAATATGGCTGTGTTGGGTCTGTCTTAGCATTTAATTATCAGCCCAGTGTATTTCTGTTCATTATCTTGACTGATTTCTCCATCCAGATTCACAGTGTGCGGATAAACAGTGTTCTGAACAGCACCTCTGTTTGTTCATCATAGTCTTGCTATAATCAAGCCAATCATTCATCAAGGGAATCGCAGAGTGATAAGCTCAGCATGCGATCCCAGTCCAAACATGAAATGTTTATGAGGGCAGTGTCTCACCACAGCACAACAGTCAGAACGCCCTGGCCTCTCAAGTAAAGCCTCTTTGGTTTGCAATGGCCTTTGTGTCACACACACATAGGATTTTTTCACTGTGACAGAAAACTCTGTGGTTGTAACATTCATGATAGTAAGTATAGTAATTTAGCAGGTGCTTTAAGAGCAAAATACATTACAGGAACAATCCTGCTGGAGGAAGCTGAGGTTAAGTGCCTTGCTCAAGGGCACAGTGGCGATATCTCATGGATCACCTCTTGCTTGAATCAAACTTCCTTTTAGTTACCAGGGCTGCGTTTCCCAAAAGCATAGCTCACATAAGTTGATTGTAGAAAACATGGGTGGCAATGGTCTTCGCGATTAACTTTTGGGAAACCCAGTCCAGGCCTATATTGTATGCCATAACCCCTTTTGACACTTATATTATGTTCAGATGGAATATTATATTATATTATTTACTACAATTGTTTACATTTGAATAATAATACGGACGTCAATTGACTTCAAAATGATGCAGTTGATGCAGTCTGTCTTGGTTTTTATCCAAGATCTTACTGGAGACAAGTCATACAATCGGACTGTGGCGAGGAGGACGAGGCCGAGGGACGTGAGAGAACGCGCGAGGCCGGTGGCGTGAGTGATAATGAACGTCACCTGTGAGACGCACCGGTCTCGCATCTCTCATGGAGGAGAAGGAGCGACGACACTGAAGATCGAGAGAGGAACAGGCCTGATTTTATGTTGTGTTTTGTTTATCTTTTGTGTAGCCAGCAGTCGTCCGCGAGGGACTGCTGGCGGATACTATTGTTTTTGTATTTGTTTTATTTTATTATTAAAATTGTTAAATGTTTGCCGGTTCCCGCCTCCTTCTTCCCTGAATCTTAAACCCTGTTACACTGACAAACAACAATAAAAATATCAGCATAAGTATTTAATAAACAAATTCAACATATTTAGGTGATTCCACAGTGCACACACAGTATGAACATCCGTGACCATTGTGACAGAGATTGATTTCAGATCAGTCTTTGGCTGTAATCCTCACACACAAGTGTGCTGAGCTTTGCCACAACTGCAGCTGAACTCTGGGTTTGTCTTTACTGCCCATAAACTGTTCATCTTGTTTTAACCTTGATGTGATGATTCTCTCCCTCGAGATAAACATCACAAAGCCAGTCCACACCAATATGGCATCAAGTCTGTCCTGCTATCAATCTCAGAGAGGGGTTATCTGTGGAGGAGAGCTCAGCTGCCCCATTCTTCTCCATCTGAAGTCTACCTCACTGCACTTACAGTCTCCATCACACACTTAGAGGATAATGAGAATTTTATTTCTTTTGGCTTTTGTTTTTTTCCCTCCACCATATTTCCCAGCTAGAGAGGACCACGGAGAGAAAGAGAGACAAGACAGGGATTGATGTACAAGTATTTAGTAGAATTTTTTTATTTTTTTTGAAGAAAATTGTCATTGTATTTTTTGTGACAAAAGTGTTTATCATGGACAAAAGCAGAGGAACAAATATTTAATCTGTCCAGTGTTTGATACATTATTTTTTGTAGCGTGAAATAGTAAAAGCATGTTTCTTACACTGTGTTTTAGCCATGCTGCAAATTTTCACCCTCAAGTAATTTTGTCTTTCCACACTGACAGTAAAAAATCTGCATGATGCAACACAATCACAACCAATCAGGACATATGAAGTTTAATTTACAGCTAAAGGGAGCAGGATTTTGCCCCACTAGTTTAGATTAATATGAAAGAGAATGAATTGCTTGTCGCATTTTCATGCTGCACGTTTAGGACAGTCTTACATGTCAAGTTATTGTATTAGTAAAGCACAAACCAGAATTGCCTTTATAGAGTCATTTGAAATGTTTCTTCGTCTTTGTTTTAAAATTAAAGTGATTTTTTTATAAATACATTTTCTAATTCATGCAGCTACCGCTATAAGTAATATTACTTCTGTGTCTTCTGAGTAATAAGGCAGTGCAGCTATGCCAACTCATAGACCGTCTGCCAGTGTTTTGAATAAAGTCAGATGAACTAATTATCTCTTCCAGACTTCATGCTTAAGAGCAAAGAAGGCCCTGCTCTCAGAGTCCAACAGAGAGAAGATAAACTTCACAATTACACACACACACACACACACACACACACACACACACACACACACACACACACACACACACACACACACACACACACACACACACACACACACACACACACACACACACACACACACACACACACACAGATTCATCTGTAGGATCATTGGTGCACAGCTCTTGGATATTAGAGAGATCTTTCTCATATACTCGTAAATAGCTTTCTTCCCTTTAACTCTGTGGCTGATTATCTTCTATCAGTGAGTGCAGGATGGTTAGTTTTGTTGGGTAAGAAAGGGTCTTGTACTCAGGGGAATGGATTCAGAATAAACATGCTAATCAGATTAATTCACTTGACCTTGTACTATTTGTCTACAGGGTTAGAGTTCCATGCCAAGTCATGTCTATTTTCAATTGCCTCGTTTCCCTCCCCTCTACTTTCCTCTCTGTCTTTTTCCCCATCATGATCTGTTAATTATATGGTCTTTGTCTGGTGTATGTTAGTACATTGTGCGCAGCCATTCACAGTGGCTGGTCTGATTCATTCATATGAGCAAACAATGGTGCAGTGCACGTATAATCAGCTTTCTGCACTGGTGAGCTTTAATAGGTCAAACGCAGAGGGCGATAGGTACGTACCCAAAGCTGCTTCTGAAGAGTAAAAAAAAGACATTTTCATGGGTCTCATTAGCAGCAGTGTGGATAACATCATGAAGTTTCAGTTGGGATGCAATATATCGGTACAATATTGGTTTTATGATATCGATATTAGAGACTTTTTTAAAAAAAAAATTATTAGTGTTGGTCTGTATTATGTATTTAATTGTCCATACTAAGTTTCCCCAATTTTTACATCTAGATATACATTCAATGATTTTAGGTTAATCTTTAAAAACACCAATAATTTATTAGTTAAATGAATTTTTTTCATACTGTATATATATACAAGCCTTCATACATTATAATGTTGTGATGCCTAAATTTACTTGTAGCACGTATAGTGGTATATTTGAGTTTTTAGTGTTTTTAAGTAAATTTATATTCGAGAAAATATCATAGAACTTTAATATCTGCCAATATTTTGATTCCCAGTGATGCATAAAGTGGGAAAAATGTGTGTGAACACACACATACATTATATGTTGATTTGTGTATACACAAAATACAATGCAAATAGGTCCAAATGACTTATCACTCTTAAAGAGCAGCATATCTTCCGATGTTTCATAGTGTTATGCATAGGGCTTGACATTAACTTTTTTGTTTTTGCCACTGTGGCTAGTGGTTTTCAAAACTTACTAGTCACTCAGCATTTTCACTGGCCATATTTTGACATCGAAAGACACTGATCCATTATATTGTTACACATGCCTTTTCTTTCTCAACTGTTTACATTCATTTAAAACATTACTGACTGTGTTTACGTGAATCCTCACCAAGACCAGCATTTTGACATTTGGCATTTTGTGTGTATTTGACTGTTTAAGCGCAATAAGCAGCAAAAAAGTACTGAGAGGCGGCTTTATGCGCACACACTTTGGGTGTGTGAGGCGGGTTTGTGTGTCAACTCGCTGTCGGAGAGATGATAGAGTGAGAAAGCACAGCTGGTGTCATGTATCTATTCTGTGGAAAATTAGTATTGGAAGTGTTGAAGATATTTCAGCATCGATATGTAATGAAAAATCAACATTTCTGACACTACATTTCACCTATTTCAGATGCCTTTTTAAAAGACTTCAATTGAAAAATGTGTATATATATATATATATATATATATATATATATATATATATATATATATATATATATATATATATATATATATATATATTCTATATAAAATTCAACCCACTAAAGTGGCTAGTAGGAGTGACTGCTTACATCCCACTGCTGAAATCCACCCGCATTTGGCGGGTGTTAATGTCAAGCCCTGGTTATGCGAAACATTTCTCTCTTGTTACGCTGCATTTTTATCTGAACCCACAGTCCCCCATACCTCATTTTTTTGTAGCATGATTTTGCTGGATCCGTTCAGTAAAATCTCCTGTGTCTTACGCCCAAAAAGCCCCTTGCACCCACACATACTCACAAACACACTCTCATACAGTACAATGACAAGCCTCTCCATTATGAAACTATCTCCAGCCAAAGTGTCCAATTATCGGACCTACTCAGCTGAGTCTTCACACATGGAAGGGCACACACTGAGGCCAGCACGGCACAAAATTCATCCCTTCTATTTTTTCCTCCTTCCTTTCACAAGTTTGGTACACAGTGCGAAAAAGGAGCGTAAAAAAAGAGGCAGAGGGAATGAAAGCAAGAGACGGAGAAGAGAATGGGCAAAAATCAAACACCATTTGCATAATGTGGCTTTTGTCCCCATTTTCAGTCTCTTTAACTATCACATCTAATTAGAGCTCCAGACTGCCAGCTAGAGATAGGGGTGTGTGTGTGTGTGTGTGTATGTGTGTGTGTGTGTGTGTGTGTGTGTGTGTGTGTGTGTGTCTGTGTGTGTGTGAGAGAGAGTGTATGTGTGTTTGTGTGGGTCTGTTTTCATGATTGTGTGAGATAAAGAGGCTTTGCTGAGTCCCAGGCTGGCTCGTTCTTCTCCCAAGAGACTGCTTATGACAAATAAGATTAATGTAGTCCCTCTGTCACCAGACCGCAGTCCTGCAAATGATAGGTGACTTTTTCAGCTGGTAGCCGTAGTACATGCTGGTCAGTGCACGCTTGAGCTGTTGGCCATTTGGACCTTGATGGAGACCAGCCAAACGATGGGTCAGACATGGGGTCACAGACTGTTACCCGTAGACTGCTCTAATTGCGGTAGGGAATACATCCACTAGAAATCCTTATATAGAAATCTACCGGTACTCTTTGAGAAACCCTGTTCCTGTCATGTAGCCAAGACCCACGTGCCATGGGAAAAGCATTGTGGGGGCACCCTCTGGTCTGTTTGTGTTTTAATGAAATATAATTCTGGACCCATCTGCTTGTCAGAGATGTTGCCAGGTAGGCTCTGCTGCTATTTTCAAAACTGGAAATCTGACAATCACATGTTTAGGAAAGTTTTGATTTAAATGTGGTTTCGCAAGTATGATGACTGATTTGACTTTTTATTGAAATTTAGACTTGCATTTGAGATTGCAGCCATTATGGCGTTTTTATTTTACCGTGTATTTTTGTTTGCCGTGGGTCTTTTTATTTGTGCTAAGGGTTGACAGTTTAACTGAACAGACGGTATTCAGCTTTTCTATTAGGTGGGGCAAACAGCCAATCAGAGAACTTTCAAATAATGCTGTTAGGCCAAACTGACAACCTCAATGTTTATTGATATAGGGGTGAGTGGCAATGGTTTTAAAACTTTCTGCTTTAACATCTGTAACTCTGTTGTTTTGCACTATTTATCTCTAACTTTGTTACAATTCCCCTACATTTATGCACTACAAGTTAAAGTTTTTCTTTAAAGTCTACAAAGTATTCCAAGACTGTGTCAAGTGCAAAGAGTACTGCTGTTACAACCAACCCAAGTAGCAGCGTGAATTGTAACAGGTGGGTTGGAATATAATAAACAAAACAAAAACAACTGAACGTGTGTCACATGCACTCTAGACTCTGTTCCACGTGCTCACTCTCTCAGGGTACGTATACAAGACAATGATGTGCTAAAAACGGAAACGTTTTTTCTTTGTACAGATGACAACGTTATCAAAACGATCCCCATTCACACACATCTGTGAAAACGACTAATAATGCTGTATTACTTAGTCATCTGGGTAAATTTAAATTTTACAAAGCCAAAACCATTCCCTGTAATCCCAATTTTAGAATGTTCTCCTCTGATATAAAGTCCCTTTTTACTTTCTTTAGGAAAATTTCAAATCCTTTGAACGCAAAGCTTGTATATCATCCTTGAGTCTGTTGTAAGGAACCCTTAATTTTTCATGGTGACAAAAATTTTATATTGTGTTAAGTGTAATTCTAATAACCACTTGTGATGATCTACATATGCCCCCCCCCCCACACATTCTTACTGTTAATATCTGCATCCTTTTATTTGCAAAACAGCAAAACAAGAAAAGCTTACAGACTAAACACATAATATGCATGTGCATGACGTCATCGTTTTCACAGATTCATGTTTTTGTAGTTTACACATAGATGATAAGGGTGTCGTTTTCAAAAACTTGCACTTTGAAACCCGTTTTCAAAAGTTTGCTTTTTCAGGCCACCCTTACGGTGCTGATCCACTTGTCCGACACGACTGTCGCGTGGTGTCGCATCGCCTCCCCCACATTTGTACGTTGATGGGCGTTCCTCTGTTTACCGCTAGGGGCGTGGTTTTGACCGAGCGGGAAATGTTGCGTATCAGAACAGAGGACCTGCAAGAGACTTCCCCCGTCTCCATATGCTCTACTTCTATTGGATAGTCGCGTCGCGTTCAACAGAATTTATTTGCATAAAGATGGGCATCGGCCAGCTTTTTGACGCGCGACAATTTTCAAAATGAAGCGCCGCCTTCCCGGAATGCTTTGCCTGCGCGACAAAGTCGCTTGACGTCACCCATAGGAATAAAGTGGAGTGCCGTGTGACAGCAGTGGATCAGTACCATTAGGGGCTGTTTACATGACACCTTTTTCAACTAAAAACGGAAGACTTTTTATGCGTTTTGGCCGTTCATTTACACTACAACGGTGGCCTGAAAATGCATACTTTTAAAAACGGGTTTCAAAGTGCAAATTTTTAAAAAACAACATCCTTGTCATCTCTGCTACGTCTAAATTAATCCGGATAGATTCAAACGGTTTCAAGCGTTTTTCTTCTCATCTCATTCTCAGAAAGATTCTCATCCACACTGAAACATCGGCCTTACAGCGCATGCGTAAACCCTCATAAAAGCTCACTAAGATGATACAAACATAATCACCGCAATTGTTCTGGCAGGATCATTGTATATAGCAAATTATCTCACCATTCACTGATGCGTTCAGTCCTCACTCAGTCACCATTATATGTTTGGTCTAAACCCCAACTGCTCTCATGTTTTGCCGCAGGGCAAATGCGAGTGCATTTTCTGTCATCTTTGCAGGACTGTGATATGAAGAGTGTGCATTGTGCAAAGTAAAAAGTGGGATTGTCTTTTTATTATTTTTTTTCTACAAATGTCTATATATTTTTTATTTAGTTTATTGTAGTACTTCAGCTTAAACTAAATGAGAAATGTTGCAAGTTTTTATTTAAGTAATACAAATATTTATAGTTCCCTTTCGTTCAGTCACTCTGAGTTAAGTCAGTGACTGACAAATGGGGGTTTCGCTTAGAAGCTCATCACCTTCGAGTTCTACAAAACGAGTCAATGGCAAAACAATGCCATGGGTCTGCGGAATTTGCATAGCGCAACTCCGCCCAACCACGCAATCTCGCATTATGTTTTTGCTTCGGAGCCAAGAGCTTCTCTTCACTCCTCTGCAAGCCTTTTCTGAGTTCTAATACGTTGAGACGAGCGGCTCTTTAGTCTGTTGGTGTGACGGCGTATTCCAGCGAGATCACATTGCCTGCTGCTGATCTGTGCAGTGATCTGCCTACAGTGTGTGTGTTTCTCCCTGGGCGCTTCAACACTCTGTTGAGTTTTTCCTCCTCTCTAAAAGAGCTTACACATGGCACGTCTTTTTAAAGCTGTCTCGCCCGTATACTTCTGGGTGCAGTAGAAACTTTTGCCATCTGATGTGCAAAATCGCTGCCTAGCGTGTTTGGGCTTAGATCAAGCTCAGGCAGCGTTTGTGGATGAGTCATGTTCTCATTGTGGGAACATGACCATCGCAGTGCTGCCGTTGACCTCCTTAGAGGTAGAGTCCCCTCTGCCACACCCCAATCTATCCCCTCCGTGAGAGGCGATACTTTGGCTGGTGGCCAGGAAGACCTGAGGGTTACGGTGTGGAACAAAGCCCCGACGATTCCTCCTCCGCTCTACGGGCGACGAAGGTGACTGCACGCTCCCTGGGTCAAGTAATGTCCACTTGTGTGGTCCAGGAAAGACACCTATGGCTTAACCGGTCTGATATGCAGGAGGCTGAGAGAACCCGTTTCCGCAACTCCCCCATATCCCAGGCTTCTTCAGTGGCACGGTCGAGGACTATGCCCAACAGTTCTCGGCCGCCCAGAAGCAGACTGAGGCTATCAAACATATTCTGCCCCGGCGGCCAGCTGCTGCCTCAACCAGCCGGCGGCTCAGACGCCTCAGTCCGCTCGCTGCCGAGGGCGCCCTCCTGCGGCTTCCGCCCGGCCCCAGCAGCAGCATTCACCCGGGCCGCGCCGTGGAGGTAGCCGCAGGAAGGTGCCCCAGCCCCACAGCCTGCCAAAAGCCATGCGAAGTGGCGCTCCTTTATACGGGCAGCTTGGAGATGGGTTGCAGTTCTTCCCAGGAGGTGGTTGCAGGGCCTGGGAATCTTTTGTTCTCCAGAAAGAGCTGACAGTCCCATCTCTGAGCTCCCAGAGGCAGAGGATGGCAGTGTGCGATGCTCCGCCTCGTCTCCGTAGGGTCCTGTGCAAGATCTGGGAGCAGGAGCAGGTCCTCTTGGTTGCGCCTCATTGGCCCACCTGGACTTGGTTCTCCGAACTGGTGCTCCTCGCGACAGCCCCTCCCTGACCAATCCCTCTGAGGAAGGACCTCCTTTCTCAGAGACGGGGCACCCTCTGGCACCCACATCCCGATTTGAGTACCCTACCACCTCAGGTGGTGGCTACCATCACTTCTGCTAGGGCCTTGTCCACGAGAAACGCCTATGCTCTGAAGTGGAACCTCTTCATCACCTGGTGTTCTTCTCGCCGAGAAGACCCCAGAAAATGCCCGATCGGGTTGGTGCTCTCCTTCCTCCAAGAAGGGTAGGAAAGAAGGCTGTCTCCTTCCACCCTGAAGGAATACAGTGCTCCTGGTCGCTTTGGCCTCCATCAAGAGGGTAGGGGACCTGCAGGCATTTTCGGTTGACGAAGCGTGCCTAGAATTCGGCCGGCTAACTCTCACTTTATCCTAAGACTCCGGCCTGGTTACGTGCCCAAGGTTCCCACCACTCCTTTCAGGGATCAGGTGGCGAACCTGCAAGCGCTGCCCTTGGAGGAGGCAGATCCAGCCTTGGCACTGCTCTGTCTAGTATGCTCCCTCCGTGCTTACGTAGACAGAACGTAGTTTTTCAGGACCTCAGACCAGCTCTTTGTCTGTTTTGGTGGGAAGCTGAAGGGAAAGGCTCTCTCCAAGCAAAGGTTGTCTCACTGGATAGTGGACGCCATTGTCTTGGCTTACCAGACGCAGGGTCGACCATGCCCCTAGGTGTGAAGGCACACTCCAACTGGAGTGTGGCTTCCTCCATGGCTTTAGCGCATGGTGCCTCGCTAACAGACATCTGCAGAGCTGCAGGCTGGGCGACACCCAACACATTTCTGAGATTCTATAATCTCCGGGTAGAGCCAGTGTCCTCTCATGTACTCACTTCCACTCAAGTATGACCTGCTCTGTGTCATCGCTTGCTGCGCCATTCCACTCCACGGACTGGATACGTGCGCTATTTCACTCAGATGAGTTCTTCTTAGACGCTGAGTTCCTCCTGCCATCACCAGAGTGCATGCCCGGTCGGTCAGCCCTCGTGATTGGCTAGGTGCCTCCATGTGCATGGTTCCCCCGTTGGGTAACCCCCATGTGTGTATTTCCACGGTAAGTCACGGTTACGTATCTAACCCTCGTTCCCTGAGGAGGGAACGGAGACGTTACGTCCCCTTGCCACAACCGCTGTACCGCTGGAACAGCCTGGAGTTCAGTCTCGGCTCCTCAGCATAACATAATGCGAGATTGCCGCGCTCCTCCTTTTATACCCACGTGGTGGGGCGGAGTTGCGCTATGCAAATTCCGCAGACCCATGGCATTGTTTTGCCATTGGCTCGTTTTGTAGATCTCAAAGGTGACGGGCTTCTAAGCGAAACCCCATTCGTCAGTCACTGACATACGTACATACGTAACCGAGACGTTTTGGTTGATGATAACGCAGAACCTGATTTCACCAAGTATAACATGTTCCTGGATCAACAGCTTTGTTGAACCTGGAGCAATATTCCAATCAACCAATCAGATTTGAAGGTTTACAGTTTACAGTTTGTCAAGTTTAGGCTTACAACCAGGTTTAGGTGCTTCTATGAGTGTTATTCACCTATCATTTCCCTCTGATTTTATAGGGATAACTTACACCCTACCCATAAGTTATCCCTAAAATCACACATAATTTATGTGGTTATGATTACATTTTCAGACAAGAATGATAATTATGATAATGATAATGTAATTTAACATCCAGTAGTCCATAATTGCAAGTAGAATTATAACCCAGAAGTGAATTGTTGAAATTTCTGTTTTTGCTATGTGAACCTTTTTATTTATTTTGTTATGCTGAGACTTACAAATTCTTTACCTTATGTGGTTAGTGGTCATGTATGATACCTATTTCTAAGTGGTTAAACTGATAGTGTTAAACTCACCCCTTGTCGCAACCATTAGTATGCAGAATTCAATAGCAAGTTGATCCCAGGTGAGTTTCTTTTGGCAGTGAGTCCACTCTGAGTGATTTGGCTCCTCACAGTGACCAGGGAAAACATCCAAGAGCCTTTCAGTGATCTGCAGGGAGATGAATGCAGAGGTAGATTGCGTGTGCATTTGTATGTGCGTGTCTGTTTACGTGTCAGAGTAGGCTATAATATAATCTCTGAGCTGGTGTTAATATCTCTCTCTCCCTTGGCTCTGTGTCTTGTGGTTCAGAAGGATGTAACCTCTGATCACTTCTGACATACCATTGTTTGACTGTCGGCAGAATTAAATGATATCTCTCTCTTCTTTCTTTTCTTCCTCTCTCCAAAACGGAATTCCCAGTCTCTGGTATGTTACTCTTTCACAGAAAGGCTTGTCAAGTATAGAAATGCAATTTCACTGATTCAAGGCAATTACCTTGGAGCCTCTTCCTCATCAGGATGAAGAAACTACAAAGGCACAGATGGAGGCTGACTCTTGTAAAGGAAAGAGCTCGAGGCAAAGATCTGCAGCAGCCCCACTGACACTTGCGTGGTGATGACTTAAATCGCTCAAGCGCTCGAGACAAAGAGGAGGAGAGAATCCTAATTACCCACCATCACTTGCATCATCCTCAATTTGCTGTGAATGTGAGGGGAGAGAGAGGGAAGAGGGAGAGTTTGTAGTACATATTACATAGTGTGTGAATTGTAGTGCCACCCACTAACTTTAGTGGAATCTTTGGTATTTGTTTCCCTGGTTTGCCAATGAAGTATGATTTACTCAAAGAGAGGGCAAGGTATGTTTTACTCCTAGACCAGCATTTCTGGCCTGTTGAGGACTGTACTCAGCAATATTTAGTGTTATTATTGCGACAGCAAGCTGAAGGATAATATTCAGTGGTCCCCTTTATTTGTGCACTGAAACCACTGTTGTTATAGCTTGAGTGGACCATTGTCTTAAAAAAGAAATGCATGATATATCTGTACAATAACCATTATTGGATTTACTTTTTAGTTATCATATTGTTATATATTATACACTATATTATACATATGCTCATTACCCTTTATTTATTACATTTAGATTACCTTTGTCACCATCTAACGCTCACTTAAGATTGATCTTTAAAGACACTAATAATTTAAATACTGTTAAATGTAATCTTTTGCACATTTAATTTTTTTTTACTTTATTTCAACTAAATATGTCATTTTAATAAATATTTAAAATATATAATAAAATAATAAATGTTTAATAAATATTTATTTTAAATATGTTTTATATGTAACTATTAACTTTTCACGTCCTTTGCATTATTCTATAATGATGCCTCAAAAAATTAGTTTTACTTTAAATTTATTTAGACAAAATGGTATATAATTTTCTAAATATTTTAATTAATTTTTATTTTTATAAATATTTAAAATATATAATAAAAATAAAATGTAAATATTTATTTCTTAAATTAATTTAAATCTTTTAAATTGTAAAAAATAAGCAATATTTTATGTTTTTAGTAATAATTATCAGTGTCTGCCAGAATTTCAATATTGGTGCATCTATATTATCTACAAATCTCATTCTCTGATCTTATTCTCATTTTAGATCTGATGGTTTATACATAGTAGCTGTTTGTCATGAAACAGATGGTTATATAAAGCTTTTTATCAAACATACCTACTTATTAGGGGTCCAAGCAACGAAGGTGCCGAAACCCTATTGTGTTTGTACTGATCATCATCATCATCTTCTTCTTCCTCCTCCTTATTTTTTCTGCCATAAGAGTGTATGGGCCATAAATCATAGAGACCACATAGCTGGCAGGATTGTCCTGATCGTGCAACGCTACTCATGTGCACAGACACACAACCGTCTGACACTAGGTGGTGCTACAGTGATTTTCATTTTGAATCAAAACTTTGGAACCCTAAACAAAATTCTAGAAAAAAAATATTTTCCATCAGAATCCCTACAAGCCCTACAAAATGTCTCCTATAAAATTTTTTCGCCATTTAGAATTTTCCTAAAAAACTACTATTTCGAACTCCTTGGCCGTTGGTCCGATCTTCGCCAAAATAGGCCCACAGCAGTGTGAGCAAAAAGCTATCAAAAGAATTGGCAAGGTTAGGCCTATAAGTTAATTAATTTGTCAGGCAGCAGCAATTTTTATGCATTGATCTATAGCTGCTGAACGCAATTTCCAAGCTTAACAAAACTTGACATGCAAAGACAAAAGGACATTCTGAGGATACACACCACGTTTTGAAAAATGATCCATGAAGTTGATAAATGGTAAGCATCTTCTTTGGTGGACGCCCTGTAACTGTCATGATTCTGCCATCATGTCCTTGTTTTCTTCTAGTATTGTGGCAGGATCATGACAGACCCATGTTTTATGTACAAGCGCATGGTCTGTTGTTTGGGCCATGTGCTTGTGTTGCCTCGTTTCGTTACCCCGCCCCCTTGTTATCCTCGTCTCGTCATTATTGTCTAGTCAGTTTCACCTGCCCTTGTCATTAGTGTTCCCTTTATAATCCCCTTGTGTTTGCTGTCCTGTGTTGGTTCATTGTTTGACTTTGTCATATGTTGTGTGAGTCATTGCTAACTTACCTGTGAGTACCTTGTGAGAGTTTTGTCTAGTGTATTACTGTTTCTGTTGTTAGTTTATAGTCTAGTATGTCAAGTCTTAGTCTAGTTTAGTCATTCCTGTTCCAGTCCTGTCTTGCCCCCTCGTGGGTTTTTTTTTCCCTGTTTTCTGTCTACAATAAACTTTCTGTGATTGCATACTGTCTGCGCCTGGGTTCATCTGCCACCCACATAACAGAATGAACCGACCACAACAGAACCCAGCAGACAGTATGACTGACGATCTTGCACATTGGTGGCAGGAGGCGATTTCCGATTCCAGGAATGGAAAGCTCCCATTTCCTTCCCAGGGGCAGCGGACTTTGAGACAGTACGCCCGGGTCGCGGATGAGAGGCGGTTCCTCTTGCCTGAGGTTCTAGTTAATCGCTACCTCATTGCGGGCCTAAATGTTCTGCCTCCCCTGGCTGAATGGGAGAGTCTGGCTCGCCGCCCGTTCCCGGATATGGTGGCCTGCTTGTCGAGGAAGGATTCGCAGGCTCCCACTATACCGTCTTCACCTTCTGCCCGCCTACCTATCATTCCCGAGGGTCGAATGATAGGCGTCGCGACGCTTGGGACCAGGCTGGTTCCCCCACGACTCCAGAGGCGTCTTCCACACCCGCTGACCTCCGTGGTAAACGAGGGAGACGGGTTTCTTGGGATTCCCCCTCGGAGTCATCGTCATCTGACCTCACCCAACCAGAAGTTCTCTTCCCTGTTCCCGTTTTGTCTTCAGTTGAGCCCGGCCAGCCGATCGCGAGCCCTGCTGTGACCATTGCCCCGCGCCCAAAGAGAAAGAGGAGAAAGAAGGGAGCTTCCCGTTTCCCATCGCCATCTTCTCCAGAGCCCGCTACTGCAAGCGCTGTTCCAGAGCCCGCTACTGCAAGCGCTGTTCCAGAGCCCGCTACTGCAAGCGCTGTTCCAGAGCCCGCTACTGCAAGCGCTGTTCCAGAGCCCGCTACTGCAAGCGCTGTCCCAGAGCCCGCTGCTGCAACTGAGAGCTCAGAATGCAGGTCTGCTGCAGAAAGCGCTGTTCCTGAGTCTGCAGCTGTGACCGCTGTTCCTGAGTTGACATCTGTGAACGCTTGTCCTGTATCTGCTGCTGGAAGCCCGACTCCTGAGCCCGCGGTTGAGAGGGCGAGATCCGATGCAGTGAAGCCTGCTGTGAGAGCTGCGGCTGATCAAGCTGCAGAAGCAGTCCTGCAAGCGGTGTCTGCTCGTAAGAGGAGGCCTATCGTTGTTGCTGCCGAGACTCTAGCAGATTACCTTGCCAAGCTTGTCAAGATCCTCGATGTGCCCGTCATGTCTTGTCCCGAGCCCACTGTGTCTGTGAGCTCTATTCCCAAGCCTACCACTGTGAGCGCCGCACCCGATCCTGTCCCTGTGAGCGCTGCACCTGATCCTGTCCCTGTGAGCGCTGCACCTGATCCTGTCCCTGTGAGCACTGCCCCCGATCCTGTCCCTGTGAGCGTTGCACCCAAGTCTGCCACTGAGAGCGCTGCACCCAGTCCTGCCCCTTCGCCTGCTATGTCCCCCGTCAGGAGTCCCGTTTCCTCATCCTCTGTGTCCTCCGTGTCTGAATCTGTTGCTGCTACCACTGAAGCAGTATCCCAGTCTGTTTTCCCGTTCGTCCCTGTCTCCACTAAGCCCCGGACCGTTTCCCCCAAGACCTCTCCTCGTGTGTCTCCGTCTAAGCCTGCCCAGAGCCCTCGTCCTCAGCCCTCATCCCGTGGACCCAAGACCCCCAGTCTTCCCATCTTCCCTGGACCTCCCCCCATGAACTCTGTGTTTCCTCCACCTCCTCTGCCTTGTATGTTGTTTTTGATGTTTCACCCTAATCCTGTTGTTGTTTATTCATGTATGCCGTTATTAGTGTTTTCCATGTTTTGTTGGTTTTTGTCAATGTCTCGTTCCGTCTTGTCTTGTGCTTGGTGTCCCTTTGAGCGTCTGGAAGCCGCTCCTTAAGCGGGGGGGGGTTCTGTCATGATTATGCCATCTCCTTGTTTTCTTCTAGTATTGTGGCAGGATCATGACAGACCCATGTTTTATGTACAAGCGCATGGTCTGTTGTTTGGGCCATGTGCTTGTGTTGTTTCGTTATCCCGCCCCCTTGTTATCCTCGTCTCGTCATTATTGTCTAGTCAGTTTCACCTGTCCTTGTCATTAGTGTTCCCTTTATAATCCCCTTGTGTTTGCTGTCCTGTGTCGGTTCATTGTTTGACTTGTCATACGTTGTGTGAGTCATTGCTAACTTACCTGTGAGTACCTTGTGAGTTTTGTCTAGTGTATTACTGTTTCTGTTAGTTTATAGTCTAGTTTGTCAAGTCTTAGTCTAGTTTAGTCATTCCTGTTCCAGTCCTGTTTTGCCCCCTCGTGGGTTTTGTTTTCCCTGTTTTCTGTTTACAATAAATGTTCTGTGATTGCATACTGTCTGCGCCTGGGTTCATCCGCCACCCACATAATAGTAACATTTCCTCTAAAATGACTTGAATACTTTAAAAAAAAACATGGCCACCAGCAGCCAATCAAATTTAATAACATCAAATCTGAATGGCCTACAATTACAAAAATGTATATACTATTATTTGTACATCTTGTGAAACTGAATGTGTATTGATTTTTGTGAAAATCAGCCACAAGCTAATAACTTTGCAACAGTTAAAGTTTTGAGCTGCAAATCTTTACATTCATTCGAAATGGTTCTATCCATGTGTTTAATCTAAATTTAAATGTTGAATATGAGTCCTCCACACATACAGTAAACTACACATATTATGATCAAGCTCTAACTTTCAGTAAAGATATAGCTAAAAATCACTTCATAAGATACATTTCAATTGGATCACTAATCATTCACGTCCTTGGACCCCGATGATTGCTGCTTGCGGCAATCTATATTGATTTCTTTGTTTCTGTAGTGTGTGTACACTTTGTTAATTAAATTGAATGTACTTAAGATGACCTAACCAGCTAGAATCAGGATATTTGGTATGATTTGACCTGAAAACCCAGGAGAAACTCTAGGTAGATTAAACTGATCCAGTTTAGTGCTGAACTGACAGAACAGGTGATATGTAAGCTCTGATCCTCTGATTTTAGGGGTGAACAAACTGCTTGAAGACCAAACTACTGAATTTGTGTTGTTCCCATCAACACTACAACCAAACACTTCTCTCAAACTCCTTCCCTCTATTTCTCTCTTCTAGTGATTTTGAGTTCCCCTATGCTGCTCCTTCCCCCCCAAATCCCGGCTTGTTCCCACTAGGCTCCATCTGCTCGTGGAGGGGGCCACAGCAGCTGCAAAGCCTGAATCTTACGCTCCTCTGTGCTTGCCTGCCTGCCACTGCACACGAGCACCAGCTGTAAACTAGCCTTTGCAACCTATAACAGTGCTGCTAAAAATCACAGAAAATCACAGGCAGGTGATTAGTTAGTGATGGCACGGAGTGGATGGGATTTTAGGTAATATTGGTTAAACATAGAAAATAGACATTTTTAAGAGTACTTTATGTCTGGAAAGCTTACTTTATATTCTCGAATAATTGATACCAACTCATAAGGTTATAGGGTTAGGTTCAATAATATCGTCATATGGCCTCTATATTTTAGTTAAAATTTTTTAGAAATCATTGAGGACTTTATCTTTTCTGTTGCACTGGCAAAAGAACAAGATACTGTAAAAATAACAGCATCTTTTTTTTCATTAATTTAAGCTATATACACAGTTTTCACAAGTTTTCAAGTTTAATGAACTTCGGCAACACTTTTTGCCCTTTTGAATCAAATAAATTACTATATTGCTAACTGGAAGGAATATATTGCAAAAACCACTTGAAGGGTTTTGTGGAGTTTGCGGATGCATTTTGTGAAAGCTTCAGAGCAGAAGGGTTGAAAACCAAAGGTAAAGTTAAATGCTATGGTCATATTGTTATTGTCATATTCATAAAAAAAAATGCTTTGAAATGTTTTCATCCTTTTAAATAACTTTTGAAATAAGACCCAACTATTATCTTTGCTTCACTTTTAGCATAAAATGTGCCTTTTTCATAAACCTAACCCCAGCCATACAAACCAGAGAGATAGGCAGTTTATTAGTTACTGATAGGATGGAGTAGATGGGATTTTATGTAATTCTGACTAAACAAAATAAATTAGTGCATGTTTAAGAGCAGTTTTTTAAACTTATTTATTTGTTTTGAAAAACAGCAAGGATGTGTTTTCTATTTTGTACATCTATGACACAAGAACAAATATAAATGCCTATATTATTTAAATAATACAAATTGCTAGATATTGCTGAGTATAATATTTCCGTTGATGTCCCATGTAGGCTATTTTATGCAAGCTTTCAGAGTAGAGGTGCTGAATACGACCAAAGAAAACGAGGAACAGACCAAGTTTGAGGTGTAACTGTTATTTCGTATTGACTTATTCTTTCAAATAAACAAAAACATATGTGATTCACTTTAATTTATGTTTCCAAGCCTGGATGACATTCAATAGATTGTCGTAACTCGACTTTTCCAAACAATACATTTTATTCTTATTCCTCAGAAACATGGCGGGCGCCGTGAATGTGGTGAAAAAAATGACTGAGAGACGAGTAACAGCATCAATAAATCATTCTCGTCCAATGTTGTTCCCGGGAGATTTCTGATGGATGAAATTAAGCACTTCCATCTCCATCTCCCACCTGATCGCGCGCGTATAAATCCCAGCAGCTGATCAGCAGAGCTCAAACATCAAACCGACACCGCGCGAGCAGAGACAGCAGCGGACACCTCTCTCTCCCCCCCACCCCCCGCTTTCACAGCAATAACAACAACAGCTTCTCCGGAAACCTGCTCGCATTTAAAGCTGCCCATTTTTGGAGCGCTTCCATTTGGGTCTAAGCGCACTCTGACACTCGGGCTCGGGGAGGCGGATCTGCTGCTGTCCAGTGCTGAAGTTGCATTTCGCCTGTGCAAAACGGATCGTGGACAGCTGAAGCAACGGAGCTTCCTCGTCTTTCCTCCCGCTCAGGTGTTTGACTTTCAGCCCTGCAGGACCAACTCTTCTATTGTGCGGTGGATAAAGAGAGGATAACGTGCTGGAAGAGGATTTCAGCTCTGCGCTCTAAACATGCCAAGGTCTTTTTTGGTGAAAAAGGTGAAGCTAGATGATTTCTCATCCACGGAACTTGAGAACGTGTACGGCAGGTCCAGGACCGATCTTAGCTTTCGGATACACGACAAAGGTAATTGCAAAGGAATGCATATGTTCTTTTTTTGTTTATTTAGCACACTTTAGCCAAATCCAAGCATAGTTTTAGAAGCGACCAAGGTTTTGTGGTGCTAAGCATGGTATTGGGGTTCATTTACTGTATAAATTAAACTCTGCAGGAAGGAAAGTAGATATCCAGTTACAGGATTGAGCACCTCTGTTGCGTTGCTGGTGATTTATGTGAAACCGTAATGGGAATGCAAACATAATAAGTGGGATTCCAGCACTGAAAATGCCTGGTAAAATTCACATGTATGACGCATGCCTATTGAAAATCTGCTGCTGGTAACAACCGTAACTTCTCAACAACTTGGATCCCAGTCACTTCCAGATGAGCTTAGGTGTTTTGTTTATTCTGCAAATCAAATAAACGCTTAGTGCAGCTGCACACTGCACACTGTGCTAATGGTGGTGCCTTTAGAAAGGGGTAATTAATCTCCCACTGTAAAAAAAAAAAAGTGCTATCTGTGCTCATACTGTAAGTCCACAGTACGTTTACTGTGGACTTACAGTATGAGCACAGATAGCACTTTTTCCTACGGTAACACGGTATCCTTCACAGCTCCACGGCTTTGTCCTGAAATAACTCTGGAATAATGGGAAGTCAAACTGACATGTATTCTATTTGAAATTTCCTGTAGTGAATGGTCATTAAGTCTAATTCTATTCAAAGAGAAATGCTGAATTTGTGAACATTTAATGAATCTCAAAGAGCACTGGCACAATCTGGTTGCCCGTCGCCTTTGCCAAGGTGGAGATAAATTGAGCGGAAAAGTGGCCATTGTACCGCCGAACCCCATTGTCCTCACTTGATTCCCTTGTGAATATGAATAATTAAATAAAAGATCTTGTTCTCTCCACGCTAGGCTACATCAGTGACTACATCACCCCGGCTGTTTATGATGGAGAAAGTGATGGTGGCACTAAAGTACCTTCTCCAGGACCGATTTATGACAGCAACCACAGTGACTACGGAGCACCTGACTCGGACCAGCCGGACAGCCCGCAGTCAGAGATCACGTCCGGGTACATCAACGGCGACAATGCGGTGAGCGAAGGTTACGCCGTGGACGCATTCTTCATCACGGACGGCAGGTCCCGTCGGAAAGTGATCAGCAGCTCACGGACCCTCCAGAGGCACACGTGCAACGAATGTGGCAAAACCTACGCAACATCTTCCAACCTGAGCAGGCACAAACAGACGCACCGGAGCCTGGACAGCAAGATGGCCAAAAAGTGCCCGACATGTGGGAAAGTGTACGTGTCCATGCCAGCCATGGCCATGCACCTGCTTACCCATGACCTCAAGCACAAGTGTGACATATGTGGGAAAGCCTTCAGCAGACCTTGGCTACTGCAGGGCCACATGCGCTCTCACACGGGCGAGAAGCCCTTTGGATGTGCACACTGTGGAAAAGCGTTCGCCGACCGCTCCAACCTGCGGGCACACATGCAGACCCACTCCGCGTTTAAGCATTACAAATGCAAGCGATGCAACAAAACTTTCGCACTCAAGTCCTATCTGAACAAGCACTACGAGTCGGCATGCTTTAAAGGCGCGTTCTCGCCGCTCGCATCCGTCGAGGCGTGACTTCCGGTCTGTAAACGCTCACTCCCCCCGTCCCATCACGTGTTAGGATGATTACGCTATCTTATCCAGTTATGTCTCACAATCAAAATGAAACCGAATAATAGCACAATTTTATCTATTTTTTTTTTCTTTTGCAAAGTTGACCTTAAAGGAATATGGAACCTTCGCATGCACTTCAGCAACCATGTCCTTAAATGACATTCAGACAGTTCACCTCGACGCTGCGCAACACTTGACTATGACTGGCGTCAAATGAAGGTTTGATTGACACCATGTTCCTCATTAAAATAAAACTCTTTTGTATTGTCAGTGGATATTATCACACTGCTGCAAGTGGCCCAAATGTATTCACAATCGAGGTAAACCGGTATTTATTTATTTTATTTTTTTTTTATATTTATTATTTGTTTGTTTTAATTACTTCATCTAGGATGTATGATTCTCTATGATGCACTGAAAGTGTGATTTTTTTATTTATTTTTTATGATTCAATTTGCTTTTTTCTTTCTGAATAATGTTGCCTTTTGGGTTACACCAGTCTTATTAACACGCCAAAGCATTTAGATCCATGGTAATAATTGAAAAAAATTATTGTTTGTTTGATTCTTTTTTTGTATACCTACATACTGCATGCAAAAAGAAAAGAAAAGAAATCTATGCCAATACCACAAAGCTTATAATTTTGCCAAAATGTAGAGATAGTATCAGGGGGCAATATTTCTAGGGGTTCTCTTAAGAATATAAAAAGCAATAATCATAATGCATGGTATTTTTGAAAGTAATAAAGTATTACCTATAGCAGTTTTTTCTAAATCAGGTACGTTTTGATCCAATACTCTTAATAAACATTTAAAAATACCACATCAGGGAAAATGCCAATGTAGAGTTTAGTGAGACTAAATCCGTAAGTCTAAACCACCTTCCTTTGCTCTCTGCTTATGCACTGCCTGCCTCGAATTTAACGTAGATTTAGGATGTAGGCCCAAAGTGCTGTAACTCCACTCTTAGCAATTCAGAACCATTCTCTAGAAGTGTGGAACATGTAATGTTTTTTTCTGAGGTTAACTTAAAGGGACAAGAAAGGACTGGAGTGATAGGAAGGTGTGCCATCTGCATAGCCGTTCTGTAATGCACTCACACTGCATTCCCAGCTCAGCTCAGATCTGACACTTTGTTTTCTCCAGTTTGGTTGTCCCTGAGTTTAAAAGCACTTCATTGTAGAAATCCTTAAAAAGTAGCACAAAAACCCTAGATTCAGGTAGATATTACCTAGCTCAATCTTCCTTTTTTATATCTTGAAAGAGGAACAACAGCTCAGTTTGTGAAATGATCTTCATGTAGATACTCATTTGAAGAGAAAAAAACTTTTTACTGTAGATTAATCCACCAAACCTGTTCAAGAAACAAACAAAAAATGTCCTGCGACTTTTTGAGCCAATGTTCAAATGATGTAAGCACAAGACACAAGGCATTTTAAGCACTTCATAATAAAGGCAAAGTAAACAAACACAGTCTGTTGCTCATTTGTCCCTGATTATTGCCGTTCCTCTGTGAAATTAGTCTATTAAAGAGGCCAATTAATCTTGGTGAATGAAAATCAATGCACACGCACTGACAAAGCAACGCAGGCCAAGACATGGGATGGGTGAAAACCTGCTATGATTATTTACGGTTCAGTATATCCACTCCAGCAGTAGAAATTGGTTGTTTTTAATCTAGCACCAAAAGCTGATAGACTAGAAACAATGGATTGGCAATAATGGAAGTCCAGGGGGAACCATTTCCACAGGTTTCATTTAAGGTGACATTCTCGCCACACAAACATTGCTGTATAAGAAAAACGTGTGCTTTTGTTAACCCAAATCAACAGGTTTCATGGTGAAGCACATTAATGTTAGCAATCCACATAAATAAGTGTTTGTTTTACCGCTTCAAGTGAGGGATGCATTACACTTGAGTTGTGCTTTTGGTGATAAACTGCCTGTGTTAGGATGCTATCCGCTTCACAAACACGCACTATGAAGTGCTGCTTTTACTGCAGTTTCCTCTGTATCTGCTCAGCTCTCGTTCAGCGAGGAGCACCAAACTCTCCCGCTCAGGTTAATCTAGCTTGTGCAAACGAGGCCACCAGTGTCATCAATTTGCTGGGAATCATTATCCAAGCATTCTGAGCGTCTGTGTTCTGGTCTCCGGAGCTCTGGGTAATTGTGCTAGCAGGATGGGATCAGCAGGAGCCATTATTTAACCGGAGACAGCTGTGCGAGGGGCCGCACACGTTGATCTGTTTGCTGTTTCGTCCCTGTCTCTCTGCTTTAGGATCACAGCTTCCCCTGAGTGATTCCTGCGTCTGCTGTACTCTCCGTGTGCACTCTGAGGTCCTCGGCTCTCTGACAAACCCCATAACTCTCTCTCAAGTCAAGCAGGTTTACTTTTACAACTGAGACCCAGCTTGATCTCAGAATAAACATTTTCAGAAGTGATTGGATTGGATTTAGTCAAAGAAACTGCTTATTAGTGACATCACTGTTTTCATTCTGGAAAGCCAGAATCAATATCCATGAGGTTACAATCAGCAATGGCTGAAATTGTGGCGGTGTCAACTGATGGATTAGATCAGAGGCTATTAAAGCAAGCCTTGTATTTGAAAACACGGACGGGTCAGAGAGCGGTATTCATTAAAAGAGTTTGTTAATGTACTACAACTAATAGCGGGCCAGTTTCTTTACGTGCCAACATGCTCATAAGAAAACGTTACCCAGCAAAATGCCACTTGTACATTATTTTTTATTTATTTTTTGCTGAATGTTCAATCCTTAAAAATCCTCATAGTGGTCCTTGTTCTCTATATTCTTCTGATGTAGAGTACTGACTTCCTGAAGCAGTCTAAATTTTGTTATTCCCATATAATCTTTTTCTTGAGATTTATTCCCTGATAAACCTCGAAATATTTAACAATATAAATTACTCCTGGCTCTTGTGTGTCTTGTGAGAGACTGTCATTACCAAATTTAAAGATATCTCTTTGAATGAGATATTAGAGCTGTGAATTTGTTCGCACAAATAACAAAAAATTCAGTCTGTTCTTCACAGAGTTATTAAAGGTTTACAGCACTTGGAAAATATTGTATTACATTTTTTGATTAAATTATTATGATTGTGGTCTAATATTTTCTAATATTATCCATTGTCAATTGAAACGGCGCTTCTTTCAAGTGTCTCGTATCACCACACCGTTGTTCAGCGAAATTTCAACCTGATCTCACTAGAAAATGTAACTATGTTACGAGGTGGCAATTTCAGATTAATTCGTATGATTATTAAAAAAAAACAGCATGAAGGACCACCCCTAACCTCATCCTCTAAACATACCCATCACAGGAGCATAAGCAGATCAAACGAAAAAGTACAAATGAGATCATTCAAATTAATATGCATTACCCACCAATTCACTAAAACATAAAATATTTAAGAATTGCTGTGAGATTGTGTTGGAAATTCATTTAATTCAATAGGAATCCATGTTGGAATTTCGGCGAAGGATTTCTCCACACAAATTTTTGCTGTGGGATCAAATTGGTCGTGCAGATTCGCTGCATTGGTCAAAAGAAAGCTGCTTTGTTTGAAAGTGATTTGTGTTAGCTGTGCTTCATATATCACTACACTTTTATATGACCCTTGAAATTTCACTAAAGTGACCCCACGTACTCGTTTCACACAAAAAACAGAAAACTTTGTATGCCTTTTGGCCATTCATTTATCCAACAACTGTGTTTTGGGGGCCTGAAAACGATACTGTTATCATCATCTCTGTGTAAACTACAAAAACCTGAATTTGTGAAAACGGTGACGTAATATGTGTTCAGTCGCGTAGTGTTTCTTTACAAAGTGACATCGCCAACTACTGGTCTGGCATGAATAATACAGCTTTTTAGTCATCTTCTTGGATCCGTGTGAACAGGGATCATTTTGACAACGTTGTTGTCTGTACGCAAAAACACAAAGATACATCTTTTTCCGTTATTGGTACATTATTGTCGTGTAAATGTCCCCTTAGTTATCGATTATAGTGAAAATTACCTCAAAGGACTACAGTATCAATATTAGGGTACTGTAATAATTTTGCAGTGTTAATCTTGTTTCATCTTAGTGGAAGCTTTAAGATACTGCTTAGATTATAAAGTAATTTAAGCTCATTTAAACTCTGCAGTGGTTTGTGTTAGGGGCAACAACACACCAAATTTGCGGTGGTTATGATGTTTTTTGAGTTGAGAATTTCACGTTTCAGTGGTGCGGAATGAAAGTCCCTACAATGATGTTTCCCTTCTGAAACTGCCCAGTCCTGCAGATATGCCAGTTCCTTTAAAGCAAGGTACTATAGATGACATATGTATCCTCCACAGTATATAGATTCTCAGTACCTCAGCTGTCTGTCACATCCTCTGTTATTCAGATATGTTTCACAGTCCAGCGATCTCCTTTCTCTAGAGTTCTGTTTATAACCAAGCAGCTTGTGTCTTTTTAGTCTTTTTAATAGCATTCTAATACATATGTGTGCTTTCTTTTCGAACAGCTCAACCATGACACCTGTAACATAAAGCATGCTGTTCCTTCTGATGCTCTCATCAGGGTTTACTTTGTGTAGTTGTCCATACTGGTGTAGGTGGAGGTCTTGAAAAGCAATGTCTGCAGGCTAACTTTTCTCAGACACACTTCGGTAGCTACAAGTAGCAGCCGGTTGCTCAGAGAGAGAGGATTTTTATAGCTGTTGCGCAGCCCCTTGAGAGAGTGTTACCTCAGATGAGAATAGACAATGCATAAAGCATCTTTATGCGTTCTGTGTTTGCATGTAGTACTTTAAAAATAATATTTTAAAATGGTAAACATTAACGTGTTTACATGTACTTACAGTGTACTTACCTAAGAATGTACTGGGTAATATAAGGTAACTACATCGGTTACGGTTAGGTTTAGGGCTAGATTCAGGGTTAGTACCTAGTTATTACCCAGTTATTGCAATTACTATAATAAATACAAAGTATACATGGGGAACAGGACTATAAATTAAAGTGCTTCCTGTTTAATATTTCCAGTGCACAAAAATTTTGTAAAAATAGCACACTTCAAGCTTTAAACAGCTGAAATTCACTTTAGCATGAGGTCACACATTTAACCTTTTGGTTTTGTTATAGTTAATTCCTCTCCGATGAGGTCATTAGATGCTGTAGACGTTAAAAGTTTCCATATAAAAAAATATATAATCATCCTTATTTACATAGAATTCGAGTCTGCGTTTTATCTGGCAGACAGTGGAAGATTCAAATAATTCATGAGGCCTTTCAGTCATTCATAATGAGGTCTGTGTATCTACGAGGTGTCTATTTTGAGAGCGGTAAGAGTTCTTGTTGCATGCTCTTGCTCTGTTGCACGGCAAATATTCCCAGGCAAAGAATAGCGCTTTCAGGTCTCTAGGAGGAGGAAGGGTGAGATGGAGAGAGAAATGGTGGGAGGGATGGAGAAAGAAAGAGAGGGAGAGAGAAAGAGAGAAAGAAAACGAGGGAGGAGGGAGGGAAGTTGACCCAGTTTGGATGACATGCAGCTGAGAAAGCGTGTTCTAGCCTGAACAGTCAGTACATTTTTAATGGCTCCTTTTGAATATCTGTATGAGAGGGACGGTTCAGTTCCTTAATTGTGCCCGAACGATGCTTCTGCCCATTAGTGTGTATAGGCCAAGTGCTTGTGTGCAATCGTTGTCTAATGTTAGGCTTGAAGGAGCATTTCTGAAGAGCCATAATGTTCTGATTATTGCAGCTTTGTGGTCTGTCCTTGTCCTCTGTGCCTGTTGCAGTAATGTAAGCAGGTAACATAAGCACTTCAAAGTGAAGTTGTAAGTCATTTGAACTCATGCCTAAGTACCTTAGTGTAATTTAGTGTTTCCTATAGTGTACTGCAGCTTTCTGCAATGAACTTGTGCGCAAACAGGCCGGGCGTATGCTTTTGTTTCGACCTTTCATTTAACGTGGCTGAGGAATTAACACATCATGCATATTCAGCAGGCGAGAAGGCGGAGCAATGCCCCACAACAGCCTTTGATGTGCGTGAGTCAGTGGTTGCAAGAGGCAGAGATGCTGCATTAGCAAGGCTTTAGAATGACTAAGACCTATTTATTCTCCTCCGCTACAGGAACGTGCATCTCCTCTCACTGCAGGTCCATTTTTACACTGACTCTCGCCGTTTTAAATAGAGCACATTTCAGCGTATGGGACTGAGAGCATTGTGAAGTGCTGTGACTGTGTCTGCCGTGTGTCCACTCTGATTGTTCATGCAGGTTTGAGGGCTGAGATTCAACTTGAAAATACATAATTAGACACTGCTTGACCAGAATTCTATTGATTTAAAAAAAAAAAATATTCGTATAATTAAAATAAAAGGATCTAACCACTTGTTGTATTCAATCAACAGATGAATGTATCCTGAGGTAAACCAACTGAGAATGTCTAACTTAAACTGGTGACTGTGTTTTGGAATATGGGAGCTGAATTCTAGCTGGTCTAAACTGGTAATTAGCTTTTATTACTTGTTTACCTTTTCCATTGGACAAAAAAGGTAGCATACCTTAGACTCGAACAGCTGAAATTCACATTAGCATGAGGTTGAATGTTTAACCTTTCAGTTTTGTCATGGTGAAGCCATGATTTAGTTTGAAACTTAAGATTTAGTTTGAAATTACATGTTCAGGCACTCTTTGAACAAAATTCAAGTAATTAAAAATTCGAATTAAAGTAAATTAAAAAACAACACTTAAACAAAAAGTCCAGCTTAAAAAACAAAGTCCAGCTTAAACTAGTAGCAATGTTATGAAACATGGCAGCTTTCTAGCTCCTCTAAACTGGTCATTAGCTGGTCCATGCTCCTCATTAGATGGTTGAACATATTCTAAAACAGCTTGACCACCTTAAGGTGATACTATAGGACAAGCTGGTAGCAGTCGTTTACCACCAGCTAATGTCTGCTTGGATGAACTAGAAACCAGCTTAAGTTGGATTTTCTAGCAGGGTAGTTCCCAGAATTTCATAAAGAGGCCACATTATTTGACAATATCTGGATTTTGTTTTGGGGGTCTACTAGATATTTTCATGCTTGAGTGTTCAAAACCACATTATTTTTCACATATTGTACAGCACCTCTCTTGCCAGACTTTCAGAAGGACTCTGTTTAGTTCCTGTCTCTATGAAGCCCCTCCTTCCAAAAAGCGCAATGTGCACTGATTGGTCGGCTGGACCAGTATGCTTTGATTAGTCAACCGCTTCGAGCGTGTTTCAGAAATGTTTTGCCCATTACGCGAGTTTCAACACACTATTAGCGCAACTCAACCAGGCCTTGCCCCCCTTTCTTTGCGTATGCCTTTGACAGGAATTAATTATTCAAATGATGTTCATGATGTAAGGAGGAGCTTATTCATCTATTGTATTTGAACAGCGCCTTGCTTACCATCTTCCGATGATGTCGCTCAAGCATCCCTCCACCTTAAGCCTACATTCATCTTTATGCATTTCTCTGAGGTAGGGAATCTAAAAGCTCGAATAAAAAAGAATAAAGAATAAGAATAAACTTTTAACCATGGACAGCAAGCCAAATCTGTTTACCTATATTATGCCGTATGATTATATGATCAAGGTACTGAACTGAAATAAGGAATATTGTGACGTGTACTTACCCGGAAGAAAACTCAAGACTACAATCAAGGCATTTCAGACGGTTTAGAAACAGTGCTTACTAATATAGTGAATACCTCCCTTTGGAGTGGACTTTGTGCTTTGTAACTTTGCAGACCTTTTTCATGTGCAAATAGCAACATTACACACTAAAGTTGAAATTTGTAAAAAAAAAAAGCATAATAGGTCCCCTTTCACTTATTTAACCAGCCAGTTATACAGCCAGCTTCATCAGGTAAGTTTTTCTGGATACCACCAGCTAAACCTAAACATCCCCAGGTGTTTAAACTCAATTTGAGCACTTCTCCATGGCTTTCCTTTATCATTCCCATTATGAAACGCAGGCTATCTCACTAACTGCCTGTGAGTGAAAAGGATCAAGATTTGGCTGTTGACAGAAATTTAACTAAATCCACATGTGAGTGGTAGCTAGAGGCTGTTTTGAGACTCTTAGTGTGTGAGTATAAACTTACAACGTGTGTCCTCTAAGAGATAACGCTTGTGTCTTTGTGTGTGTGTGTGTGTGTGTGTGTGTGTGTGTGTGTGTGTGTGTGTGTGTGTGTGTGTGTGTGTGTGTGTGTGTGTGTGTGTGTGTGTGTCTGTGTGTGTGTGTGGGAGAGAGAGAGAATGAGCACAGGGCATCTGAACAGTCAATGGGATTTGGACGCTCTGGTGTCTCCAAGCCTGTGGCTCTATTGTTTGGCTTTTCAATCTCACATCTTTAACTCTTTTCTTTCTTGCTTCTCTCTCTTATTCTTGCTCTCAGTGTCTTCTTTTCTCATATTTTTTCAATGGAATATAAATAGCACACAGTTTAGTCAGGAACGTCATGAGGGTGAGTAAATAAAGACAGAATTTTCCTGTTTTGTTGAATTGTTCTTTTTGCATGCACGTCTTTTCCCCTCTCTCCCTCAGCAATGGGACTTGGACCCATCCTAGCCTGAACACTGACTGATGTCCTCAAGGAGAGCTCAGCTCTTGTTACATGATACCTTTTCATCACTGATGTAGTATCAGCTTACCCAGCAACAGACTAAGCATTAGACTAAGCTGAGATTTAGACTGTAGATTAAGCAGAGCATCCAAACTGTTCCAGGAACAGAGTATAACACAGTTTTTCAACAGTGACAATACAATACTGGAGGTAAAGGCTTGTGGGAACACTAAGCAATGTAGCTGACCTGAATCTGAACATCAGTCAATGTTGATTTGCTGCTTGTATCTCCCTCTGAGAATAATAAAGCCGTTGAATCCACTGCGCCGCATTGTATTATGGGTACTGCAGTCTTCTACATTGTTCCAACAGCCTTTGTAATTGTTGAAAACTGCATATTTTAACATACTGTATCACAAATTGGTGTATTTAATATTTAACAGTTGTTATCAGCTTTAAAATATAATATAATAAGTATATATAAATATATAATAAAAATAATAACTTCAATATGTATATATATATATATATATATATATATATATATATATATATAATTTATTGTAAAATTCTATTAATTTTAAGGCCAGATAAATACTATAATTGCTAAATTAAATAGTATCATCAATTACTTGTCAAGCCATGCAGTTTTAAAATAGGCTCCTCCACACTGGGTCTATTGGAAATGTTTTGTAGTGACACACCATACATTAATGTGATTATATTCTTTAACATATATTTCACACTTTGTATTAGGCAGGAATGAACTTCATCCTTAACTCTACAATCTATTTTCTTTACAGACCCTCTCTTCCTCCTCTATCTTAGCCTTTTTGTCTCTCCATCTCATTCTCTCTTTCTGTTCTTCTCTCTCTCCAGGGCATTTTCTCACCCAAGATTAGACTACCTGCCTTCATCATTACACAGGCATTAAATATAGCACAATAACCTCAAGACGAAGAGCCGAGAGAGAGGTTATAAATTACACCCTTCTTTACAGACATGCAGTACGCAGAGAGAGAGAGAGAGGGGAGAGAGAGAGAGAGAGAGAGAGAGAGACAGAGAGAGAGAGAGAGACTGCTGAAATTATTTGAAGCTATTCTGTTTTTCCTTTTTGAGTTAGGCAGTAACGGAGACTGTGAAGACCTGAACAAGGACCTAAACTCTTGCTCACTGCTGCTCAATTCTCTACATCTTATTTGAAAATTTAGCATTTGCCTCTCTCTCCTGGCTCTCATTACTTACTGTATGGTGGCCTTCCGATACCAGTTCTATTTGCATTGGTACCATGGTTTCCACGGTTTACTTTGTGTATGATGCTTTTGAGAAATGCTGCGTTTTGTTTGGTTTATCAAATCAATTCAGTTTAGTTAAATTGTTCTGTATTTTCATATTGTTAAGTTAAGCTGACTTGTTCAGGGCTGCGTTTCACAAAAGCTGTGTTTTTTGTATTTTGTCATTGTTTTTTTGTGTGAAACTCTATTTGCTTACCGTCTTGGCCAGGTCTCCCCTGAGGAAGACACTGTGATATCTCAATGGGATCTTCCTGGTTAAATAAAGGATAAATAAATAAGTAGATCGTATAGAGACCATTGGTGCTAATGGTTTCTACGAACTAGGCTTACGATGCTTTTGGGAAACACAGCCCAGTTCAGTTATTCTGTTCTATTCTTTTTTTTTCAGTTCTGCCCTTTTTAAATCAGATTAGCATTAAAGATACAGCAGAGTATTTAATTTTACACATGGGGTACTTTTTTATCCCTGTGTGCACCAAACCCATCAAATTGTTTTGTTTCATCTGACCATAGAACTCGTCCCGTTTGAACTTCCAGTAGTGTCAGTTACTCAAACGTTCTATGGACAGCTTCTTGGCAGCAAACACTTAATATGGGTTTGGTTCATACAGGGATAAAAAAGTACCCCATGTGTAAAATGAAATACTCTGCTGTATCTTTAATGCTGTGGACCTAATTTTCTGCCAGAGGTCCTGGACATCTTGTTCAGATACATGGCATCATGAATTCCATCAAATACCAACAAATAAAAAAATCAAAACCTGACAACCTCTGCTAGAAATCTTATAATGGGCCATGTTTGGATCTTCCAACAGGACAGTGATCCAAAAACAAACATCAAAAACAAACAAAAATGGTTCACTAAGCACAAAACCAAGCAACTGGAATGGCCATCCCAGTCCCCAGACCTGAACCCTATAGAAAATGAGTGGGCTGAACTGAAGAGAAGAAGCGCCAACATGGATCTGGGAATCTGAAGGATCTGGAGAGATTCTGTATGGAGGAATGGTCTCTGATCTCTTGTCAGGTGTTCTCCAAACTCATCAGGCATTATAGGAGAAGACTCATAGCTGTTATCTTGGAAAAAGGAGGTTGCAAAAAGTATTTAATAAAAGGGGGCAAATAATTGTTTCCAATGTGTTTTGGAGAAAAACATTTATTTCATAATGTGATTTTCCCCCCACTTTCAATTATTTTACTTCAATAAAAGGTTAGATTTAAAAAATATGTATATATATCAAAAGGATAAAAAATGTAGATTTATTTTTTACAACCATCTTTGATCATATTTACCAAGGGGGGAAATTATTCTGACCAGCACTGTATGTTTTGTTCTATTTTATTCAGATAATCAAATTCAGTTCATTAAGGTTCGGATGAATTCAGCTCTGCTTTGGTATAGTTGCATTCAGTGTCTTCAAATCAGTAGCTTGATACAGTTGAGTTTTGTTCAAAAATGTATTCAGTTCTGTTCGATATCAGTTCAATTCAGTTTAGTGTCGTGTAGAGGAGTTTGCTGATGAGGTTAAATCAACACTGCTCAAATGTGCATTGCAGTGCAATGCAGTACAGCAAGAGAGAGAGAAGGATGCTGGAGTAAGTAAAGTGTTGTAAATGTTGATCTGTCTTCTGTGCATGTTTTCAGCATCAGTGGGTCAGGGCGAGTTGTACTTCGAGCTGCTCTGCCGGATCAGCACTTTCTGCTCCAATCAATGCAGCCAGGCCTGCAGCAGGAAACCAGGACGGGCATGTTCCTCACTTGGATACACACACAGAGTATATACATATACATATACATATACATATACATATACATATACATATACATATACATATACATATACATATACATAGACACACACACACACACACACACACACACACACACACACACACACACACACACACACACACACACACACACACACAAACAAACACATCTGGGGAGCGTTCATAAACAAGTATCTGTGAAGCATACAAGTGCCTGCAGGCATGATGTACGATTAGAAACATAATCACACCAGCTAAAATCCTGTGAGATTCATGCAGTAGCATATACAGACCTACTTTACACACACATTTACTTGCTATCTAAATTTGGATTCACCATAGACTTAATATAGCTAAATCTAATTACTACAGACTAACCCTATACTCCTGTAAAAACTGCATTTTTAGTAGGAAAAAATACATTGATTTATGTATTTATTAATTTTTACAAATGAGGACATCCCCAAAGCGAGTTTTTGTCATATTGACCTAACTTCTGGGGACAAATTTGTCCATGAAGTATAGCAAGCTAAACAAATTCACAGCTGTGCATACATAAAAATGCACCGACATAACAACACACACACACACACACACACACACACACACACACACACACACACACACACACACACACACACACACACACACACACACACACACACACACACACACACACACACACACACACACACACAAAAGCATTAGATTGTTGTGACTGTTGTGTAAATAGAGTAGTTGTGACCCGCTATCTGAATAGGCAGTTCTATGTGACCTTGCCCTTCCATCATAACAGGAACACAGCGGGATTGAAACAGAAATGAGACACGAGCCAGATGACTCAGGTTTTAGTTGAATGCACCTCATTCTCTTGTACGGGACTTGATTTGAAGAAATCATTATAGGGTTTGTTGAAAGATAAACAGGGATCTGCATTTGGAATAATATGCCATGTCGAACACGGGACAGATGCTTCTGGTCATACTGCACCCCGGGGGGCAATCGAGGTTCAGATTAATCAAGTGGCTTTTAGCATGAGCACTGCTTCTTTTGGACTCTATGGAATTCACACACAACTAAAAACAAAAGAGCACAGCCAAATGCACAAGAGTTCAGTTAGGGATATTTATAGTCTCCGCTCAAGGTCTTATGGAAGATAATGCCACACATATCAAACCATCAGTAAATGGAAAATAACACTGCATAGGCTGGTGTATCAGAGGCCGATTAAGAAGATACTGATACCTAAACTCTAAACTTTATATGTACCTGTCCATTATATAAAAAGGCTGCTTATTTGTTGAGACCTTCTACTTGAAGGCCATTTCAAATTACTCTAAGGCCAAGTCAAAGTACATTTATTTTTAAGTATGTTTATATGTTTACAAGTATTTGTATATATTCTGAATTATATTTTATTATATTTTTTCTTACTTTGTTTAATGGTAGATACTAGATATTTATTCTGGAAAACAAAAAAGTTTAAGAAAATAATTTTTTGCAATGTGAAATCAATAACTGAGACACTCAAATATCTGCATTGGATCACACCACATAAATATACATCAGAATGAATGTTAACACTTTGTTGGCATATATATAAAAAGCACCTTGCGTTTAACATTTATGTATGAAACCCAAGATGAGACATGTTCCCCTCAGTACTCAAAGGAAGCCACTATTAGTATCTGTTTCTCCTTTTTCTTGACCTCTTTTTGAGTGCAAAGGTATATGTGTGTAATGTTTTGTATTGTTTGTTTTTATGTATGTGCATGTTTGCGTGTGTATCTGAAAAGTCTGTTGTCTTGGCAGTTGCTTTGTTAGTTTTCCTCAGGGCAGGACTGTGTGATGTCTGGTTTGAAAACAGAGAACCACTCAAAGCTCAAAATATACTCACTTCAAACATGAGCCCGCCTTACGCGACTGAGTCAGAGAAAGATCCAGTCCCAGACAAGAATAAGGTACATTTTAAGCATTTTACTCTTAGAACCAGGACCATCGTCAACTGAGAACATTCGGTTCATGTGATGAGGGCGTCCAGCAAGCTCCTGTGTAGAGATTCAAGTGGCTTTATTGGTATGGTAAAAAAGGCATTACATTGCCAAAGCATTGGTAACATTAAATAACAGATTTAAACACAATGAAAGTTTGATCAAATAATAATAATGAGAAGGAAAATGCAAAAAAGGGTGGGTATATCCATGTTGGTTGAGGATTTATTATTTATATATAAAAAAACATGGCTATTTTTTTGATTACTCAGCAAACTCAAAATGCAAACTCGAGGTAAAGAACTTTGCAATGTTTGTAATTGACAGTTCTCAATGATAACAACTCTCTGAATAGTTTTAGCATGTTATTGAATACACCATTGTTAACATATTTGGTCTTTGCGGACTAGATCTGCTACGCTGCTGCTGGAGAGCAAGTATGGACTTGCTAATGCTAATAGATACACAGACACGTTGCTGTTAGCTTGTAAGATATGCTGCTGCTGCATAAATAGCAGACATAAATCCCCTTAGAAGATCTAGGCAGGTGGAGCTGGGGAGGTGGAGGATTTCAGAGGAACTGATAGCACGCTGCAGGACTAGCTACAGCAAACACTGGACCAGACTATTTAAACATTGAGCAAGCAATCTTATTGGCTACAGCATCAGCAGAGGCCAATTAGCTTGTGCTACGCAGTAATGATGTGATTGCTTGCAAATTGCATGTAAAGGACCTATCACTATGAGCCCTCTAGAGAGTTCCATGACTGAACTAAATAATTAGTTTAATGTGACTTAATGGTGATTTTCTTCAAGGTTGAGACTGAAATATCATGCTGACCATCATAATTCAATAACACCTTCAGCATCATCACGCAATCAAGGGTAAGAATGTGATACTTTCTAATTTACAGTGAAAGATAATTATTAAACTTTTCACAATTAGTATTACCACAGTTTGTTTTTGCCCTTCCTAGATAAATCATGTTTGCTCATTGACTCTTTTTTTGTAAAACAGTGAATGAGTGAGAGTAATCTTTCTTGATTATAACACATGCACATCCTCCTCTTCCCTCTGGTATCAGCTGTGCTCTAATTTGATTAATGACTATAAACAATAAGCAGAATGCGTATTTCACAGAGAAACAAACAGGTCGCTCCAGTGGCTGTGCTTGTCCTATCATGACACTGCTGTACCCTTCACACGGACCCTCAGTCTGTCACACATAACTACAGACACGTCAATAGCATATCTTTATCTCACACATCAACAAAAAAGACAGGACAAACACTGAGAATTGCAGCTTTTTCTTTCTAGGCAGAATAGAATATTACACAGAAGCTGGGGTTTTATCAGCCTTTTCTGCATTGTAGGCAAAAATTCATTCCATTGGTTAAAGTATTTAATTAAGATACTTTAGACACATTCCACTGAAATTTACATATGCAAAGTTACATAAGGATTTTTGTAAAAATTATTATTATTATTTTTAAACTATTTTCTATAACAAAACTCTAAATATTGATCTTTAATGGCTCATTGTCATATGCACATTCAATATAGGAACTTGTTTAAATCTTTTAAAAACTAATTGCAGTATTGTTTAAAAATGACTCACAGTTCAGGGAGTCAACTCCGTAGTGAACTCATTAACGGCTCTGATGTTTCACTGGTAGAGAGAGTCTGATGCAAGCCACGCCGCTAACTAATGAGGCTGTTTGAATCTTTTTCAAAGAACCACAAATTAAACATCACATTGTGTTTTGTTTGAAAATGTGGACGTGACACACTAGCTCAAACTCTAACATACTGTATAGAGCTCATCTCTATAAACTGCATAGGCCTAGATGCACACAAAGTTTTCCTAAATGTGATAAAATGTTTAATTATTGTCGCACATTTATTATTTTGATCCATTTAGTCACAGTCAGGAGCCCTGGTTAATCTACAAAGCCCATCTGGAGCCAGCCAGAAGCAGTAAGGTGATGCATTTTCTTTAATTTCTGTATTTAGTAGCCTATATGGCATAGTTTTGCTAGTTTACATGAAATGTTGATTATGTTACAAATTATCTATTTAATCTCTTCTTTGTGCCTCAATGATTAATCTTAAATTACAAAAAAACAAAAAACAAGATCACATGTGAACCCTCAGACGTGTAGATTTGGACCTGGTCTCTTGTTCTGCTGTAATGGAAGGGGGCAGGACTGTTCTGCCTGCACTACTTTGCAGCCCATGATCCTCATTAAAGCACAGAGGTCCTTCCCGAGGCACTGAGTGAATCTGCAAAGAGAACCAGTCAAAGGTAATAGCTACAGGCTGCTCCCTTTGCTTTGCTCAGACCTTTTTATCAAGCCTTATTTGAAGACATCAAACCCCATAAATTGGGAGAGAAACGGGGAAAGTATACTGGAGAAAGAGACTGGGGTGCATGGAAAAGGGGGAGTCAATATTTAAATTATTTTATTTAAAGTTATTATTGTTTTGTTATTATAATTTGTTATTATTTATTATGTAGTATTATTATAATATATTTTATTTAAAGTTATTTTATATATATATATATATATATATATATATATATATATATATATATATATATATATATATATATATATATATATATATATACTTATTTAAATATTTCTATATTTGTTATTATTATATTTATAATTATTATTATTGCTATATGTAAAGGGATAGTTCACCCCAAAATAAAAATTCTGTCATCATTTACTCACCCTCAAGTTGTTCCAAACCTGTATGAGTTGCTTTGTTCTGCTGAACACAAAATAAGATATTTTGAAAAATGTTTGTAATTAAAAAGCTGTGGGGCACCATTGACTTCCATAGTATGAAGGGAAAAAAAATACTATGGAAGTCAATGGTGCCCCACAATTGTTTGTTTGTTACAAACATTCTTTAAAATATCTTCTTTTGTGTTAAGCAGAACAAAGTAATTAATACAGGTTTGGAACAACTTAATGGTGAGTAAATTATTTTTATTTTGGAATGAACTATCACTTTAAAATTATTATGTGTGAATTTATAATATTACTTTATCATTGTATATATATATATATATATATATATATATATATATATATATATATATATATATATATATATATATATAAAATTATTATACAATTTAAAATTATTATATGTGTGATAATATGAATTGAATTTGCACTTTATACTTCTTCTGACTGTCACAAGCCCATACAGTTCTGGTGGAAAGGGGGTGAGGGTCTCATCTGAGGGTGGATGATATGTGACAGAATCTCTTAAATTTCCAAGGGTGGGGAACCTCTGACAATGTCAAAAGCCGCCTAACCTGTCACCTCAACACACACACACACACACACACACACACACACACACACACACACACACACACACACACACACACACACACACACACACACACACACACACACTTGTTTAAAGGCCAGCTGAAGTGTGACTGGCCTGTGTGTCAGTCCTAGAGACAGAATAAAGCAAATGAGGGACAGTGAGCACACTGCATCAGTACAACAGCATGTATGTCTACCAGTGCGTTTTTGGGTACATTCATATTTATATGTATGCGTCTGTGTCTTAGCGCCTCTGACATCTCTAGGGGCTCTCGTTAGGAGGTTTTCCAGACTGTTTGTGTGCGGTTATGTATTTGTGCCTAAGGGACACAGCATGGGAAACCATTCAAGGCGTAATTTAATTGTGGCTGTACAGACAGACCTGTAACATTTCAATGGTGTACTGTAGGAGCATATGTGTTTGTGTTTGTATGCGTGTTCCCATCTGTATTCCGTGTGGCACAAGGGCAGGGTGATCTTCTGTTGATCTCTATGCTGAAGTCTCTATGATGATGAGCCTGCCCCCTTCAGAAATATTGCCTATGGTCTTTTGAGGGTCCTTTCATTTCTCCCACCCCTTTTAAATCCCTCAAAGCCCTTGAATCACTGAAACTCTTTCCTGAAGATCAACCTTGCAAATGAACATTCTCACTGCTAGAGGTGGAAAGTAACAAATTACATTTACTCGCGTTATGTAATTGAGTATTTTTTTTGTGTAGCCTACTTCTACTTTTTGAAGTAGTTTTTAAAATCTGTAATTTTACTTTTACTTAAGTACATTTTGATTGAGGTATTGTACTTCATTACATTTTAAATCATATCCGTTACTGAGTAAAACAGTTTTAAAAAATAATAATACTACAAGGGGGGAAAAATCTGGAAACTACTGCAAGGGCGGGAGAATGTGCAAAAGAAAAAAATTGATGCAACGCCATCGAAAGCAAACCATTGTCAGTATGGGGAATATTTGGATGTAGAAAAAACGCGTTGTTGTCCTCGAAGATAGATGTACAATTTGCGAACAATGTGGACGCAAAGTGGCTGCAAAAGGAGGAAACTACTCAGTTACTATCGTAACCTCAGTTCCCTGAGATAAGGGAACGAGTATTGCTTAGCTATACGCAGTGGGGAAACTTCTTTTCCTCGATTTACTGAAGCCTATAATGTAAAACGCATTTTGCAGCTGACAGCTAGCACTATGAGTGTCTGGCTCACTCATTGGCTGTGCTGCGGGAAATGCACATCCAATGGCGCGGGCGCCTCTGACGTGTGCGCCAATGAGCTAGCATTACGTCATACACGTCAGAGCCCACCAAGGGGCACGGCCTTAGCCTATATCAGTCCCCGAAAAGCGCCATTATAGCAGGTTTAAACGACTGAAGCGACAACTTGTCAGATTACTATAGTGCGGCCGGCTACGCATTACTCGTTCCCTACTCTCAGGGAACTGAAGTACTCGGTTACTATCGTAAGTTCCCTTTCGAACGGTCACTTCGTATTGCGTAGCTATACGCAGTGGGGACGCCATGCAAAACGCCGCACTTATAGTAACTGGTTGTCTACTGCAGCTCAGGACACTGAGCTCACAGAAAAACAAGCCAGAACCCAAGCATACATAATGAACAGACCCGACACCGTCGGGTCTAGTAATATGTATATATATATATGTGTCAGTAACTTAACCAACATAATGTACTAATAGGACCGGACACTGTCGGGTCTATCAGTATAGGGAAAATATAACCGGCCAAAGGCAGGTTTTATAATAATGTATATGTGATTGTGCACAGTGACATAATTCGTAGACAAGGCCAGACACCGTCGGGCCTCAATCATACCGAAAATACCTTCACCTGCAGGGAAGGTACCTCCAAATTATAAAACTTCATAAATGTGGAAGGCGAGGACCAGCCTGCCGCATCACAAATATCCTGAATGGGAAAACCAGAGGACCAAGCCCAAGACGAGGCCATGCCTCTAGTCGAATGAGCCTTGATACCTATAGGGCAAACCTGACCCACTGAGGTATATGCCATGGATATGGCATCCACTATCTATCTAGACAGTCTTTGCTTAGTGACTGGGTCACCCTTAGATCGGCCACCAAAGCAGACAAAGAGCTGTTCTGATTGTCTAAAAGACGCAGAACGCTCCAGATAGATTCTCAGAGCTCTGACAGGGCAGAGTAGATTAGCCTCCCCATCTTCAGCAGAGGGCGGAAGGGCTAATGATGTGATAACCTGTGCTCTAAACGGTGTTGAGAGCACTTTGGGTACATAGCCATGTCTGGGTTTGAGGATGACCCTGAAGTCATCCAATCCAAACTCCAAACATGAAGGGCTCACGGAAAGAATCTGCAGATCACCCACTTGCTTCATAGATGCCAGTGCCAGCAGGAGAGCAGTCTTTAGCGAGAGAGGTTTAAGATCAACCGACTGGAGCGGTTCAAAGGGTGGACCTTTCAGAGCCCCAAGAACCGTAGAAAGGTCCCAGGACGGCTCAGAAGGAGGTCTGGAGGGGTTCATCCTCCTGGCTCCTTTCAGAAACCGTACCACCAGGTCGTTTCTTCCTAGTGGTTGGCCAGCCATCAGAGCATAATGAGCTGCAATGGCTGCCACATACACTTTGAGCGTGGACGGGGAACGGCCCGTGTCCAACAACTCCTGTAGAAAGGAGAGTTTCACAGATACCTCACATGACCCTAGATCAACAAGTTTTTTTTAGCACCAGCTGGAAAACCCTGACCACTTCAGAGCATAAAGGCGCCTGGTAGACGGGGCCCTAGCCTTAGTGATAGTGTTTAAGACCTTCTCAGGAAGGTCCCTGGGTACCCGTTTAGGGGCCAGACATGGAGGGCCCATAAGTTGGGTCGCGGATGCCATATCGTCCCGTTGGCCTGTGTGAGGATGTCTTTCCTCAGCGGAACAGGCCAGGGGACTCTGTCCGACAGCTGGACTAGCTCTGGAAACCACGGTCTGGATTCCCAGAGTGGGGCCACTAGGAGGACTGGGCATCCGCTCTCCCTGACCCGTTTGATGACCTGGGGAATCATTGAAACAGAGGGGAAACGCATAAAGGGGGCGGCTGGGCCAGGGATGGGCCAGCGCGTCCCTGTTCTTCGAGAAGAAGACCGCGCAGTGAGTGTTGGTTCTCGAGGCAAAAAGGTTGACTTCGGCCTCGCCGAACACACCCCATATCAGACTGACCGTCTGTGAGTTCAGGGACCACTCGCCTAGGGGAGTGTTGCCCCGTGAGAGCATATCCGCACACAGATTCTGAATGCCGGGGATATGCGCTGCCCTCAGAGAACTCAGATTGGTCTGTGCCCACAAAAGGAGGTCTCTCGCTATAACGTACAGGTTGCCCGACCTGATGCCGCCTTGGCGATTTATGTAGGCCAGGGATAGACCGAACGGCAGAACTGTGTATTGATAAGCCTGACCCTCGAAGGCGAATCTCAAGAATGGCCTGTGACGAGGGTTTATCTGAATGTGAAAATATGCATCTTTCAGATCCACCGTAAAAAAAAAATCCAATGTGTTTGGTAGCTAACATTTTGAAAGACCGTCTCATGAGAGCCTTGTTCAAATGTCTCAAATCTAGTATGGGTCTGAGACCGCTGTCTTTTTTCGGGACTAGAAAATAGCGGCTGTAGAAACCCGAGTCTTTAAGCGCGGGGGGAACTAGCTCTATCGCCCCTTTTGCTAAGAGATTCTGAATTTTGGCGCAAAGCACATGACCCACGTTGCTTCTCACCAAAGTCTCGACAACCGCCTGAAACTTTGGGGATCTGCGAACGAATTGGAGCGAGTAACCTTGCTTTATAGTGTTTATGACTCAACTCGACACATCGGGGATGGCTTGCCAGGCCAGCGCCCGTGTGGCTAGGGTTTGACACACAGTTTGGGATGGGTCGCCTAACACAGGGGAACCTGATACCCTTACATTGTGATTTGTGCACACATTTAGTGTTGGACTGACTGTGTAGGCTTTTGCCTGTACAAGACAGTGTAACAACTGGGAGGGGGCCACCTAGAAAAGGGGGACCGTGAACCCGTGTGTTGTGATTGTGAAACATACTCTTTTTGTGCTTTATGTGGGTCGCCGTAAAACGGCGTTTGTTTGTAGAGGCGCGTGCAATGCAGCAGGCCTGTTTACAGTAATAAAATCTCCAGCCACACGAGCTGAACAGGGAGCTGTGAGAAGTGTCACAGGTTTCTTTGAGGGTGGTCCGGCAAGCACGAGACACGAGCCCTCTCTTTTTACCCTCGATGCTAGGCAGTCTTCGGTCTCGCAGCACCTCGCAGCCTCGCAGCAGATGCGGCCCAGCATCTAGCACGACGCTGGGTCACGGGCCCTGGCGCCGGGGCTGTGGGTAGCGCTTCGCTAGTCGCGACTGGCAGTGGGCATCAGCCGCAGGGCAGGGCTGAGTGGCCTGCTTCGCCGGTCTGGCTCGATGAGGCGAAGGCGGGGCGGGTTTGGGCCTGCTGGAAGCGGAGCTGGAGCGTTTCGGCAGGAAGTATCGCATAGCTTGGGACGACTTCTGTGCTTCGGTGTACCTCTCTGAGAAGCCCTTCACCGCCGGGCCGAAGAGGCCGGAGCTGGATACAGGGGTGTCGAGGAACATTGTTCTGTCCGGGTCCTTGATGTCGGTGAGGTTTAGCCAAAGATGGCGCTCGAGCATGACCAAACTAGCCATATTCCTCCCGATAGCCTGCGCTGTAGCCTTGGTAGCACGCAAGGCTAGGTCCGTGGCGCTTCGGAGGTCCCGGAAGGGTCCATTGATTGGAGTTTCATTGATTGGAGTTTGGAGTTTGGCCTGGTAGACCTGCAGCACGGCCATCGTGTGTAGGGCCGAAGCAGCCTGACTGAAGGCGGAATAAGCGTGTCCGGCGAGGGCTGAAGTGTTATGGCACGGTTTGGTTGGATGAACTGCTCTATTTCGCCAGCCAGCAGCAGTGTTCGGGCAAAGATGAGCGGCCACGGCCTCTTCGAGGGGCGGCAACGACTCGTAGCGTTGCGGAAACCAAAGAACCCACTCGTGCAGAGTCAGTTCTTCGTGCACCTCAGGAAAGAACGGTGCAGGTCTGTGACGAGGGGCCTGCTGGTGACCCGTCAAGAACCAGCCATCCAGCCGGCTTCGAGGAGGCTCCTCAGATGAGGCCCACTCGAGCTCGAGGTCCGAGACGGCCTTTGTAAGGATCCAAAGTATCTCCGCGTCCGAGTTAGTCCTAGAGGCTGGGACGCTGGCGCCAGACTGAGAAGCGGATGTGGGGTAAAGAGAGCCTGGCCAGTCCTCCTCAGATGTGGCGGTGGAGAGGCTGTTGTTGTGTCCCTCGACGGATCCGCCGAAGGAGACAAGGCCCGCCACGTGGGTGGGGGGGGCGCTGATCTCCCGCGAAAACGACCGGAGAGGGTGTTTGAGCAGGAGAAAGCGAGGCATGCGGGGACGTGGCCGGCGTGCGCTCGCTAACCTCCATATGCTCAGGCTGCCTTTGGCTGCGGTGTTTCTTCTTCCTCGGCCGAAGTAGAGCCGGGAAAGGAAGAGCGGGAGCGGTGTCGCCGTCTCGCGAGAGAGCTAGCCGCGTCCGCAGCGCAGAGATGGGCATGCTCTCACAGGCAGAGCAGCCACTCTTAGCAGTAAAAAAGGATACGCCGGATAACCACAGGTGAACGGCGGCAGGAGTGAAGGCGTGGTCCTTGAGTGCTGCTCGCTCAGGCTGAATGGTTTCGTTCAACGGCGAAGGCTTTCAGAGGTTTCAGAGACGTGATGTTGTCGCTGAAGGAGTGAAATCTGCTATAATGGCGCTTTTCGGGGACTAATATAGGCTAAGGCCGCACCCCTTGGCGGGCTCTGACGTCCGCGCCATTGGATGTGCATTTCCCGCAGCACAGCCAATGAGTGAGCCAGACAGGTCAGACTTCTTCAGAGGTAGTGTGAACACTCAAATCTAGCCCAGATCTGATTTTTTCAAATCAGATTTAGACCACATACATATGTGGTCCTGAATCAGACCCAGATCTGATTTTTTTCAATGCGGCCGCAGTGTGAACAATCAAGGCGGATTTGATGCGACTTTTACGTCAATCTACGTCGACATTTGTCACAATTATGCGCTGGCGAAGCCCTAGACACAACAGACACAGACAGTAGCCTAACATTAAAAACTTGACTAGATATGGAGAACAGCCATGAAGCGAGTCAATGAAAGTGAGGTGTTAGATCTAAGTAGTAAATGGGGAGATACTTCAATTCAAGCTAGAAGGACCTACCATAACCGCTCCGTTTTTGAAAAAATTGCACACGAAATGGAAGAACGGGGACACAGGAGAACAGCGTCTCAGTGAAACTATTCACGTCATATTCCCACCACTCCTGGCTTCGTCTACGCATCCACTCAGATCTCTGTAGTGAATTTGCAACCATAAACCCGCAAAAGTTCCCATTACACAAACATTATGAAATAAATGCGAATATGCTTACTTCCTCCATAACCTCCCAAACTTTAGTGCAACCGCGTGCTGCGTGCTGCGTCTGATGTCATTGTTATTGTTCTTTTGCGCATGCCGGTTAGTTTGAAACCTCAAACAGTTCACACTGCAATCAGATATAGGTCACATTTTAAAAGGTAATGTGAACAGCCAATCAAAAAATCGGATCTGAGCAAAAAATCTGAATTGAGCATTAGGACTTGTGGTGTGAACGGGGCCATGCTAGCTGTCAGCTGCAAAATGCGTTTTTCATTATAGGCTTCAGTAAATCGAGGAAAATGAATTTCCCCACTGTAGCTACGCAATACGAAGTGACCGTTCGAAAGGGAACACATAGAACACCATACCTCCCTGCTGATAAAGGTATATCCCGTTTATGTTTAGATGCAGGCGCGGAGTTTGCTGGGGGCAGGGGGAGCATTGCCCCCCCCGGTGGCTGAAACGGGTAATTGCATAAAAAAAATATAAAATATATTATAAATATTTTAAATAACACAAAACAACTAAATGGTGGTAGGTAATACATCTGATTTTATATACTGCTTTAGTAAAAAAAAAAAAAAAATCAGGGCTCTGGGTCATGTGACAAGTAACAGGCTAACGTAAGTCCAGCGATTCTCAGCTAGCATTTAATAGCGTTGTAGCCTAGTTATCTGGTCGGACTCGTTATACCAAAATATGGACATAAGGAGATTTTTAAAACGTCGAGCTCCAAATGACACAAATAGTCAGTCGTCGGGATCTAAGGATACAACACAAACAACAGTAACATTATAATAGTATACAATATATAATAGTAACAGTAATATGTTTCAAAAGTGGAGAGTATTGTGTGACTGTTCATTTTTCTCGTGTCTCAAAATGTTTTAAATGTTTCATGAAATAGGCTACAACAAAATGCGAATTATAACTTGTTTTTTAATCGCTCTCATTGCCACAATGTGTTTCAAATGTGGAGAGTAGCCTATATTGTGTGACTGTTCATTTTTCCCGTGTCTCAAAGAAGTAGGCTACAACAAAATGCGAAATATAACTTTGCCACAATGTGTTTCAAAAGTGGAGAGTATTGTGTGACTGTTCATTTTTCCCGTGTCTCAAAATGTTTTAAATGTTTCATGAAGTAGGCCTAGCCTACAACAAAATGCGAAATATAACTTGTTTTTTAATCCCTCTCATTACCACAGTGTGTTTTGAAAAAAGGAAAGAAAAACTTTAAAAATCTTTTCGTTTTGGTTGAAGATAATATTTTAACGGTGCAAAAGTGGTCCACATTTCATTGATCCTAATTGTGTCCGAACCAGTGCTTGAAGTGGGGAAAAAAAGTTGCCGGTACTCTCTTGCATTGGCAAATCATGACATTTGAGTTTTCTACTATGAAAAACAAAACTTGGAGATATTGCTGGTACAACAACAGTTTATTGTTATTTATTAACAACATAAATGTATTTAAACAAGGCGCGTGTGTGTGTGTGTGTGTGTGTGTGTGTGTGTGTGTGTGTGTGTGTGTGTGTGTGTGTGTGTGTGTGTGTGTGTGTGTGTGTGTGTGAAAACGGAACTCCTCCAAGTGTGCAAGTCCAAAAATACATTTATGGTGAGATTACTAGCCTACATTTTATTTAATTAAATGCATTTATGGTAAGATTATTATATTTTCATGTCAATCTGTGTTCATTTTTAACACGAACCATGCGCTGTATCTTTAATTCAGCGCGTGCAGCGCAGCAGAAATAGACTCTGTGTGGAAACGTACTCGGTTACTAACGTAACCTCGGTTCTCTCTAGAGAGGGAACGAGTGCTGCGTAATATCTTACGCTATGGGGAAAACCTCTTTTCCACGAGATATTAAAGCCAAAAATTATCCTTAATTTTGAATTAATGTAAAACGCTGTGCAGCAGCATGCAGACATAGGCAGGACAGCTCGCGCGCTTGTTGGCTGCCCTGCGGCAACAGCAGCAGCCTATCGAGAGAGGCGCTGCGTGACACATATCCAATGGGGGCATTTCGCGCCCATTTCGTTACGTCCCGCCAGAAAAGGCGTGGTCTCGCCCTGTAAATACTGCTCGATAAGGCTGGTACACTGGTTTTCATCGCTGAAGGGAACCAGAGCTGTGTATGCACGGCAAGATACGCAGTACTCGTTCCCTCTCTAGAGAGAACCGAGGTTACCTTAGTAACCGAGTACGTTCTCTTACGAGAGTATCTCTCGTACTGCGTAATATCTTACGCTGTGGGGAACACAATGCAAAACGCTGTGCGTACTGAGATCCGACACCAAAGTCCCAAGGGCAGTAGCCCGGGGCTCATGTAGTGCATAATCACCATAGACTCACAGAGAGTCGGAGAAGAGAGGCTGCAAGCATCATTCCCCATGAAATAGCATCCTATAGGAGCTAGTTATGTTAATAGTGTTTCACACAGACAGGGTGAGCGTGTTCAGCCTGAACGGGTTAAAAATACGGGTTATTCAACACCCATGGAGCCGTGTTATCGCTCAGTGAGCGATGCACAAGCAAAACTCAGCATCTGGGCCGGCAATGCGGGGCAGATAACACTGAATTCTATACCGACAGAAGCTTGGCTTGTAAGGCGGGAACCTCTAGGTTATAAAACCTTATAAATGTAGACGGCGAGGCCCAGCCCGCAGCCGTACAGATATCTTGCAAGGTAACGCCACTATACCATGCCCACGACGAGGCCACGCCTCTCGTGGAGTGCGCTCTGACACCAAAAGGACACTGCAGGCCCTTAGAAGTGTAAGCCAGTGCTTTGGCGTCGACTATCCATCTGGATAGGGTCTGTTTTGATGCGGCCAGTCCCTTGGAACGTCCGCCAAACAAAACGAAGAGCTGCTCGGTCTGCCTGAAGGCAGACAAGCGGGACACATAAGCTCTCAGTGCCCTGACAGGGCAAAGGAGACTCGCATCCTCCTCCTCATCTTGAACCGAGAGAGCGCACAGGGAAATCACCTGGGCCCTGAACGGTGTGTTGAGGGATTTGGGCACGTACCCGTGCCTCGGTTTGAGTATGACTTTTGAGTCATTAGGCCCAAACTCCAAACATGATGCGCTTACTGAAAGCGCTTGTAAGTCCCCTATGCGCTTCACTGAAGCGAGAGCCAAAAGAAACACCGTTTTGAAAGACAGATGCTTCATGTCTGGAGGATAGCAGGTACCCGTTGATGGCCCATGCGTGTAGGGACCATAGTTGCGGGCAAGGATGCCAAATCGAGCCCTTGGCCTGGGAGAGGAGGTCTCTCCTCAATGGTATTGGCCACGGGGCAGTGCTGGTCAGCCGCATCAGGACTGGAAACCACGCCTGGTTTGTCCAGAGCGGAGCCACAAGCAGCACTGGGCATCCATTTTCCCTGATCCGTTCCAGCACTTGAGGCAGGAGCGAGATGGGGGGAAAAGCATAGGGGGACAGCGGGGCTAAACGTGGGCCAAACGTGGGCCAGCGCGTCCTTGCTCTTGGAGAAATATTTCGGACAGTGAGCGTTCTCGCGGGACGCGAACAGGTCCACCTGCGCTCTGCCGAATGTCTCCCACAGCAGTTGGATCGTCTGCGGGTGCTGCAGACCCAGCTGGAGCACTGAAGCTGCTGAGGCCATGAGACCCAGCATTTTCTGAAACCTCTTGAGCTGGACAGTCGAGCCGCGGCGAAAAGATTTCACTGCACGCTGAATGTCCCGTGCGTGCCGGGCTTAAAATAGCCGACCACATAAAGAGCGTCATCACAGTTTTGTGTGTGTCGGCGTTTGTTTGCAGGCGTGCGTGTAATACAACAGGCTCATTGCTGCAATATTGACATTTTCAGCCGCTCAAACTAAGAGGAGCTGAGAAATGTTTGAATAATGGAGATTGGTCCAGCCTCGGCGGGACTAAAAACACACTCTTTCCTCATTTCGCCGGTGACGCATGCCCACGGGGGGCGGGTGCGGGGTAGCTTTCTTAGCCGCATCAAAAAAGCTAAAGAAAGCTAGCCGCGGTTTTGAAGCTGGCCTTCTCTACAGATGCAGCTATCTCGTCGTCATTAATGGCGGAAGCGGCGGTGCGCGGCGGCTGTTGTCCGTCAGCGAGCGACTCGAGTGAAGCTGGTGAAGCTGGCGGGCGAACCGGCGAGCTATCACGGGCTGGAGAAGGCTCGGGGCTGTTTTGTCGACCTCAATGGAGGAAACGGCGGCAGACGGCGGCCCCTGTCCGTCGGTGAGGGACTCTAGCGATGCCGGCGAAGCTGGCGGGCGAACCGGCGAGCTTTGGCGGGCAGGAGAAGGCTCGGGAGCGCGCTGAGCACGGCGCTTTTTACGGCGCGGCGCTACAGCGGGCTGAAGTGCAGGCTCTGAGAAGGATGCCAGGCGAGTCCTCAGAGTCACCATAGGCAGTAGCTCACAGTGAGGGCATCCGCCGTCGACGAGAGCGAGAGCAGCATGATCCTCACCCAGGCAGGAAACGCAGATAACATGACGGTCCCCGTCGCTGAGTGTGGCTCGGCACGAGCCGCAGGATCTTTGCATTTTGAAAAAGACGCAGCTCTTTTAGCAGAGAGAGAGAGACAGTGAAAAAATGTGTGAGGTTTGAAAAGGATATAACGCCGGAAAGCGTAGCAGGTACGGCGGCTAAAGGCGGCGATGCCAGCGACTTCAGACTCAATGGCTCGTCCCGCTGTGTGCTTTTTCTCAGACGGCGTGGCTTCTCACTCTGGATCCAGCGATGCGTGATGCTTCGCTGAAGAGATGAAAATCAGTGTACCAGCCTTATCGAGCAGTATTTACAGGGCGAGACCACGCCTTTTCTGGCGGGACGTGACGAAATGGGCGCGAAATGCCCCCATTGGATATGTGTCACGCAGCACCTCTCTCGATAGGCTGCTGCTGTTGCCGCAGGGCAGCCAATAGGCATGCGAGCTGTCCTGCCTATGTCTGCATGCTGCTGCACAGCGTTGTACATTAATTCAAAATTAAGGATAATTTTTGGCTTCAATATCTCGTGGAAAAGAGGTTTTCCCCATAGCGTAAGATATTACGCAGTACGAGAGATACTCTCGTAAGAGAACGATCTCTGCACTGCTGTATACACACACACACCGCACCGGGAGCGCATTGACGGGCGCATCCGCGTGCAGTGTGAAAGCTCTAACCTGTTAACACAGGTGCGGAAAAAATACGCACCACATACGCACTGCAAATGGAGTATATGTGAAACGGGCTTGACACTGACGCTTTTTCTGTCAGTGGTAGAGTACATGCGAGAAGTAGCGGTACGCTTAAGAGTAAAATGTAGAAGTGTACCCCCCCACTTCGAGCACTGGTCCGAACGAAGATGTGATGTGAAGTCAAGTGGCTGTTTATGCGAAGTTCTACCTGTTTACAAATATGATTGTATTGTTGTACTGTTTTTTTCTTGGGTTAAAAATAAATATGTGTTTATTTAGCATGTTTGTTTTGTCCATATGTGCTAGTGCCGAGTTCCCCAATTGATAGGCCATGCAGGTCCCAGCTGCTACAATGATTTTTTTTTTTTTTTTTTGCCCCCCCCTGGCTCGAATGTCAAACTCCGCCTATGTTTAGATGTTGAGGGAATCCTGGAATCCAGTATTGCAAATTGAATTTACAGTATAACGTAGATGTCACGTAAAAGACGCAAACTGATGGATGCATAAATAAATCGAAAGTAGAGCTGTGCAATAAATCAAATCGCGACATGGTCTGTGAATATTAAAGTGCAAAAAGACATAATTAAATATATAATTTGCTTGATCTGCGTGTCTCTGTGGGAATGAGGTGAGCCGCTTCGTCTACTAAATACTCAAACTCATGTTGTTTTCAGCATCTCACAAACAATACGAGGACATGAGTACATGAACATTTCCAGAGCTGCTCAGAGTTTATTTGAGAAAAACCATTGTCAAATACACTCTGGAACAGGTCTTCACTACAGCCCGTCAAAATAAAAGTTCGGTTTAACTAGTAGAAATTATGAAAGAAATATATTACTATTGTAGGCCTACAATAGAACGCACGTCTCAGAATAATAATAAGACAATTTATTTGAAAATTCTTTAAGGAATATTTTTTGTCCATAATTTAATTTAGTAAATCTTTTTTGCAGCACTTCCCCAAAAAATAAAAGGATAACAGTTTAAATTTTCATTTGATTACCACTGTATTTGATAATATATTTGTATTTAATCATAAAAAGAAAAAATAATTTTCTGAATAAAATACATTTCATAGGACTCTATTTATTATTATTAAACATTTTAATAAATTATTAATGTTAAAAATAAGTTGTTAATCTAATTCATTATCAATTATTGAATTTAGTTGATTAGATAAGTTTTATTGAAATTTTAATAAACAAAACAAACCAAATGGTTTCAAGTCATTGTAATGTCATTCTAAAAATAAAATTTTCATTCATTTAACTGTCCTTTTATCTGATGATGATAATAATAATAGTAACAACCATAATTTAATAATACAGTTTATTTATTTATTTAATAATTGATTAATACTGTAAACCATGATATTTTCTGAGATGGTTATCATACTGTGAAAATCTACAATCCAGGAGAGTCCCCCACCCCACCCCCGCGGTTTAAACTCTGAAACTCAGTAACTTTTATTCTGAGTAAATTTTAAATGAGCTACTTTTTACTTTTACTTGAGTATTTTTAGACCTGTAATTTGACTTGTACTTAAGCAAAATTTCATTGAAGTAATAGTACTTTTACTTGAGTAGAATATTTTAGTACTCTTTCCACCTCTGCTCAAGTTACATCGTGTTGGGTTTTGTCATGGATCACAACAAAATATTAGAACAATTCACTATTTTTTTATTTGGGTTTATTTTGTTACCTGTTTGAAGGTTATAAAATATAATATTTTATCATTTTTTTTAATGAATTTCTGATTTGTAATTTAACTTTTTTTTGTGAGAAGCAAAAAAAATTGTGATTTTTTTTCAAAAAAAATTGTGATTTTTTTTCTTGAAAATTGTCAAGAAAAAATGTTGCTTCAATAAATGGTCATGTTAATAGATTTTAACAGATTATTTTTTATATTTTCAACAATGTAAGTGAATGATACAATTCCATTTATAAAATACTCTAATTTCATTAATAGTATACTTGTTTAAATGTTATGTAATTTTATGTCATATTATGTGTTCTAATATACAACAATAGACAGCGTTAGTTTTCTCATATTTTCAAGCATTTGGATCGCTCAAACATGTCAATAGTACAATCTATGTTAGGGGTGAGTGAAACTATATAATATTACACTATCATACACAAGTTTTGGGCCGGTAAGATTTTTTAAATGTTTATGAAATAAGTATTTGTGATCTCCATTTATTTGATCGAAAATACAGTAAAATGTAGTATTGTAAAACATTGTCAAACATTAAAACAACTGTTTTCTATTTAAAAAATGTTTTAAATATATTTTATTCCTGTGATGGCAAAGCTAAATATTTAGCGTTATTACTCCAGTCTTCAGTGTCACATGATCATAGGTGGACAGTAACAAAGTACATTTACTTGAGGACTGTGCTCAAGTACACTTTTTAAGTATCTGTACTTTACTTGAGTATTATTTTTTCTGGAAACTTTTTACTTTAACTTCACTACATTTGAAAGACAAATATTGTACTTTTTACTCCACTAAATTTCTGTCAAGGTCCTTGAGTAGAAAGTGGTAACGTCAGTCAGGGGATGATTTTGGTTGCAGGGGTTGCATTTTGGTTGGAAATGAAATTCGGGTTGATGTCAGAACTCGACATCAGATTGAAGTCAATGTCCAACGTCGGACAGACATTGGATTTTGGTTGGAAATGAAAGTCGGGTTGACGTCAGAGCCCGACGGAAATTGGTTTCTGACGTCAACCCGATTTTCATTTTCAACGTTGTGTTTGGGTTTGCACACTAGCTAGGACAACAGGGCACTATTTGAGGGAACAGCAATTTGGGTTGTGGACGTTATTGAGTGCACTTATTCAATCTCACATTCAATCCCACTACTGGAACTGTGTTCTAGAAATAAATTTGATATTGATACGAGGGTAGGTAGGCAGGCATTCAGAGGCATAAGGTACTGAAAGTATTACATACAACAATAATAAAACAATGCATTGACATTTACTTTTTACTTTTGATACTTAAGTAAAAATCGGTCTTTACAACTTTTACTTGTAACTGAGTAATATTTGACCAGTAGTATCTGTACTTTACTCAAGTAAGGAAGTTGTGTACTTTGTCCACCTCTGCAAAAGATCCTTCAGAAATCATTTTAATATGCTGATTTTGTGCTAAAGTAACATATATTTTTATCATCAATGTTGACAACAGTTTGTGGTGCTTAATATTTCTGGAAACCGTGATACATTTTATTTTTCAGAATTTCTGATGAATAAAAAGCGCAAGCGAAGTAGAAAGTAGAAATCTTTTATAACATTATACACTTTTTACTATTACTTTTGATTAATGTGTCCTTGTGGAATAAAAGTATTACTTTCTTTAAAAAATCTCATCTCTTTTGTTAGGGTTACAGCTGATCAACCAGACAAAAAAAAAAAAAGTTGATCAACCCAAACTCGTCCAAAACAAACGTAACAAAAAAAACTTCGGAACAGAAGCTGACTGAGATTTTCCAACTGGATGATCCCCAGAGAAATTGGGTCAAGCCATTCCAAGGTCTTTTAGGGGGGATTAGACAGACTTTTGGTTTGAAGGTTCGTCATGCTAAATTTTAGGGCAGCAACACAATAAAGCTTCAGCCCTAAGAGAGAAAACATGTTAAAAACACAATGCTATATTTGAAAACAAGAGATTGTCAGAAATGTGCAAAAAGGCTAAAACCAAATTGTGAAGTGTAAGACTTCATGATTGTGTTGTTCTTCTTTCAGACCACTCTTCCCATAGACCCGCTTGTTTGTCAGATGGTTGCTATTTTAAAACACAGTCATAACGCTGGGAGACGTCTTTATAAAAGCCATCACGCCCGTCAAAAAGCAACTGATCTGACGCTTTATTAGCTATTGAGTCTAAATCATTATTCCCAACATGGAGCTGTTTGATCAGTTTTAATATTTGCGTGTCAGATGGATGTCAGGCTTCTGTTTGAGTACCTGAAACAGGGGCACACAGGCTTTTTTTCAAACTGACTGACGGGGAAGGTAATGAGCCTGTAGCTATTATAACTGTTACCAAAATTAGCCTCCTGCTGTTGAGTGTGTCTTTGAAGGGTTTTTCACGGCTCATTCTATAGTTACTTTACATCTTATGCTTTCTCTTGGAGAGATGACAGCCAGCTCTCTTGACCTGAGGAAAAAGATGAGTGGAGAGTGTGACAGCCAAGCAGATCTCGTACACACACATATATACAGTATGTACACTCATACAATGTCCTTTAAAAGCCTTAGTTTTAAGTGACTGCAAGGTATTTCCACACTGTCAGTCAATCATTGTTGAGAACAGAGATTCTGTGTCCGTAATGAGAGTCTATGGGACTTCAAAGGTTTACTAACACAAGGTGAAAGAAAGAAGGGTCGCTTGTAGGTCAGAGATGCAGACTGTAAACTAGAGTCATCATGAAACACACGTTAATGATGTTTTAAACCAAAAATAAACATGATGTGTAAGAAATAAGGGCATGTGTTCAACGTATATCACCCTATCTTTATTAGACTAAATGGAGAGTAATGAGAACTTTACAATGAACAATTGTCTTTATTTCAGGTAGAGGAGAACAAGAATTCATTAGAACGTTACACTAACAGCTTGCAATTATCTACACAAATGTAGTAATACTGGGGCAAGTTGTCACAATAGCCTATACACAAACCATGCAATGGCCTTATAGAGCTGTTCTGCAAAATTTACAGTTATGATAATAAAATAAAAGGACAACTACCCCTGGTCTCTCATCTGTTGACAATACTGGCTTTGGCACTGAAAATCCAACTGGCACTGATTTTCTTTTCTAAACTGCTAAAAAAAATGAATTTAGTCTTGTTGTTCTGTTCTGTTTGCCCCCTCCCTCCATTTTTCTTTCTGGCTCTGCTGTTTTCTCTTCCTTTCTTTTAGAATCTTCCTTTCTGTTATAATCTTCCTTTGCTGCAGTCTACTTATTTATTTCATTGGAAGGAGTTGTAGAATAGATCAGTCATATCTGCAGCAATACAATCTCATCCAGACTGCAGTCACATTACTAATTCAGGTAATTTGTTGCTTAATGGAGGCAAATGGTTGTCATTTTTGTTAGTGCTGTTAAGATTGTCCAACCTAAACTGACCTAAACTGATTTTTTATCACCCAGTTAAACTCACTCTAATTTGCAAGAATCTAATGTCAAACCCAAACCTTAACCCCAGTTTCCATTTCATTCCCAGGCTTTGGACTCCACCCTTCCCCTTTGTGGCATTAACCAGCTATAACATCTATTTTGAGTATTCAAAAAGCCAAAAAAAACCAAACAAAAAAATACAACATCAATAGATAAATTAAAGAATTGATAATTAACTTCACAGTTTGATCCCTTACGATCTTTTGAGTGAAAAATTAGACGAGACAGTACACACGCCTTCAAATATTCATTCTCAGTTCAGTCTAAGCATGGAATATTTCTGTTCTGTGAATTTTAGGATCTTGTAAATATTTCATTCAAAATTGTTCATCATAAAACAAAAAATAAACAATCAAATATTTCCAAAATGGCTAAAAATGTAGACAAAAACAAATACAAACTGGCAGATGACGTGTATTTTGTCATTAGCTTAGCAACATACTAACACACATTTATATTGGAATTAATTGTGTGTCCTGTGTGCAACGATATTTGTGTGGCACGTGGAGTTGCTACATGTATACAGCGTTCCAAATCAATCCCTTAAGATGTTCAATCATAGTTAGTTAGGATGTCAGCTGGGTCATGACATGGATGATAAGGATTTTAATGTTCCTAGAAAGTTCACTTATAATGTTAATAAAGTTTTTTGCACAAAAAAAAAACATAGTATATGCGGAAAAACACTAAAAAGTTATATGAATTTTCAACACTAAAAAGTTATATGATCAAACACAACATGTTTTTACATTGCTTTAACTCATCAAAATAAGTTAAGCAATTTTCAACTTTTTTTTAGAAGTAATACAAGATTCAACTCATTAAGTCTTAAGTCAGTTTATTGTAATTTTAGTTGAAATGACATCTAAGTTGGCAGCAACTTTTTTTTACAGTGAACCTTCATTCTGAAATTATCTGTTTTTAAGGGGCGGCTCCTTTAAGACTTGTCAATAAGGCCACTGTTATGTCATTTACAGACACAAAACATTATGTAATCATTTACTTACAGTTTGCGATGCAGCTTTCAGATCCAATACAGTGGCTGTTCCAACAAATGTTTTTGGAGCTTTTTTCATTGTTTATAATGAGGAGAATGTTTTAAGCTATGAAACTTGCAGGAATTTTTAATTGTTCAAAGACCTCTTTGTCATGACCCCTGTATACTTCAGTTTTGACGTGAATGCTTAATGTAGGCCTATGCATACAGCCGAACGCATAGCACATGCAGACTAGAAAGTTTTGTCCATGTCTGTGCTATTTCTCTCCTAAAGTTATGACCAAAAAAATGTCTTTGTACAGTACTTATGTTTTGTGTATTTGTTAACCCCCTATAGTATTCGTCAACACAAGTTTTTTTTTCAACCATGAAACAATGGACCAGGGCAGTGTTGGACAAACTAATTTGAGTGAAGAAAATTCAAGGTGCAGTTGTGAAAAATCTGGTGCATACTATGCATACTATCTCATGCATACTATGCTGATGATTACATTTACGTGACGTACTGTACGCCTAACCTAGCATATGCATAAAAACCTATGTACTTTGGGCTATAGAAGGCAGCTGCCTATGTTAGCATACATATCATCTCACTAGATGTCACACACAGTGAGACATCTGATCAGTCCTAAAACTAACAGTGAGTATAAATAACATTTAATAAAGAATGTTGCACTTCACACAATTAAACTGATGCATTTCTTTGTTAATGACAGTCTTAAAGTTCTTGACATCAATGTACCTCACTAAGATTTTCCCCCTGGTAAGAATAGTCTATTTTTATAATATTTAAGGCTTTCATATGCTCCACATCTACAGCCCCATGTGTACTGTTGTATTTGAGTTCAGACTCAGCAGTTCTGTTCTGCTAACACATCACTGCCCCCTTCATCATGAATCCTTGCACATTTCTCACCTGCACTCCGTCACAATGGCGTCCTGGGCAAAATATGCTAAGCACGCATAACCGCGTGCAATCAATAATGGTGTGCATGCTTTCGGCTTTTTGCATGCATGTGGATCCTCGTAGGGAGGATGAATGGGAGGCTGTTTAATACATCAGCCCATTGTGCGCGTGCAAGGTTGGAAGCATAGCTTAAGGACGCAGAGTGAGTCTATCATGATGAACTGCGAGGGAAGGTTGTACGTTATCCTTTTAATGGAAAGATGGATGGCTTCTTTTATAGTTAAATATGTTTAAACACTCATTGATTCAATACCTTGGTTCGCAAAGGTAAAACAAAAGCAAAATCAATTTAGCCAAATGCCAATCTGTAGCATAACGAAACATTATGAACATTAAAGAGATCAAAATTCGAAATTCTGTCATTGTTTATCGATTTGATGTGATGCTTTTTTTAATACAATGAGCACAGCTCTTCTTGGTCCCCATTCACTTTCATTGTATCAAAAAAAAAAATCAGCTTGTACATTGTCTCTTTTTATGCTCCACATTAAACAGTTTTTTTTAATGATTGTTACCAATGTACAATCTTCTGCTATTATTCATGGTTTACTTCCTCTACCTTAAAAAGGAAACTTAGTGAGAAGCTGAGACTGATTAGTAAAACTGCACACTCTCAGTCAGCAGTGTGATAGAGTCATGAGTGTTTGACAGATGGCAACATGGGACTGCTGCTAAAAGCGGGTGCGAGTCTGAGAAAAGGCCTACCTGTTTTAATTAGGCAGGAATGCATCTCTAAGCACAGCTGTGCGCTCTCACACACTGTCTTTGCTTTTGTCGGGCCAGCTGTGAGACAGGCCTTCCTGTCAGTTCAACAATCTTTCCGTGCGGAGAGGCTGATCAATTCCTCTCCCTCGAGAGTGGTGTGCACAGAGAAATCGGTGTAAAACAAAGACCTGTGTGCCATTCTACATCCATGTTAACTTTTGCTTTGTTTGCAGTGGTCAGACTTCATACAAAATTGAATATGTGTATCTAGCACCAAGCCTAATCTGAAACTACAATCTGTCTTATAATTCACATTAAAATAAACATTCTGTCATAATTTACTGATTTATTCACCCGCAAGCTGTATGATTTTTTTTTTCCTTCCGTGGAGCCTAAAATATAAATTTCTAAAAATAAAAAATAAAATCCCGGCTACTGTTTTCAATATAATGATATGTATTATATAAAGTGAAGGAAGACTATGGCTGTCAAATGTTTCCTAAAAGCGATCCATACGACTATACTGCAAAATTTCTGAAGCCAAAAGTGTTGTGTTAGGAATAAATGTATAAAAGATTTTCAGTGAATAACTGGGCTGCTTCTCACACACAAGGCTTGAAATGTTGTACAGACATTGCATAGACAACTTTTTTTGGTAGCCTGACAGCCCCAGCCCTCATTCACTTAAAAAGGTGATGATTGATGGTTTAAATAATCATATAAACTATACAAATATATAATGCATTATGATTGTATATCATTTAAAGGTATGGGGTTAGTTTTTGATCAAAATTACTATTTAAACTGTAATATTGTGAAATGTTATTACAATAAAAAAAACTGTTTTAAATATATTTTAAAGAGTATTTATTAATGTGATGGCAAAGCTGAATTTTCAGCATTATTACTCAGTCTTCAGGCATGATCCTTTAGAAATCATTCTAATATGCTGATTTGGTGCTCAAGAAACATTTATTGTCATTAATGTTGAAAATAGTTCTGCTGGTTTATATTTTCATGGAAGTTGTGATACATTTTTTAGGATTCTTTGATTAATAGAAAGTTCAATGTTCAAAAACAGCATTTATCTGAAATAGAAATCTCGTATAACATTATAAATGGCTTTGTCACCTCCTTTTTGAATAAAAGTTTAATTTCTTTTAAAAAATCTTACTGACCCAAAACTTTTAAAACGGTAGTGTAGAAAAAACTAAATAATATTAATTTTAGGATGACAATTCAATTAATTTTAAATATGTCATCAAGTCTTTATTATGTAGGTAGGAGACCTAAACTTATAAGAGTAAAAGATCATCAGAGATGACTTCAGTAGCATTTTTATACAATGCGGCTTACAGTGCATTCAAGTTATACAATATACACCTTTAGTGTTGCAGGGTAGGCACCATATTTACCAGTTGACCAGTTGAGCTGATACGTGAAGGCTGTTTTCTCTTGTGTGTTTTTCTGCAGTCCTTTGTAGGTTGCTCTCTGTGGTTTATTTGTAACAGTAAGAGGTGAGTGGATTCTACGTTCTGCTCCTTTGGAGTCTGGCTACTGGTGTGAAAAATAGGAAGGGCAGGACAGAGTTATCTGTACACAAAGTAAACAGGGGATACACTCAAACAAAAATAGACAAAACCTAGATCTCATAAATCTGTTGAATCAGTGAACCAAATGGTTCAGACTGGCATTTGAAGTCTCCATGCTGAAGTACTGGCATGATTGTTCTGGTGACCCAAAAAAGGCCAGGCCTTGTCATACATCTCTCTCAGGAATACATCCCTATGATCGGACAAATGCCAGCAGACAGGGCCAGGTCTCTTTCTCAGCACAGAACGGAGTCTGGCAGAAGGTGTTGAGTTCATATTAAACAGAAAGGCTTAAAGGGTTAGTTCACCAAAAAATTACATTTCTGTCATTAATTACTCACCCTCATGTTGTTCCAAACCCGTAAGAGCTTAATCTTCGGAACACAAATGAAGATATTTTTGATGAAATTCGAGAGGTTTCTGTCTCCACATAGGTAGCAACGTCATTGCAACTTTCAAGGCCCAGAAAGGTAGTAAAGGCATCGTTAAAATAGTCCATGTGACTACAGTGGTTCAAACTTAATGTTATGAAGCGACGAGAATATTTTATGTGAGCAAAAAAAAAAGACAAAACTAACGAGTTTATTCAATAATCTCTTCTCTTCCACGTCATTCTGCTATGCTGTTGACATAGTGTAAACAGTGCGGTGCTTCCAGGTTCTACGTCAGAACACCGCCTCACAATTGGCTGACGCTGGTCACGTGGGCACCACGACACATGCGTGTGATGCCGATGCTGGAGTTAGCCAATAGTAAAGTGCATTCTGACGTAGAACCAGGAAACGCTGCACTGTTTACACTATGACAACAACGTAGGAGAATGACGTGGAAGAGAAGAGATTGTTAAATAAAGTCGATATTTTTAGTTTTTTGTGCACACAAAAAATAATTTCTCATTGCTTCATAACATTAAGGTTGAACCACTGTAGTCACATGGACTATTTTAACGATGTCTTTACTACCTTTCTGGGCCTTGAAAGTTGCAATGACGTTGCAGCCTATGTGGGGTCAGAAACCTCTCGAATTTCATCAAAAATATCTTAATTTGTGATCAGAAGATGAACGAAATTCTTACGGGTTTGGAAAGACATGAGTAATTAATGACAGAAATTTCATTTTTGGGTGAACTAACCCTTTAAAAGTGTTAGTCCAACAAAAAATGAAAATCCTGCCATCATTTACTCATCCTCTTGTTGTTCAAAAACCTGTATGACTTTCCTTCTTCACAAAGACAAAATAAAATATTGTTTGAAGAACTTTAGGGTCCAAACAAGATTGTTTGATTTATTGCTATGCTGGACTATTGACTCCAGTTGACTGTCATCTAAGAGCAAAGTTATGAACAATATTTACAGCAGATATCTTAAGTTAATCCTATTACAGCTGAAACTGAAGCTTTTTTTAAGCGTATGTGTTTGTGAGACATTCTCTCTGTGAGTTTTAAAGATTTAATACCAGTCCCACAGGCCTAATACCAATAATCAAGTCTATTATACTCCAATGGCTCAACTGCTTATGAAACATGTTTTGATTGCTTTTAAGTATGAAATGTTGACTTTGAATCTTGTATGTGGCGGCGGTGTGGCGTATTTAATAAAACTGAATGATTAAATAGTCAAATATCATCGACGATTTCTGTTTCTAAACCCCACCGAGGGTTTAGGTAACAATCAGAATGGTGAATTGAGTTTAACATGCCATGCGGCGGAATAGACCTCTCACAAACTTAATTATGGTACATAGTCTCAGGGGAAACTTCAAATGCTTGCAAAGCAACAATGCTTGCAAAGCAACAATGCCTCCAAACCAAACTGTTCCTAATTTATTGAAAATATTTGTTTTACTTTTACAGGCTAAACCTCTGCTGACTTGTTACATAACAAATAATTTTACGGCTGTGTTTATGTCGTATTAATTTCAAGTGCCTTCTTGTTGAGCTTTATTTGTATCTCTTTATACCTTTATTCACTATCCACTGCCATGTTATTTCAACCTGCTGTGCATTTATTTTTATGTCCCTTCAGTGAAAAGATCTGCAATGTAAATTGCCATAAATGTGCAGTTTGTCGAGCCACAGTGTTCACTAAAGCACACTATGTGTGATATTGAATCTGTATCGTTGCCGCAAGGTTCTCCAGAACTTCCTCTGAGTAAAGCTGTGCTAATTTGCAGCCGGCTAGAGTGTCATTCCAAATTTACATTCCCAATGACCAGAGCCGGACAGTAACGGAGTACATTTACTTGAGTACAGTACTTAAGTACAATTTTGAGGGATCTGTACTTTACTCGAGTATCATTTTTGGGGAGTACTCATGACTTTACTCAAGTACATTTGAGAATCAAATATTGTACTCTTTACTCCACTACATTTCTATCCATAACCGTGAGTACCCGTTACTACTTCTAAAAAAAAAAAAATCTCGTAAACCCACAATTTGTTGTTTCCCTCTCAAATGTGATTGGATTGTGCAGGCGCCACTGATTGAGACAGCCTATCAGCAATCACCTTCAGCTTTACGCCAAATAAGTCAATTCCATGGTCAGATTTAGATAAGAGACGAAACCATGATGAAGACGCAGCAGGTCCATCCCGGGAATGTGCCAACCCGTGGTCCCACCTCGCCAGACTATTTACATTTTCTGAATTTTCTGAAATTTTCTTAAATGTTAAATAAAGCAACATGGTAAAAAGATGAAATTGACTTGATTTTACTTTCAATTCCTTTTACATTCTCCAAGGTATTAACATTAACATTTTTCATAACTCCATGTAGGACGTTTCTGTACATAAATGTAAGCACTGTGGCAGTAGTAATGCGAAAATTTACTCTTGTACTCTTGATACTCAAGTACTTTTAAAAACAAGTACTTCAGTACTTTTACTTAAGTAGACATCTGACTGTAGTACTTTTACTTGCACTTGAGTAAAATTTAGCAAGGGGTATCTGTACTTTTACTCAAGTAATGAAGCTGTGTACTCTGTCCGCCTCTGCCAATGACACACAGACTTAACATGCTGTATGTTTCTCTGCACACTGTGGGGGAACATTATAGCCTCAAGCCCCAAGTCAAACAATCAGGACAGGAAGTTCCATCACTTCTGTCCTTCAATCAGGTGCTCCACCGGTGCCGCTAGGTGACAGAAGGGCTTGATTGGCCCAAAGCATCACCCAGTGCTCGGTAGGACACCAGAGGACACTGGGAAGGACTGTGGATCCATAGCCAACAGGAGAACAGGATAAAAATACTCTGCTGACAAGTCAATTAATCAGGGTTTGAAGGTGTTAGAGTGGAGGAGAAGAGTCATGAGGTGAAGATCAGCGGGTGTTTAAAGGTTTACAGGGAAATGAGGTAAGAATGGTGACGTAATATCAATTGTTTTACCCTTGTGCCAGACCTACTTTCAGTCGTAAACTATGACGATCCACAATAAAATATTCATTATTATTTAAAAAAATAATATAAATCATAAACCATTTCAATATTTTGGGTGAAAAAATTATTTATTTCAATTTTTTAAAACTTTTCAATCTACATCAGATGAGGCATAATTTCCAGACACAACAAACTATTTTGCCACGAATAAAGTTTTTTATTTCCCCAAATGACAGCAGTGTCACTAAAGAGTTTAAACAAAACATGAGACTTGATATGTGTAAAAAAAAAAAAAAATGAAGAAAATTCCGGTAACATCCAAGTCACTTCCAAACTGTAATTTTGTCAAATAATGCAAAAAGTTGGACATTTTTATTTACGTGTGTACTATATATTAAAGTTGTGATGCAGAAAAAGTAGTGACTACTCTTTTGTTCAACAGACTATTCAATAGGAAAAGATTAATGGCAGGACTTATTCTGTTGTTAATTGGATGGAGGCAGATCTGAATGCAAGATTGCAGTCGATGGTAAAAAGGGTAGGGGTTTAAATCATTCATCATTCAGGCCCTTAGCGTCGAGAACGACGATTGGTATGGCGCTTCAGTCTTCTACTGTCGAGGAAGTCTTTGTACTGCTGGCAAGATCTTTTGACACCAGATCTTATGGAGGCGTGCCACATTGCTCGATCACCAGCAAGCGTTTCCCAGTTTTCGCTTGGAAGGCCGAACGACTGAAGGTCACGCTTCAGGACATCCTTGTAGCGGAGCTTCGGCCGGCCGACTGGGCGAGGGGCATCAGCAATTTCGCCATACAAAATTGCTCTCGGTAACCGGTTTTTCTTCCATGCGGTAAGTGTGGCCAGCCCAGCGTAAGCGACGGGTGCGCAACATAGTGTAGAGGTCTGTGCTCTTGGTCGTGGAAAGGATAACCGAATTTGGAACATGATCCTTCCAATTTATGCCTATAATTGAGCGCAGACAGCGAAAGTGAAAGGTGTTTTATTGAAAGGTAACTTATTGGAGAAGTTTGGCATACATCAAAATTGAGTTATGACATTTTGGTTATAAATTACAAAGTCAAAACATATGCATATTAATCAACCACATAAGATGAATAACTTTTTCTTCCCAAGACATGATCTGAAATGTGATGGAAATTACACTTATGGTGTGAATTTTCATTACTTTGAGAAAAAAAAAATGACGGAAAGATGCTCATCTTTATTTATTTTTCCTTTTAGTGTTTGTGTGTAAACTTTCCTATAAAGTCAGTCAATCTTTAGTTTATGTGTATCCTTCTCTTCCACTCTCTTCCTGCTAATTAACATAGAGCTGAGCAAAAAAGGGACATCAAGCATTTGCTTCTTAAAATCATTCACATTAATTCAGAACCCTCTCGGCATAAATACAGCATAACAATGCACTGAGGTGTCTCCTCAATGCCAGTGTGAGTGTGAGCTGTCAATCAGCCCCTGCTAACACTGGGTTCCAGATGAGAGATGTGTGGCCCCCTGTAGGAGGTGCTGTCAGGTTGATGTGATCTTGTTGTCAGTGCTGTGGACGGGATGTCCAGAAGCTCTGGAGCAGTGACCACAGGCAGAATGCTGGATAGCGCTATACAGCAACAAGTCTCCTATTCCGGCTCAAAATGTGACTTATTCTCTATAGTGGGAATTTACATATTGTTATTGTTGCAGGTTCTCATTTGTTCGAGGAAAGGCAGATCAATGTACAGGCACTCCTACACCCTTAAACCTTCCAGTCTAATTGGACAGTTATTGGCCAGAATAAGCCGCAAAGTGGATGAGATTTTGTGCTGATAGTCCAAACTCTGTATCTCTGAGGCGTTTGCTCGGCTACAACAGGTATAACTTTGTCAGCTCTGCTTCACTTTAAGAGAATATTACAGTTGATGGAATGGTGCAGACCCGGGCCATGAACCCACATGGACAACTGTAGAGATATTAATTTCACATGATCCCTCTGACAATAAGAATGAAAGGCAGCGAGTGGAAAAAAGGTCTTGAGGGTCTCCATCACCCCTATGATGAATGATCTCCCTGACAGAACGTGCAGTCAAAGTCCACCGGTCCGCCATCTGAGATACTGTGCTATTGATTTCCGTGTAGACATTCAGCGTGAACTTCAGAGCCCTGGCCCTTTGATAAAAGCTTTCATCCATAACGGCAACAGTGCGGGTAAACCGTCTCGAGACACAAAGTCTGGAACAAGCTGTTTTTTTAGTGTGATACCAATGTCTTCACTGCCCCCTCACATTACAGTCAATGCCACCATTGTGATCGATCTCTCAGCATTTAGTTTGTTGTGTTCCAGCAACCTTGGTGTGATCTGTTATTTCCCGAAACATCTTTCGCTGTTTCTGATGCCACAGATCAATTGCTCAACAATCTAACAGAAAATTAAAGGAATTTTGTCTACAACGAAAGTATATTTAAACAACACCCAGATCATAAATGATTTAACATGTTATTTCTTGCATATCAATATTTCTTGCACATCAATAATTGATATATCAATAATATTAGTACTGTCAAATTGATTCATCGTGATTAATCGCATCTGACATAAAAGTTTGTTTACATAATATATGTGTATATATTATCAAATTTAAAATCATGTGTGTGTGTGTGTGTGTCTGTGTACATATACATACAGTATATATATAGTATATGTGTATAAATGTGTGTGTGTGTGTATACATATATATATATATATATATATATATATATATATATATATATATATATATATATATATAGTATATACACACTCAGACACACACAGAGACATATATACAATATAGGCCTATATACATTTGATAATATATATATATACTATATATGCACAGTATATACTGCATGTGTGTGTAATACTGTATAAAACATAACACATTAATTAAAAAACATTATATTGCATGCTTTGCATATCTATAATATTGAAAATATAAACATTCTGAATATATATAATTTTTTATCACTTTATTTAAAAAAAAAATATTAACATCATCAATGTTCTTTTACATTACATCTATACATTAGTACAGAGGTTTTTGCAAGAGGGTTCTACGAAGTCCACATAAAAAATAAAGATTTAATGAAACATCAAAACAAGTAACAGCAATAAAAACAAACCAAAAATGCAGTTCTGCATTAATCTCTCCTTGCAATGTTGTCAACTGTTTGGAACAATATAAATGGAAATATATAATAGACATTTGCTATATAAAGACATTTGAATTGAGCTGAAAAAGCTGCAAATGTACTACAAGATGTAAAATGAAAATATTATCCATATAATATTTTAATAATTTGTTAATATTTTGTCAATATTTTAATGACACTTTATTTCTTACACAGTTTATATATTTATATAAAATGCCTTCTTATTTTAGTAAGGTGTTCCCTTTATTATTTGGGGGTCTTTGGTGTTAAACAAATTGAAAACCCCTGCAGTAATACACAACACTAAATCTGCTATGGTTGAGCTGCCGAATATGCCTTCCTCCTGAATTGTATTTAATGTTTAGTAGATACTTTTCTCCTTTGAAAAGAACGATCTCCACTCCTCTCTCTATGTGCTGTACGTCTGGCCCCAGGGAAGCAAAAAGCACTTTGTTAAGGTGTGCAACCGCACCTTAGTAGAGAGAGAACTCATTTATAGGCTACACTCTGAGCTTGTTCCACTTTATTAGGACACAGCCAAGCCACCAAAGGGGCTGGAGAGTGTGGTCAGACTAGCAGAATGTTCTGTGAAAAGAGCTTCTTCCATGAATAATTCCCAGGTGCTTTCTCTCTAAGAAAAACAATGGGCCCTTAAACCCTTATCACCTCTGTAATAGAGGGACACAGACTTTTTCCATTACATCAAAACATGAGGGTGTGCATTATTACAGTTATAGGAACAGTGTATGACTGCAGTCAGCTGCTAGGCAAAGATGAGTACCATTAACACCAAACAGTGATAACTGCAGTAATGCACATTCGTAAAATGCTTTTTATGATACACACTTTCATTCTACTCAGCATATGTTCACAGCGTAGTTTTCAATTGCAAATCTATTTAAACTAGCAAACTCTTTCCATCTATCAACATGTTACTATAGAAACCAGAGAAGCAGTGCTCTGTGTTGTTGTATATAATATATATAGAATATCTTCAGTCAATAATTCACATTTCACCGTATGCCTGTGAATTAATAAATGACACATCTCAAAAGAAATCAAAGCTGAAGTGTCATTTAAAAACAATACAAATGTTAAAATGTTGAAATAAATTCTCATATCCAATCTTAGTATGCAGAAACTACAGTATGTAAAGCACTATTTGCACTGAATTAGTCTTCCAAATATGTGGAATTGATATCTTTTGACCCTGTAGTCAAAATAAATTGAAATAATAATAACTGGTAACGACGGAACTTGCTTTTGGGAAATGCACCCCTGCTTGGAGAACACTAGACCTTTTCGCATAAGGCTTACACCAACCAATAACAGATGGAAGAAATGTTCAGAAAACCTGTTAAGCAATCCCCCTATATTATTTAAGCATCATAGAACAAACTTAAGCTAAAACAAGTTAATTGTTTCTTCATTATACATACTTTCATTGAATTTTCTTTAACTGCCATCAACCACCATAACACAGCACACATATTTTCAAACAAAAGTCTTAAATTGCAAGAAATAGTCTAAGATCTGTCTGCTCGTTCCTCTGTCAACCAGCTCTGAAATGTATAAACTTACGAATGCAGCATATTCTAAGCTCTGTCACCAACACAGCAGGAACACACTTTCAGCTAATTAGAATCTGAAGATTGCACATTGTCTGACACCCAAACCAGTTCACAGATGGAAGGGAGGAAATTTCAAGAACTCAGAGAAGGAACGCTGGGGTCAATGGTCCCTGACGAGAAGAATCCAATATGAAGTTTTAATAGGGAAAAAAAGATTAATTTTAATCTTGATTTGATGTAATTAAAATATTGATTAATATGCAATCAATCAAAAACAGCGCAGTGAAAACCCAGGGTTTGAATGGTGCCACTGTGATCTCGGTTACATAAAACAGCTTAATTTCTTTTAAATATATTCATTCAATTTTCAGAGATAACCCCATTATTGTTTGTATACCGAGTCAATAATCTCTAAATATAGAGTGTCCTCAGGTGGCATGTTCACAAGGGAATCTTTGGCAGAAGAGGAAATGGTTTCTAAAGAGACTTTTCTCTCTCTGCATCAAAGTCTTCAGCAAAACTGTTTGAACTGCGCTTGGAAGTTATCACATCCCTGCTGTCAAACACATCGTGATGGACCACTGCCTCCATCTGGCTCAGATGTGTTGAATTAGAATAATTTTCTCCAGCATAATTTGATAAACTTCTGTGGAAAAAAACAAAAAGTCAACTTTTTTTTTTTAGTCTTCATTGTTCTTAACCACAATCTGTTCCTTCTTAACGACAGCAGGTACTGTAGTACTGGGACAATACTACAGTATTGTATACATTTACACTATAATGTCAGACATTAAGAAGACACACCTGCTGATTATTAAACCACAATTAGCATATAATTCCAAAGTTACATTCTCCACATCCATTTGTCTCTGTCTAATAGGCAGTTCTACCTGTCATTTTAAAGCGAGTCTCGTCTGCATTCGTCTAATTTAGTCAAGCCGTATGAACGGGGGTTTGAGAAGAGGCTGGGTGTCCTTTTACTCACCCCCTGAGAGACACTTAACAGATCAGTCTTTGCTGAAGTTCAGCCTAATTGTGTGTTTTTCACTTGAACTCTTTTTAGCGGCGGGTCGCAGGATAAGACGGGACAGGGATAAGGAAGTGCGAAAGGGGGGTATAAGTCTTTCTTTGATAGCTGAGTTTCCCCCAGTGACTGCAAGAGTGGCAGAGAGAGCTAGGATACTGTTTGCTCGTCACTCTGAAACCAGCAGAGGCAGGAAGCCTACTGAAGCTGAGGAGCCTTTAGGTTCAGACATAAGAGAAGATGACTTCTGAAGACACTCTCAGGCTCCTTATCAATACAACAGTTAGTTAATACACTCACTCTTGGAGTTCTGTCATAAAGGTCAGCTGTTCAATACAGCGCTGTATTTAAACTAAAAAGTATTTGGACACTTATTACATAGAAAATATCAAAGCGCCATCTGCAAACAAATGCTAGAATCAATCCCACTTTTCCAAGACAACCTCATAAAACAAAGTTTCTTCTACATTAAAGGCACAATATGTAATTTTCGCCATTAGAGGACTCTTATTCAAAACAAGGGTGTAGTGTGATGACGCCGTGAATGAGCATAGATTCATGGGAGTTGTCGTCTTCACCTCCACAGCCGATGGAAAGGAATGCGATGGGCATGGGCAGAAATCATGTTCATGGTTGAGCTAATGTATTAAAGTTTTATTAATGTTCTCTCTTCGCTCTTACAGTTTTTTACAATCGCTATGACATTTTTTTCAATACTTTTAACAAATTTCCTAAACTCTTAACACAGTTAGCACTACATCGGTCTGTGTAAGCTATACTATTAACACATTTCTTGTTGCTTTAACACAAAATGCATACAATTAACACAAATTTAAAATCCTTGAACTTCTTTTACACACAAGCTCAAACAAGACCAAAACAATGTATTTTTACTGGCAAATTTACCAATGCTTTAACACTGTATGTCAGAACAGATAACACCATGTTCTAAACCTAACCTTACAGACTAAAGTCAAGGTAAACAGCTGTTTATATTGTGAATTGAAACAAATATATCCCCTGTATTTTATTCTATTGTTACTGAGAAACAGCTGATTGAATTATGCAAATATATAAATTTATTTTTATTTATTTTCTTTATTGCAGCAATTCTGTCTCTGTCTTCGTTTTTTCATTACAGTAACCGTACATTCTATAAAGCACTCTGAGATGGGTCTTTTTTATTGAATTTCTGCAGCAAAAGACCTAAACCCAACAAAACAAAAATGTAGAGAGGCTTCAAAAGAAACTGCAGTGCAAAACACAATCTATGATCAATACAATACATATAAAATATATAATACATATAAAATATTGCAGTTTCTGTAATTCCATCTGATGTTAGTGTTTTTATGACGTGCTATGATTGACTACATCTTCCTGTTGGACGAGAATATATGTTAGTGTTTTGAAAAATTATTTGATTTTGAGACATGTTTGCAGTGTTTTGGTAGACATAGTGTATTGTTGCTAGTGTATTATTGTATTTTGAAAATTAGTGTTGGAGTTTAGTTTACAATGTGTGATTTTGAGCATGAAATTAACTGTTTTGCCAATTGTGTGTTGTAGGTGTGTTGGTGCGTTAAGAGTTTAGGAAATTTGTTAAAAGTATTGAAAAAATTGTCATAGCGATTGTAAAAAACTGTAATGTTTGCTCTTTTCATTGCATATGTGGGGTAAAGCAGTGCTGTTTTACATTGTTAAAACAATCTTAATACATTTGAGTGTTTTGAAAGTTATGTTAACGTTACTCTGTGCATTATCTCGGTGGCTGGTATGAGAGACTTGTTGCACTTTGCAGTAATCTAGATCAATATAAGAATATCATATTAATAAAAACTGGATGACTTGTGTTGTTAAATGACATGCAAATAATTTTTAAATATATTGTATAATGGAGAAAGTTCTCTCTGATTATGCTATGTAAGCCATTTGACAAAATAGTGTTGGTAAATCAAGAAAACAAGTGATTCAGATGGAGGTTTCATGTTTTGCTTGCATGTTTGACTTGTGATGTGTTCCTCCCTTTGTTTTTTCCTATTTATGTGTTTTGAAAAATCCCTGTAATGCCTAAAATCGCAATAAAAAAAAAAGGAAACAAGTGATTCAAACAATAAGACTAAACGTGTTGAGGTATATAACAATGACTCGTTTTCTGTCAATAAATGTATCCAAACAGTTGCTCACCTGTCTAGTAAAACACATAATATATTAAAGCATCTTTGATGTTCCATGGTATTTTGAGAAAAATCAAGGGTAACGCAGATATAATGTCCTGGTTAAAATTGCTGATTTCTCTGGGTTTAAACATTGTTGGAAACATTTTGGGATAATGTAAGTACACAAGTTAACAAAATAGATAACATTGTTCTAGTGGTTTTTGGATATTTGACTCTAAAAATCATACATATCATGCCTTTGATTAAATTTTATTATATCTTTTGAAGAAATACAAGTAGAACATATACATACTGTATTTTCATGTAAGTAATATACATGTACCGTAAACATACCTTTTAAGCGTATTTATTAATACTGTTGGACTGGACTCACACCAAACATTTATGATATAGCCTAAACTCAATACTAGAATCCTAATTAGAAAATGTATAAAAAAAACATTGCTTACACGTGTAACCTTTAGGCCTTGTCCTTGGGATGAAATAAACAAAAATACCTCATTGTAATGCCAGAAAGCCAAAGTATGCTGTGATAAATAGTGAAAATATGTTTATTTTGGTTGCCTGTGTCACTGCAGATTAAATTAGATTAAATGATGAAGTATTAAACCCCCTGTTTGCTGAAAATTAATGTGAAAGAGGTCAAAGATACACTGCGACAAGGCAGCAAAATTTATTACCCGACAAATGGACAAGATCACCTTCATGGCACCGTGCACATTACTATGACATGCAAAAGTGTTACCAGCTCATGGATGACTACAGCAGAAGGAATTCTCTCAGGGAGGCATGCAAAAACAAGTTTGTATCAAGTCAATGCAAACACATTTGACAAACACAGGCTTATGTAGTTTTCTGATTTCTTCATTTTCATTTCTCATCGACTTTAAATTCATATTGATTTCTTTTTTTTATGTTCATACAAGCTGTGCATTGTTCACATGCAAGGCCTTTCAGTCCAAAAGAAACTTCATGCGGCTCAGAGTCATGCTAAGGGGCAGACATAATGACCTATTCATGTTCCCCGGCTATTTGCTCGGTAACTGGGCACAATTGGTGGGCGGATGAAATAATTCAGGAGGAGAAAGAATATTGTAGGGCATTTGTCTGGTGTATTAATTAATCATTTGTTCTCAGCTGTGACTGCAGCAAGGGAGATTCAGTGGAAGCGTTTCTCATCTCTCTGGGAGTCTGATTGCGGCTCATCGCTGAATAGATTCACTTATTGAGTAGATTTGGCTTGAATTTGTCGAGCTGATTGAGTGCCGTGTGACTTTCTGTTATAATCGTGGAATGAGTTTCATGCAGCTCCATAGCCTCCTTTAGTAGAACCACAAAAGCACTGTAATGCCTGTAAAATAAGTCCAATGTCACACATGGCTTATCTTTAATGGCATGTATAAAGCTGGAGGGGTAACCATCCACATCATTGAAAAGGTCACTCTTATGGGAAGGACTGTGCACCACACACAGGCTAATGAAACAGCTAATATTGTGGATGGGTGTATATTTCATCATTTCATGGGTTATGGGCAGAAAAGCACTGCTGGAGAGCTTTTATTGTGACAAACATTTCGATATCAGATTTGGTAACACACCTATATGTTGTTTAATTCAGAATATGTTACAGCAACTCTTAAAGGGGCCGTTATTTTGCAATCACTTCTTAAAGGGATAGTTCACCCAAAAATTTAAATTTTGTCACCATTTACTTCCTCAAGTTGCTCCAAACCTGTATGAGTTTCTTTCTTCTATTGAACACAAAATAAGATTCTTTGAAATATCTTATTTTGTATTCAACATAAGAAAGAAACTCATACGTGTTTGGACTTTAGGGTGAGTAAATGATGACATAATTTTCATTTTTGGGTGAACTATCCCTTTAAAGGGTTCGGTCCAATGTTGTTTTGGACCCCACTGACTTCCACTGAATGGGGTGGTGATGGCGCAGTGGATAAGACACATGCCTTTGGTGTGAGAGACCCGGGTTCGAATCCACTGTGAGACACCAATGTGTCCCTGAGCAAGACACTTAACCCCTAATTGCTCCAGAGGCGTGCGACCTCTGACATACATAGCAATTGTAAGTTGCTTTGGATAAAAGCGTCAGCTAAATGAATAAATGAATGGGCAAAGAAATGGAAACATTCTTCAATACATCTTCTTTTGTGTTCCACACAAGTAATAATGTCAAACTGGTTTAGGATGACATGAGGGTAAATGAGTAAATTATAACAAAAAATATTTTGGGGTGAACTATCCCTTTAACAAGGGACTGCAAAATATTGATGATGTGCTTCATTTTGACATGGCAACGGTACTTGTACTCGTATTATGAGAGTGCTTTAATCCTCATAAGAACAGACGTTTGCAAGTTGCATTAGACACCCAGAATACACTCAAACGGCGAGGATAATTTGAACAAATGCACTGCAGTGTGCTTTATACCGCCTGTGTCTTTAAGAGCTGCCTTTTCCTTTTTTGTATTTTGGCCATGTGATTGTTACTAAATATTTACTGCACTCAACACCCCCCTTAAGAGTTCAAACTCTGAGAGTGATATCACACCAATTTCCGACGCGAGAGGGGCTATTTTCTGCCTTTGAAGCGTTTTCCAGCCCCTGACTATGCACCATCCTGTTGAGACGTGCCCAAAAATACACTTCTGCCAGCGTCCTGGCATCACTGTAGCATATGTGACGCGGCTGGCCTGCAGTGCCCCCCTGCAGAGCTGCCTGCGCTCACATCATTGTCTTAAATACGAAACTGGCACACTCGACGGGCAGTCACGACATAATACCCCCTCTATCCTCTCCGCCAACACAAACATACATTTATATCTGAGGGACAGGGTAAAAAAAAAAAAAGAGAGCGGCATGTTTTCTGCCATGGTGCATGCGAGGAACTGTGTGGAACACTTTTACTCCCATACAAAGGTCACAGACTGATTCAGTGTCCTCTGTTTGGATAGTTATCTCAGCAGGGATTAAGGAAAATGGTCTGTCTGATTGGATCTTGAGCTGGAGCTAATACTGCTCTCTCTCTCTCTCCATTTGAGATATTGAGGAAGAATATAACCTGTGAGGTGGTCAAACAGCACAAAGTACATTGCATACTTCACCCCACACTGTAAAATCTAACAGTTGTTAAGACTTTTTTGTTAACTTTACTTAATGTCCAATAATTTGTTGAACTTACTTAAAGGGGTGGTATAATGCCCTTTTCACAAGATGTAAAATAAGTATTTTATTTCCCCAGAGTGTGTATGTGAATTTTTAGCTCAAAATACCCCACAGATATTTTTATATAGCATGTTAAAATTGTCATTTTTTGAGGGTGAGCAAAAACATTACTTGACAGAGGGCAGAGCTTCAAGAGCTTGTGTCCTTATACCTCACACCAACATGCACTGAAAATTTCAAAAACCGGAGTCAGACAATGATGGAGAGACTCAAGAAGAAGTGACAACATGTTGAAGCACCAGGACATTTCTGTATCGTTAGTTGATGAATATATGTAGCTTATCTACTAGCCATTGATTAGCATATTCTGTCTTGATAATCTATAAATCGTGTTCCGGGGTTCCGGTTTATGTAAATTCTAGGGTTGGTGATGTCACTAACCCGGGAGGAATGTCGTGTAGTCCCTACCAGCCATTTAGTCATTAAAAAGGAATTTCTCTAAAAGAAAATATCTCCCTTTGCTTTGAACTTTGTAACTTTGCAGATGTTGTTTATGCTCAAACAGCAACATTACACTCTAACTAAAGTTAGAAAAGTGAAATCATAATCAACCACCCCTTTAAAACAATTTAGTAATCTGTACTGTTTGCATGCTATAACTTCGTTACTCAGAAAACCCAAGTAAACATTACTTGACTGGTTTGAGTACTATTTTGCCAAAGCAAAAAACAACAACAAAAAAAGCAGGCGGGGCAAATGGTTTTTGAGGCGGGGCAATTCTTAATAGACTTTTCACTCATTTCTTCCACTTCTGCAATCATCATTCTTCTTAGTTGCATTCGCTCATTTTCCAGTCATCTTGAATGTTATTGTCAATCTAAAAATTTTGTGAGAATGTCACATAAGTTGACTTCATAAATTCATATTGATTTTCTTAAAATTTCTCACCATTATTGTGATAAGTGTTCCCTTTGGTTGGCCACTTGGAACTTCATTTATATTATTGTAATTCTCTTCTAATTGATGCAGTGATGCAATACGAAATCACAGTTATTTGATTTCAAAGGAAGTGAAGTAATAAATATTATGTATATATTTATACTTAAATTATATTCATGTTTTGAATGAATGTATTAATGATATACAGATCCTTCACAAAAAATTTGCATATTGTGATAAAGTTCATTATTTTCCATAATGTAATGATAAAATTAAACTTTCATATATTTTAGATTCATTGCACACCAACTGAAATATTTCAGGTCTTTTATTGTTTTAATACTGATGATTTTGGCATAAAGCTCATGAAAACCGAAAATTCCAATCTAAAAAAATTTGCATATCATGAAAAGGTTCTTTAAACGAGCTATTAACCTAATCATCTGAATCAACTAATTAACTCTAAACACCTGCAAAAGATTCCTGAGGCTTTTAAAAACTCCCAGCCTGTTTCCTTCCTCAAAACCGCAATCATGGGTAAGACTGCCGACCTGACTGCTGTCCAGAAGGCCATCATTGACACCCTCAAGCAAGAGGGTAAGACACAGAAAGAAATTTCTGAACAAATAGGCTGTTCCCAGAGTGCTGTATCAAGGCACCTCAGTGGGAAGTCTGTGGGAAGGAAAAAGTGTGGCAAAAAACGCTGCACAACGAGAAGAGGTGACCGGACCCTGAGGAAGATTGTGGAGAAGGACCGATTCCAGACCTTGGGGGACCTGCGGAAGCAGTGGACTGAGTCTGGAGTAGAAACATCCAGAGCCACCGTGCACAGGCGTGTGCAGGAAATGGGCTACAGGTGCCGCATTCCCCAGGTCAAGCCACTTTTGAACCAGAAACAGCGGCAGAAGCGCCTGACCTGGGCTACAGAGAAGCAGCACTGGACTGTTGCTCAGTGGTCCAAAGTACTTTTTCCGGATGAAAGCAAATTTTGCATGTCATTCGGAAATCAAGGTGCCAGAGTCTGGAGGAAGACTGGGGAGAAGGAAATGCCAAAATGCCTGAAGTCCAGTGTCAAGTACCCACAGTCAGTGATGGTCTGGGGTGCCATGTCAGCTGCTGGTGTTGGTCCACTGTGTTTTATCAAGGGCAGGGTCAATGCAGCTAGCTATCAGGAGATTTTGGAGCACTTCATGCTTCCATCTGATTTCATTTTTCAGCACGACCTGGCACCTGCTCACAGTGCCAAAACCACTGGTAAATGGTTTACTGACCATGGTATTACTGTGCTCAATTGGCCTGACAACTCTCCTGACCTGAACCCCATAGAGAATCTGTGGGATATTGTGAAGAGAAAGTTGAGAGACGCAAGACCCAACACTCTGGATGAGCTTAAGGCCGCTATCGAAGCATCCTGGGCCTCCATAACACCTCAGCAGTGCCACAGGCTGATTGCCTCCATGCCACGCCGCACTGAAGCAGTCATTTCTGCAAAAGGATTCCCGACCAAGTATTGAGTGCATAACTGAACATAATTATTTGAAGGTTGACTTTTTTTTGTATTAAAAACACTTCTTTTATTGGTCGGATGAAATATGCTAATTTTTTGAGATAGGAATTTTGGGTTTTCATGAGCTGTATGCCAAAATCATCAGTATTAAAACAATAAAAGACCTGAAATATTTCAGTTGGTGTGCAATGAATCTAAAATATATGAAAGTTTAATTTTTATCATTACATTATGGAAAATAATGAACTTTATCACAATATGCTAATTTTTTGAGAAGGACCTGTATAACATTACTATATTTAATATATAATTATGATCTTTTTACATTTTATTGTTAACGGCATAAACTTTTATTTGGGTGGATATAATCCCTCTATATTTGTGACAATATCTTGCAATTTTGCTTGAGTCACACTGTTACATCCGGTCAGGAACGAAATGGAGAGTGAATCCAATCGCAAGCTTTTTTTAATAACATAAACAGGTAATCCAGGGAACTCAGAACAGGACAGAAATAGTTACAGGAACCAAGTAACATTAAACAACAACCGACAGCCAACAACTGAAACACAGGGGTTTAAATACACAGACAAACAAGCTAAACAAGATAACAAGGGGGCATGGGTAATAAGAAACACCTGGGGAGACTAATAAACATAGACGAGGAACACCTGTGGACACTGAACAACAACAAACAAAAGACAAGACACATGGCAGGATCACATGACAAACAAGGAATCACGTGATATACAAGACACAACAAAAACCCACACGTAACACACACACAGACTTCAACATTCAGCATGCAAACCACAACAATGGTAACAAGTTTTTTTTTTATTAATTTAATTAATTAGATCATTACAATTGTATTTGCTGTCTCTTGTCAGTATAATCCCAATAACGATAGCAAATAAAATTGTAATGGTAAAATAAAGCCAAAAGTAGTCAAACAAAGCAATTATTTTATTCATGCCACAATGCACTCTGGGTACACTTCCTCAGATCACAGATAGAATTAAGTTGACAACTTAAATGGATTAAGTAAGAAGAACTTGATGCAATTAAGTTATGCTTAATTAAATTAAGGCAATGAGTTTGCACAATTGAATTAAGTAAACTGAACAAATTTGTTTTTACAGTGCAGCGGCAGGTGAATTATTGCGGTGTTTGGAAGGTATATTTGTGTAAATGGGAATATGAGAGCCATTCTTAAATTAAAATACCTGCGAACATTTCCTCCTTTGCATTTTGTAAGCTTTAAACAGGGCAAAATTATGCCTACACAAAAATGATAAACAAGCTTTTATGGAGCTCTATCTGTGGCCCTTCCCCAAAACCTGCCCTTTCTGTCCTCCTCCGAATTCACACTTGTGTGCACCATTCCAACCTAAAATGAGAAATGGACACCTCACGAACAAATGTATGGACTTCACGGGCATAAAGTGTGCTATTTGGGTCAGAGCCTATAAGTAGCAAAACTTAAAGTGCCCATTTTATGCTATTTTAAAGGTTCCTAATTTTGTTTTAGAGGACCTACAATAAGGTTTACATTCATCCAAGGTCAAAACACACTTTCATTTTCTCATAATATACATTGCTGTTACCTCATTTGCCAAATTCATGTTGTAAAAATTAATTTGAACCACTGACTCTTCACATCCTCATCCTTTGGAAGTGTATGAGAATTTGCTTTTGCAGAAAACAGTGTCTTCGATTTTTAGGAGACAATAACATTATTTGTCGAATACTTTGATCTTTAAAACTTTGCAGACCTTCACAAACAGCTATAATACACACTGCATGAAAGGTAATATTCGAAAAAAGCACGATGGGAGCACTTTAAACTCACTGTTATTGCTGTTTTATCACAATTAAGTTACACCCATCTGAGAAAATAATCAAATGTGTCAGATGACTCACAATCCCCCTGCAGCGCTTGGTTTCTCTGCTGATGCCTCTCTATCACCTGATTTCATGATTCACACTCAGCAGTGATGCAGGCCTCCAATTACACACTTACAGCACTTCTGTGAGAAGCATAGGCCTACTCACTGAGACACTGCATCAAAATGTAATTTTTGTTACTTACAAAATCAACACTGCCCCATAAATGAAACAAGTGGATCCTACTCTACAGAGATTTGTTACACTAGAATAATAAGAGCAAGAAGAATGGAACGTCTATCTGATCTCACGATGTAATACATTATTTTCCACTTTTTCGCCAGGGCCGCAGGATGCACGCAGGAACCAGAGGAGGGGCGGCATGGGGTGGATGGTCTTAAAATAACCGAGTTATGAAAGTCTAATTCAAAGAGCCTCCCCTCCACGTCAGGCTAATCTGCGACTCCTACATGAGGCGGGGGTGGGGGGACGCGGAGGTGTATTGTTCAGATGAAGATTGACAAGTGGAAGCCAAAAGAAAAGATCAAAGACCTTGACTGATGAGGCACACGCAGCCTTTGTGTTTTTTGTCTAGACGAGAAAACTGTTACTCAAGCATGTTATAAGCAAGGACATCAAGATTAAAGCATTACGTCATAGTTTATGAGGTAAAGTATTACAAAGTAAGCATGACGTAATTTCACTAGACAAGTAATGTATTTAAATGATTTTACTTATTTGACCTGTCATGAAAAACAATTGTATAATGTACACTGTGAAAAGTGGTAATTGTTACCTTAAAGAGCTGGTTTTTAGGTTTGTACTAGCCTGACGTCGTCATACTCAGATTCTAGTCAGAATGTGAGTCTGATACTAGGCTTGTTTGAGATGCGCCTTGCCTTGCCTGAAATATAGGCGAAAGTAGGCGGCTGCAGTGAGGGGAGGAGTGAAAAAAGCGCAGGCAAGCCGGACAGTTCTCGCTTCTCGCAGTGGATCTGAAACCTGCGAGATCAATGATGGATATCGCGGGATTCACGGGATTCACGCTCGTGCACAGTGTTGCTAATAAACTGGATGTAATTTAAGTTCTGTTGCTTTTATATGAAAATAAATATAATGAACAAGACACCCAAAGTACTTGTTATTTAATTCCATCCCAAATAAGTGTTTATCAATCATTTTTTCTTTAATACAGACATAGGCTATGTGTTTTTTTTATATATATATAATAAAATGACATTGCATAACCCATAGAGATCGCACTGTCCGAGAGTTTGGGAATATTCACACATAACATATACACATAAAACATGATATCCGAGTTTTCAAATCAAACATTTTAAAAGAGAACAATACATCACGGTTGTTTAAACCAATCAACATTAAGCTGTGTCGTCAGCAAGTCGTTTCCCATCATGCTTTTGATCAGCGCAGTCGGTGGAGAGCAACTGCGCGCGACTGCAGAATCCGGCACGTGCGCCTTGCGCTCGCGAGAGCTTTTTAACATACGTCAGCATGACATCAGAGCAAGGCGGACCGCACTCGGACACATTTCTAACCGGCATGCATTACGCGCTGATCACCGGTGATCGGTGACAAGCCTATTGCTCCATTGGGCTGTGATTATGGGGCGTGTGTCAACCGAACCAGGAAATAAAAGGCCTCTGCACTCAATTGGATAGACCTAGAACCAATCAGAGCAACGGAGTAAGTGATGTATGTTGAGAGATAGATTAAAGTTGATAGATTAAACTTTTTCCGAATCCCGTAGGAAGGACGGCAAAAAACATCTTTCCCATCGACAAATGCCATGATCGCGGTTCTCTGTTCCTCTTCTAAAATTAATGCGCTGTCTATATCTTCTATAACACACGCGATAGCGGAATATACACAACTCAATTCTCCAGCGTCAGCCATGAATTCAACCCAAGCGCTCTGATGACGTGGATGGTTACGTTACCGTTGCTCACATAGATATGATGTCTATGGTTGCTCATCTGTCCATCATCGTATAAAGCCCGCCCTGACAATTTGATTGGTCCGAACAATTTTTGTTCGGGCATAATAGAGCTCGGACGTAGACGTCATGGAACGGTGCATTGTGGGTAACGGCGGCCGTTTTAAAGGTAACGCAAAGGCTGGTTTGGAATAAGGTAATAGCGTAACCGGCCGATCTCCGGATAAATAAAGGAGTTTATTGATTTAAAAATGAATGAACAGAACTGTGTCCATGGCAACGCTCTGTTTTTCATGGCAACGGTGTGTTATACTTAGCAGTGGTCTGTTATCAAGAAATAACAGACCGCATTCAACATTAGTATTCAACCAAGCCATGTAATAATAACAATTAAACTACAGAGCTCCAGCAATAGAATAATATGTAAGCTATTAGTAATAATAAAGCATTTTGACATTTAAGCTACAGAGCTACAGCTTCAGCAACAGAATACCATTTAAGGTCCAGTACAGAGGAGACTATAGCTAGAAATTACCACTGCATTTGTGTGTCTATTGGCTGATGCTTTCTAGAAGTGTAAGGTACAAATTATGCCATAGCTTGTCAGTATTACACTAACCTAGTCTATCCACCAAAATCTAGATGAATAAACGAGGTGACATTGCTAATCGAGAATTGATATGCTGATTTGGCTAACAGCAGCTACATCAGTATAACAGCTTGCTCCCAAAACATATGGCAAGCCGTTTTAGCTTAAATTGTACCCTGCCTTACTCATCTTAATTGCATTTTTACTAGTAAGAATTCAATTAGAGAGCTCTAGAATTCAATTCTTACTAGTAACAATTACAATTAGTGAGCTCTGTAATTCAATTCTTACTAGTAAAAATACTATTGGAGAGCTCTCTAATCGATTTTTACTAGTAAGAATTATAATTGCAGAGCTCATTAATTCAATTCTTACTAGTAACAATTCCAATTAGAGAGCTCTACAAATGAATTTTTACTAGTCATATGTCTCCATTGACTTCCATTCATTTTTAATTACAGAGTTCTCTAATTGAATTGTTACTTGTAAGAATTACAATTAGAAAGCTCTGTAATTGCATTCTTACTAGTAAGAATTGAATTAGAGAGCTCTCTAATCCAATTATGACAAGTAACAATTACAATTAGAGAGCTCTCTAATTGAATTCTTACTAGTAAAAAAACGAATTAAAGATATGTATAATTGCAGAGCTCTGTAATTGAATTAAAGAGCTCTGCAATTGCATTCTTACTAGTAACAATTGGATTAGAGAGCTCTCTAATTCAATTCTTATTAGTAACAATTCAATTACAGAGCTCTTTAATTGTAATTCTTACTAGTAACAATTCAATTGTAGAGCTCTCTAATTGCAACTCTTACTAGTAATAATTCAATTAGAGAGCTCTGTAATTAAAAATGAAAGGAAGTCAATGGAGACATATGACTAGTAAAACTTCATTTGTAGATCTCTCTAATTGTAATTGTTACTAGGAAGAATTGAATTAGAGAGCTCTGCAATTGTAATTGTTACTAGTAATATTTGAATTAGAGAGCTCTCTAATTGTATTGTTACTAGTAATAATTGAATTAGAGAGCTCTCTAATTGTAATTGCTACTAGTAAGAATTGAATTGTAGAGCTCTCTAATTGAATTCTTACCAGTAAAAATGCAATTACGACGAGTAAGGCTGGGTACAATTTAAGCTAAAACGGCTTGCCATAATATAAACATAGCAACGTACTTACTGCTTAAACGTTAATCTGAACAGCAGAACTTTAGTTAACTGCTAAATGAATACATTCAATGTAAATGTAGCTAGCTAGTTAACTCTGGCAGCTGAAAATCTATTGACCATGTGATAAAAATATCAGTTATCAGTTAGCCGTTAGCACTAACGGAGTTGATTACAAAGCAAAGTAAAAAGACCACCACTCATATGATTTATGAGGCGTTTGCCCTGTCGATAATGAGACCGATTACAGCAGTTCACAATACAGCAATACTGAACCATTTTCCTAAAAATAACCTAAATTAAACCTAATATTATCTAATGACCAACGTAATTACGTACTGCCTACTATACAGTACATCTACTTCCGTACTGTGATTCCCACAATGCATCGCGACGTGACAAAATTATCCTGAGCTCTATAGCTCCTCAACGGATCGAGTCCAGACCGAACTTCCCGACCTAAAAATTTTGTGGGCGGGGTTCGGGCTGGCATCCAGGCTAGGTTTTTACTTGATTTAACCCATAAAATAAATTTTGTTGGTGTAAATTAATGTATTTAGGTTGGTTAATATTAAACAATATTTTTTTACTTGAATGAAACCAGTTAATTTTGATTACTATAACTATCAATTTTAATTTCATGAAGTCGCATAACTCCAGAATCAACTTTATGAAAAGTAACCTTTTCATTTAGTGCCGTACATACTCCAAAAGTATGCAATTTTAGATTGAGAGGGACTGACATTTCTGATCTCTCTTCACTTTTCTGTTCATTTTTGTCATGGCTTTAGCGGTCCACCTGGAAACAAAGCCAGCGTGTTGCCAAACCCCCTCATAAAAGAAGAGACAAAACCAACTGATTGGTTGCTTTACATGTCAGTCAAACGGCCTCTGGGCGGTCCTTAGCCAATGAAAGCTGCTATAGAGTCCAGACCTTCTGCCGTCAGTCTAAAGATGTGTCTATGCGAAACTAGTTGATGCATCACATCGTCATGAATCTCAAATCTTAATCTTACATTTAAAAAAAAAAAAATGTAATCACCATGCTTTCACTATAATACCATTAAATTGCTCAGATGTCAATTTTATTTTGTATTTTTTCTTTATATTTATTTTATTATATAAACTACCATTAAAAAAATTGGGGTTGGTGAGATTTTTTTATGTTTTTGAAATAAGTCTCTTGTGTTCACCACGGCTGCAATTTATTTGACCAAAAATACAGTAAAAACTGTTTTATTGTGAAAAACAGTAATATTTCCACAAAATATTAAGCAGCACAACTGTTTTCAACATTGATAACAACAGAAAATGATTCTTGAGCAGCAAATCAGCATATTAGAATTATTTCTCAAGGATCATGTGACAGTTGTTTTTAAGTTTTTAAATTGTAATATTTCACAATATTAACATTTAATGTATTTTTTTATCAAATAAAAGCAGCCTTAGTGAGCATAAGAGACTTATTTCAAAAACATAAAAAAAATCTTACCGCCCCCAAACTTTTGAATGGTAGTATGTACAGTATTAACCATTTAATTCTAAAAGTAATTCTACAAATAAATTACAATATTTTATTGCATGTACTCTCTCAATGGTACTCTCTTGATGGTCACAAAATAACATGCATAATAATTATTATTAGTAAATAATTCAAAAAATGTTTTATTTGAAATAGTTTGAAATGGGACAGCTGCACCATCTCTCACCAGGACACCACAAAAAACAGCTTCAAAACTAATGTCATCTACTCACCCATAATCAAATTTTTAAAGCTCATATTTACTTATTCAGCACTATTACTGACATACAATTACAGCAGGCTTGAAGACCAGGAGAACTAGTGCTTCCCTGCAAACTATAGTCCAGCTCTCTCAGGCTTGTTCGTCAGCCAGAAACTACTGGACTTATCTCAGCTCGAGCTCTGAAGAAAGAGGATCTCTTCCTGACAAGCCTGCTGAAGATAAAATTATCATATTTCACACCCATGTCTCTCACAATCTGGCAAGCAGAGAGCAGGTGGTTTGCTCTCAGGGGAATCGTGCCTGATGCACAGCACTATATCACCAAGCCACATCTATCAAATCCCTCTCTGCCTGGAGAGAAATGTTACAAGTGTGCCATTGTAGTCAAGTTTCATGAGACTTATCTAAATCTACTTGTCATGAAGTGTTGACAAATTCTAAAGGAACCATTTTGGTTTTACGACATGCTGAGAGACATAAAAATCTGCCTGATTGATCGCAGTTAGTTGATGTAAAAAAATCTCCATGGTGCAAATATCTGAAATTTACTGTTTGTCAACTGTCATCGTTTGTGGAGGGCAAAGGTTAAGTGCCATTTTTCAAATATGTCTGTATTATCTACCTTATGTCATATAAACACATGGAATTTCTAATGTGCATTTTTACCTTGCTTTCAACAAATATTTGCACAGCAAAAAAAAACTGTTTCTTAAATAGATATACTACAGCAAAACAGCATGACAGCAGCAACTTTTTTACCAATAATCAGCTATGTTCAATCAAAAACAGTTGCTGTCAAGAAAAAAATTATCTCATATTCCTTGTAAATGATGCTTATACCAGCTGTTGGTTCAAGAATAATTCTGTCTCTCTGACTCTGAATGTGTGAGTCTCACTTTGGTGGAAAAAAACCCCAGACAGATCTAGAGCTGATCTACAGTTAGACATCATGTTGAATAAATGTACAAAACCTCTCTATAAATAAAATTTGTTTATTTTAAGCCCTTTTACTTCCACAACCAGAGAAATACTCTCTACCGTGGTGTGAATAAGTTATTACCCCCATGCTAAAGTTGCCTAAAAAGAGGAATAAAAAATCATCTTTTGGAAATTGATCTTAATGCCTTAATTAGAAAAATGAGGAAAAATCCAACCTTTAAGGACACCAATTTTCTTTGTGTATGAATAATGTATCATAAATAAATGTTCTTCCTTAAAATACAGGGTGCATAAGTCAGGCCCCCCCTATGTTAAATTCCCATAGAGTCAGGCAGATTTTTATTTTTAAAGGCCAGTTATTTCATGGATCCAGGATAATATGCATCCTGATAAAGTTCCCTTGGCCTTTGGAATTAAAATATCCCCACATCATCACATTCCCTTCACCATACCTAGAGATTGGCATTGGGTACTTTCCATAATATCATCTTTCAATGCAAATCAAACCAGCTATTAGGCTAACTGAAATAACACCATGCCAATCTCTAGGTATGGTGAAGGGAATGTGATGATGTGGGTCTATTTTAATTCCAAAGGCCAAGGGAACTTTATCAGGATGCATATTATCCTGGATCCATGAAATAACTGGCCTTTAAAAATAAAAATCTGCCTGACTCTATGGGAATTTAACATAGGGGGGCCTGACTTATGCACCCTGTATTTTAAGGAAGAACATTTATTTATTTATGATACATTATTCATACACAAAGAAAATTGGTGTCCTTAAAGGTTGGATTTTTCCTCATTTTTCTAATTAAGGCATTAAGATCAATTTCCAAAAGATGATTTTTTATTCCTCTTTTTAGGCAACTTTAGCATGGGGGTAATAACTTATTCACACCACTGTATATAATGTAGCATCTTCAGCTATAGAATAAAAACATATTATATATGTTATACATATTAAACATATTCAAATATATTTTATATATATATATAGCAGGTATTATGCAGGTCAGGAAAATATTCTATGGTTAAAAATAATATGAGAAAAGCTTCAATTAGTTTTAATATAATATAATATAATATAATATAATATAATATAATATAATATAATATAATATAATATAATATAATATAATATAATATAATATAATATATAAGCTTTACTCATTACATGCACTAGAAATGTAGCATTGTCGTCACCGATATACGTACTTTTGCATGCGTCAAGTGAGTCATATATTTTTCTCTGACTCTAAAGTTTTGACAAGCCAAAGGAAATACTGGCTAAATAGATATCGACATCACAAAGAGATTGCCTTCCCAGGAAATATTAGAAATTTCAGCACACTCCCACAGAATTTCCATACCCACTTGACAAGTGACATCCATCAGTTGTGCCTCAGTGCGACGTAGACCCAAAAAAACGCTGCAATTACTGCTCAGACCAATGCACAAAATAATTAGGGGGAATGTGTTATTCTCTGACATCATTTTACTTCATTTTCTTATTAAGCCTCATCCATCATGAGAAGTCAAGACTGACTGTTTCCTTTTCTGACAAACAACGGCTGAGGAACTGCACCCACCATCATTCTCAGGTTTGGACACATAAATGTGCCTCATTCAGCAACAGGCTCACGGAGTATGCGAGCGCTTCATTGCTAGGATTAATTAGCTGGATTTGTATGACAATGGGGCTAGTGACATATGCTCCGCGGTTATGGCAGTAAGTGTTAATGAGCTTTGGTTCAACCGGCAGGGAATGTTGAGTCCATCCGTAACGCTGCAGAACAAAAGCTGCACACGGTCTCGAAGCATGGAAGGTTGGGTGTTTACATCTCTCGTGAAAGACTGTGATCCTTAATCGTGTCTTTCTGACATATGGCGACACGTTTCACACAATGGCAGGATTTCTTGCTTGGATACTGAAGATGAATGTGTTGGAGAGCGGAATACATCAGGTCCATCTGTTGGACCACACAGACTTTAGTTATGAGGTTACAGAAGACATTCATTTAATCTGGCTACTTAAATGCAGTACTTTGTGGATGAGAGAAACTGGATCGAAAGCCTTTTGACTTGACCCACAAAGAAACACTGTTAGCCTCAAGTGGCTTTATGTTATTTTCCCCAAGTAGGGCTTGGTTTTTTCCAGTCTGAAAGAATAAAGGTTTGGTGATTAATTAAATATTCACAAGAAAAAGCTAAGTTCAGGCCAGAAGGAAGGAGCTTCGGGAGGTAATGAGTAACGATAATCACCAAAGCCATTTCCAGACAAATACATGCACATAATAATAAGACACTCAAGGGTGGATCAGCTATAAATAGAGCATCAACTGCAGATTGATTTGAGATAGGAGCTCTGAATCTGATTCAGCCGATAACTCCTCGGCAAAAACGCACATCTCTTCCTCTGGTATTCACGACACGATTGATCGGTAGATATGTGCTCTATTTTAAATCTCTCATAGAATTTAGTCAAAAGCAACTGGTCTGTATAACATGTCGGTATATTATGTTTAATCACACTTGCCAACCAGAGCAGGACCACAGTGTAAATTTCTATTCCATTACAGTAGGGCCTACATTATAACTGAAATTAGAATTTTAAAAATGATTCTTCCCAGGATACTTCACACAATGATCATAGAATTGTGATTATGTCTCTGTGACAGCTGTAGGCTTAGTAAACAAACCATGATGCTTTTTTCCAATCAGAAAAACTCACTGTGCATGTGGGTGTTTCTTCAACTTTTGGCCCTGTGGACTTTTAGAAAACAAACTCTCTTAAATCAAAATTCAAGCCTGATTGTAAATGATGCACAATTAAAATATTTTGCTCATAAGTGTTTTTTCATCACACGTTTCATATTTCGTCTCAATAATGCATTAACACTGTTGTCTCCTTGGTAACCATGTACACAAACTTCTGTCTGGGAAAATAAAATAATATAATCTATAAATAAAACTGGAAAAAATTAATGCACCTGTTAGTTTTAATAAGAATCAATCCCTTGGACACAAAAGTGCTCAGAGTTGAAAAAACACCCACCCATGCACAGGTTTACTGATGTCTGGCAAAAGCAAAATGGCGGAAGTCCTTTACAGGACCTTTAATGTAAAAGTTCCAAAAATTGTTCCTACGCTCCTGGTTGGTGGTACATTAACAGCCGGTACTATCCTGTTCCAAAAACCTCTGCATTACACCATTAAATGCACTAAAACCTAGTCTGTTCGGAGGCTACTGTGACATATCTGAGCCTTTGCCACAAATCCTCTTTCTCTTATGCATTATACATATTACAACCAATAAAAAAAAAATGAAAGACACTTACAGACCGCTGTCTTCAATTAATTTCTGTTTATTAATAAAAGCTGTAGCTGTGCAATCTAATTTAAAGCCATTAGAAAACCATAAAAAAAATTCTGCAAAAGTCCAGTTAATGTTTAATTAGGTGCACTCACTGTATGTAAATGTACAGGATCAATGCGTTTACGTAAGCTGTCAGTGACAGATATAATACTGATCTGTCTCTTTTGTTTACTCTGGATTCTCCCCAGACTGCAATGGATCATTTGTTTATGTGCCGCTCGTTAAACTTGGCCTTCAGCCGGTTGTTACAATACACACAAGCATCTAGATGTACGCGCAACACACTAGAACAAAGAATGTGTGCGAATAAACAAACATCAAAAGGTCTGAAAATCTGCCACTCTCTGGAACAGGATGGTGAGCGGTCGCTAGAGTCGTAGATGAAATTAGCTTGACTGTATAGCGTTGCATGCTCTAGTGCGCGTCTTTGATTCTAATGTCTGAGATTTTCTTGCTCTCTTTTTGTTGTTGTTATGGTTGTTTGATGTTTGACCCCTGTTCCTTGGATCCAGACGTTTCTCTCCCTTTCCTGTCTGTGTCTGGAGCATAATTAGCATCAGGTTCTTTTTCCATACTCTTTAGCTTTTGAAGCTTCTTTGTCCCCCCTCCCCAAAAAACAGTGTGAAAGGCAGTCTGATCTTTCTTGATTGTTCCCCAGAGTTCACTCAAACCGTGGAAAAATATGTCATTTGGTTGTCTATCAGCAAACCTATGAAATCAACTAAATCAAGATTGAAACTCACATAGCAAACGTGGTTAGTGTCAACCTTGAATGGAATTTAAAATGATGTCAGTTCTACCAGAAAGACTCGGGAGATAAAATTATGTAACGAAGCATTCATTTATTGGCAGCCCAGCAAGCAATTATTTGTAAAGTTCTTTGGCGTAGGCCCCGTCCATAGATCGTAATCCGAGGGTAGCGGATCAGCATCTCCTGCCTGAAGACGAAGGGAGGGGCGCAGCCGACCCCCCAGGGAAGAATAGACGGGACCATCCTGGTGGTGGTGGGGAGGGTGGAGGGTGTTGTCGCATCGGCATCTGCGAACTCAAACATGTGTAAGTACCGATCTTTTATACGATAAGAGTAAGGGCGTGATTGGATAAACTTTAAAGGGGAAATGAAGCAGTCAGTCAAGTTTACATGATTTACAAGATGGATGTCCACTATAATCAAAAATTATATAAGAAACATGACAAATGTTAACATATAAAAGAAACACCGTTATATCTTTCGGGGCAAGGGCGCCGCCATTGTGCAGTATTATAACCTGTGACGTCACGGGTGGGTTTGGTCTGTGCTGAGTTCAGTCAAATACAGTGAAAGATGCATGTAAGCTGGTCGAACCAGCGAACAGCTAACGTTAGGTCCAGTCATTGTTAGCTAACAGCTGTAAGTATGAACTAGCTAACGCTAACTTAGTGTTTAGCTAGTGAACTTTATTAGTACCAGACAAAAATACGACGTCTAAAGTTAACAAACTGCAAATGGAAACATTGTTCGCGATGTCTGCCATCATATTCCTGTCTCTTGTCAACACCATGGTTGATACATGGTCAAGATCAGCGTCTTGACAGCAGATGGATCGTGATATCGTGGCGTAATAATCTGTTTGGTTGTAAAATTTACTTACCTGAATGAAATGAAATCGAAGGTATCGTCCTATGGAATCATTCATTCACAGACAGCATACTAATCTTCCTGTTACGACTCCGAGTCGAGTGTGAATTGAAAGCGCTTCAATGATTCAGTGCGTGCAGGAAACCGAACAGATCATTCAAACTGATTCGCGAACCGATTTAGACAGATCTGCCAACATGTTTGATGAAGTCTTTGAACAGAATCGACAAAAAAAAGAGTGATTCATTTGTAAATTGAGCATCGCTCATCATGCCCATAAAAAAGATACAGCGCGCTTGGAAAACTCATTCGCATTTATATACATGTTTGCATTAAAATAAAGTGCGCCGTTTGCATCCCTGCATATAACGAGATTTGGGCCCTACAAAGTACGGGAGTTTCAAGGGAGAAATAACAAAATGGGAAGCGGGCGGGAGATGTATGTGAGAGACTCCTGGGGAAAACGGTAGTGTTGACAGGTATGAGCTACACCTAATACACCATAACACCATAATTTGTATGGTCCTGCATATAACGAGATTTGGGAGATCTGTCTAAATCGGTTCGCGAATCAGTTTGAATGATCTGTTCGTTCCCTTTCGAGAGGTCTCTCCTATTGCGTAAGTAGCTTACGCTATGGGAAAACTCCTTTTCTCGAGAATATTGAAGTCTTTATGTAAAACGCATTGCAGCTGCACAGCTGACAGCAATGAACGAAGGAGCTCGGTCATTGGCTGTGCTGCGGCAACTTGCTCGAACCAATGACGGGGCGACTCTGAATGCGCGACCAATGAACGCGCTTCGCGCCCGCGCGCGTCAGAGCCCGCCAAGATGGGCGTGGCCAAGCTATATATTGGGCGCCCCGTCATGAGAGTTCTTTAGATTTAATCTCCTTCAGCGAACACCTTCTTCGCTGGATCCTCCGGATTATTGAAAGCCTTCGCCGCCGTGGAAAAGCATACCAGCGGGATTGCTACGAGGACGTCGGCACCTTCAGCCGCCTTCGAACACCATCCTACTGAGCCATCCGGCGCGCCACACACGCAAGTATTTTACATCTGTTCGCCCCGCGACATTTGTAAAAGAGCAAATTTTCTGAGGCGTTGTTTCAAATGCCTTCCTGCGCGTCGTGCAGAGACCTTCGCGTGCTTCACCGCCGCTCTTGCCTTCCCCACCGCCGGTTCAGTTCACTCAGCCGGACCCACACCCCTCTAGCAGAGCGGTGGGCCTTGTGACTTTCGGCGCGTCCGAGGACGACGGGGGAGTGGATGACAGCCTGTCCATCGACGCTGCATCTGACGACTGGCCGGGCTCCACTTTCGACCCCGCCCCGTCGACGCTAGCTAGCACGAGTGCGGGCTCCACCATGGATACGGAGATTATCCACATCCTCTCGAAGGCCGTGGAGGACCTCGGGCTCGATTGGTGTTCTCCGCCAAGTCATGGAAAGCCCCCCACTCTGCGAGCCTAAAGCCTTCTTTTTCTTCTTCGCTCTCCTCAGTGGACGGCGCGAAGGAAAGAGGCTACGAGGGAACGCCGCCCCTCGAGGAGGTCGTGGCCAATCATCTCTGCCCGCCCTCCACCACCGGATGGAAAGCCAAAGCTTCCCACCCCTCGAAACCCTGCCGCACTACCTCTGCTCTCGCCGGTCGCGCCTACGCCGCCGCCGGCCAAGCTGCATCAGCGCTTCACTCAATGGCGGTACTTCAAGTGTTCCAAGCCAAGCTTCTCCGCTCTATGGACGAGTCTGGCCCCGAACCCGAAGCCTTCAGGGACCTACGCAGCGCAACTGATAGCTCTGCGAGCCACGAAGGCCACCGCCCAGTCTATTGGCCGTGCTATGGCTAATTTGACTGTTCTCGAGCACCATCTGTGGCTGACTGTGACTGAGATGAAGGACGCGGATAAGGCGCCATTTCTCGACGCGCCTATCTCCACCAGCGGGCTGTTTGGACCGGCGGTTAAAAGTTTTCGCAGAACGCTTCACTGAGGCCCAGAACGCTTCACAAGCTATGCGTCATTTCCTGCCAAAGCGCTCCAGCTCATCGCAGAGCAGACAGAGACCGCCACAGCCGCAGCGGGCTAGAACAGCTCCCACCGCCTCTCAGCCCGCGCCTCAGGCTGACGCTCGACGCCGCTCGCGCTCTCAAAAGCCGTCCTAGCCACAGAAATGAGAAGAGAGAGTGCGTGTCTCGCAAAAGCCGGACCACTCTCTCTGCAAAAGCTCAAACATTACCCAGTCCCCTTACAGGCGGCTGGATATGTCCATACAGCAGTCAATGGGCCAGTCACAGAGCTCGCTCATCTGCAAACAAACACCGTTTTTACGGCGACGCACACAAAAAAAAAAAAAAAAAAGTCTTTTTCTGCCTGCGTAACTAAGGGTTAACATGTCCACAAAGTGTGCATTCCCAGATACTGTCAAAACAGTGCCAAATTCATTCCCAGCTCAGGCTGCGCTTCCCATGAATGTAGATCACGTGCCTACGGTCATGTACGCACCACTACACACAAGCACTGTTCACACAGTTATAAATTCATCCCCAGTAAAAGCGGGAAACATTATAAAGGTGACGCGTGTGCCTAACACTGTTGGAATGTGAAAGTAAGCATCTTTCAGATCCACTGAGAGAAACCAATCTCCTGGGCGTACTTGCGCGAGGATATGCTTGGTTGTTAACATTCTGAACGAGCGAATCAGTGCTCTGTTCAGGTGTCTGAGATCTAGGATGGGGCGGAGACCGCCATCCTTTTTCGGGACGAGAAAATAGCGGCTGTAAAAACCTGTCCCGCTCAGAGAGGGGGAAAACAGTTTCCACAGCACCCTTTTCTATTAGTTTGCGCACCTCGGTGCGTAGAACATGTGAACACTCCTTTCTCACTTTTGTCTCGACCACAGTCGTAAAACGTGGTGGTCTGCGAGCGAACTGGAGCGAGTATCCGTGCTTTACTATATTCAATACCCATTTCGGCATATCTGGAATGTTTTCCCATGCCGCTGCGTGTACAGATATGGGCTGAATACAGGCTAGGGGCGGGCCGCTGTGACGTAGGGACCTGGCCAGCGAATCGCCTGAGCTCGTAGCTCTCAGAGGCGCGGGCACGCGCTGAGCAGCTGAGTGAATGGGCGCGTGTGTGATTACAACAGCGCGCGCTGTGTTTGTAAAACTCGCAGCCTGAGCGGAGGTTGTGTTTGACACTGTAAGGACAGTGTTTATAAGTGGGGGTGCATAAACAGTGTTAGGCACACGCGTCACCTTTATAATGTTTCCCGCTTTTACTGGGGATGAATTTATAACTGTGTGAACAGTGCTTCTGTGTAGTGGTGCGTACATGACCGTGATCTACATTCATGGGAAGCGCAGCCTGAGCTGGGAATGAATTTGGCACTGTTTTGACAGTATCTGGGAATGCACACTTTGTGGACATGTTAACCCTTAGTGACGCAGGCAGAAAAATACTTTTTTTTTTTTTTTTTTTTTTGTGCGTCGCCGTAAAAACGGTGTTTGTTTGCAGATGAGCGAGCTCTGTGACTGGCCCATTGACTGCTGTATGGACATATCCAGCCGCCTGTAAGGGGACTGGGTAATGTTTGAGCTTTTGCAGAGAGAGTGGTCCGGCTTTTGCGAGACACGCGCTCTCTCTTCTCATTTCTGTGGCTAGGACGGCTTTTGAGAGCGCGAGCGGCGTCGAGCGTCAGCCTGAGGCGCGGGCTGAGAGGCGGTGGGAGGTGTTCTAGCCCGCTGCGGCTGTGGCGGTCTCTGTCTGCTCTGCGATGAGCTGGAGCGCTTTGGCAGGAAATGACGCATAGCTTGTGAAGCGTTCTGGGCCTCAGTGAAGCGTTCTGCGAAACCTTTAACCGCCGGTCCAAACAGCCCGCTGGTGGAGATAGGCGCGTCGAGAAATGGCGCCTTATCCGCGTCCTTCATCTCAGTCACAGTCAGCCACAGATGGTGCTCGAGAACAGTCAAATTAGCCATAGCACGGCCAATAGACTGGGCGGTGGCCTTCGTGGCTCGCAGAGCTATCAGTTGCGCTGCGTAGGTCCCTGAAGGCTTCGGGTTCGGGGCCAGACTCGTCCATAGAGCGGAGAAGCCTGGCTTGGAACACTTGAAGTACCGCCATTGAGTGAAGCGCTGATGCAGCTTGGCCGGCGGCGGCGTAGGCGCGACCGGCGAGAGCAGAGGTAGTGCGGCAGGGTTTCGAGGGGTGGGAAGCTTTGGCTTTCCATCCGGTGGTGGAGGGCGGGCAGAGATGATTGGCCACGACCTCCTCGAGGGGCGGCGTTCCCTCGTAGCCTCTTTCCTTCGCGCCGTCCACTGAGGAGAGCGAAGAAGAAAAAGAAGGCTTTAGGCTCGCAGAGTGGGGGGCTTTCCATGACTTGGCGGAGAACACCAATCGAGCCCGAGGTCCTCCACGGCCTTCGAGAGGATGCGGATAATCTCCGTATCCATGGTGGAGCCCGCACCCGTGCTAGCTAGCGTCGACGGGGCGGGGTCGAAAGTGGAGCCCGGCCAGTCGTCAGATGCAGCGTCGATGGACAGGCTGTCATCCACTCCCCCGTCGTCCTCGGACGCGCCGAAAGTCACAAGGCCCACCGCTCTGCTAGAGGGGTGTGGGTCCGGCTGAGTGAACTGAACCGGCGGTGGGGAAGGCAAGAGCGGCGGTGAAGCACGCGGAGACTGGCACGGCGTGACGTCACTGAGCTCAGGTCCAGGAAGCCTCTGTGAGCGGCGTTTTTTTTTTTTTTTTTTTTTTTTTAAAGCGCGGCTCAAACAGAGGGGTGGCGGCGATGGGCTCGCTCGCGGCTAAAGCGGCGAAGCGAGCCCGCAGTGTGGAGAGACCCAGGTCGTCACATTCCGGGCATCCGCCCTTGGTCAGAGCAGCTTCTGCGTGGTTCCGGCCCAGGCAGCGAGCGCAGATGATGTGACGATCCCCGTCCGGGAGAAGGTCTCTGCACGACGCGCAGGAAGGCATTTGAAACAACGCCTCAGAAAATTTGCTCTTTTACAAATGTCGCGGGGCGAACAGATGTAAAATACTTGCGTGTGTGGCGCGCCGGATGGCTCAGTAGGATGGTGTTCGAAGGCGGCTGAAGGTGCCGACATCCTCGTAGCAATCCCGCTGGTATGCTTTTCCACGGCGGCGAAGGCTTTCAATAATCCGGAGGATCCAGCGAAGAAGGTGTTCGCTGAAGGAGATTAAATCTAAAGAACTCTCATGACGGGGCACCCAATATATAGCTTGGCCACGCCCATCTTGGCGGGCTCTGACGCGCGCGGGCGCGAAGCGCGTTCATTGGTCGCGCATTCAGAGTCGCCCCGTCATTGGTTCGAGCAAGTTGCCGCAGCACAGCCAATGACCGAGCTCCTTCGTTCATTGCTGTCAGCTGTGCAGCTGCAATGCGTTTTACATAAAGACTTCAATATTCTCGAGAAAAGGAGTTTTCCCCATAGCGTAAGCTACTTACGCAATACTCGTTCCCTCCTCTCAGGGAACCGAGGTTACGTTAGTAACCGAGTCGTTTTCCCATAGCGTAAGCTACTTACGCAATACTCGTTCCCTCCTCTCAGGGAACCGAGGTTACGTTAGTAACCGAGTCGGTTTCCTGCACGCACTGAATCACTGAAGCGCTTTCAATTCACACTCGACTCGGAGTCGTAACAGGAAGATTTAAGAACATCAAGAGCGTTGGATGAAGTGGCCATGGACCTACCTATAGTATAGTCTAGTGAAAACAAATCTAACTGTTATATTGTCTGCCAGCGATGAAGATCTTTATTAGTTGAACATCTTCTGCTGTCTGTGAATGAATGATCCATAGGACGATACATTCGATTTCATTTCATTCAGGTAAGTACATTACAACCAAACAGATTATTACGCCACGATATCACGATCCATCTGCTGTCAAGACGCTGATCTTGACCATGTATTGCAACCATGGTGTTGACAAGAGACAGGAATATGATGGCAGACATCGCGAACAATGTTTCCAGTTTGTTAACGTTACGTCGTCTTTTTGTCTGATACTAATAAAGTTCACTAGCTAAACACTAAGTTAGCATTAGCTAGTTCATGCTTACAGCTGTTAGCTAACAATGACTGTACCTAACGTTAGTTGTTCGCTGGTTCGATCTGCTTACATGCATCTTTCACTGTATTTTACTGAACTCAGCACAGAGTAAACCCACCCCGTGACGTCACAGGTTATAATACTGCACAATGGCGGCGCCCTTGCCCCGAAAGATGTAACGGTGTTTCTTTTATATGTTAAAATTTGTCATGTTTCTTATATAATTTTTGATTATAGTGGACATCCATCTTGTAAATCATGTAAACTTGACTGACTGCTTCATTTCCCCTTTAAGGTAACAAGTGACGCAGTAATTAAGTCTTCCTGGCAGAACTTATGCTAAAGCTTTCATTTCCACAGTGGATCACAATGTGTATATTTGGAGTCACATTGTACAGATAAAACAACATATTAGTGCTCTTCAAACACTCACATACTATATACTAATTGGAGGCTTCCTTATTAAAATGGAACGTCAAAAAGCATTCAGCCTACTTTTTCGCTTGTTTTTTGTCCTACTATATATACACTCAAAAATGTTATTCATTACCTTTACTTAATTAAATCGAAGAAAGTTTTTACACACAATTTAATTTAGTTAATTCAAAATAAACCAGCTGAGTTGTGTCAACACAATTTAGTTGCTATAGGTCAAATTAATTTACTAATAAGTTTAACTTAAATTTATTATATTAGTCAAACTGAACTTTTTTATGTTGGTCGAGCTGAAATTTTTTATTTATTGACTGAGACTTAATTTTCTTAAGTTCAAACAAGCAATTTCATTCATCATTATACAGAATGAATATAATTAACAAATAAGAAAAGACTGGTTATGGATCCCTGAGCACACAGCATAATCACAGGCGACACTCTTCTGCATAATGGTAACCATAATGGTACTAAATGTCCAACATAACTGAACATTAAACATTAACATAAATAAACAACATCTTTCCCTTTACTGAAAAACACATAAAATAACACTTTAATCCCTAAATTTACTCTCCTAAAATGGATATGCGGCTGATCAAAACCTGTGTGGTCTGAAATCCGATTACAATCAAGTCTTTGTTAATACATCTCTCAGCCTAAATGATCAAATCAGATCAGTCTATGGGGCCCATCAACTGTTTGGTTATCAACATTCTTCAAAATATCTTCTTATGTGTTCAGCAGGGAAAAAAATACATTCATAAAGGTTTGGAACTTGAGAGGGAGTCACTGACAGAATTTAAATTTTTGGGTGAACTATCCCTTTAAATATGTAATCAATGTCATACATCTTTTTGGGTGTGTAAATTTATAAAGATATTTTGAGAAACTAGAAATATTTGTCACCTTTATGAGTCATTATTGACACCAAAGTTCTCTTGAAAGCGATTGGTTTACCGCCCACTTCAGTGAGGTGCTATAGGGCGCTTTCTGTGTAGTGACACAAAAACACTAGAAATTAAATGTAGCATTTTTATATGTTAAAAATTAGTTTGTATCTGGTTATTCTATTCATTAGTGTTAGAATCAATAAAGAAGAATCAGCATCTTCCATATTTGATTTCTGTTTTAAAAAAGGAAAAAGGAATGGACTCAAAACTACACTGACCATTTTTTGTGCAACAGGTTATGTCAGCTGGTTTATATGCTGTTGTCTACTACATATGTGTTATGATTTGAATACTGCCCTCGTAACAAACATAATCAATGGCGAAATATCCATTGCTTGCATATATATATATGATGAGTCTATGCAAGTTTGCGTTGCTACTATGAAAACCAATGTGAAAGTGACCTGGCCACATATAACCTGCTAAGTCATTTAAAAAAATAATTTCATTAAATTAAATATGTAATAATAAAAAATCTGATTTTCCCAAGCTTTTGCCCACTTTTTTTTTTTTTTCACCAAGCTTGTCGATTTATTTCTCACTGAGCAATCTAGGATTACATTATCTGCTTATACTGTACATGCAATGCTGCTGTAAAATTTGGTCAAAAAGAAGGTATCTAAGTAGACAGCATAATTAAGCTACCTACCTTCATTAATAACCTTCGCAGACAGTGCACTAGGCTTTGGAACAGTTGTATTCTTAGAGACATCAGAAGGTTTTCACTAATTGTGTCATTCTATTTACTGTCAAAATGTGAGGAAGTATAAAACTGGTGGCAAAATCTGCATTACCGTAGCTTTTGGACAGTGCAGCACTGTTTTGAGTGAGATGGTGCCCGTGTGTGGTAAGGAGAAAGGGAAGTGACTCAACAGCTTCAGGCTGGCTGGCGGAGGCATTTGGGGTGGTGAGGGCGAGGTCAGCCAGCATGGACGGATCTGACAGCAGGCAGTGCCAGCTTGGCATCTCAGGGGCTCGGAACATGCTGCCAGCACTCCCTACAGAAATACAGAGGGACCACGCTCCTCTGGGAGGGAGAAAGAGAGAGAAACAAAGAGAGGGGTAAGGTGAGGAATGTTTGTGTACGTGTGAGAGAAACAGAGAGAGCGAGAGAAAGCAGGAAGGAACAGAGGCCAAATCTGCTGCCCCAGAGTTTAGCACCACAGGCAATGGAAAGAGGGTAAAGACAAAAGAACAAACAAAGGCAAAGCTGCAGTGCTGCATGGCTGCAGGTTGTTGACATTTAGCTGAGCTCAGTCCTCTATGTTTCCTCTCAGATAACGCATTGGCTTAAGCAACACTCTGGATCGTCAAGCAAAGAGACAGATAACTCAGCTTAATCAAGTCTTTCTGAATAAAGCAATGTCTTTGTTTGCTGCTTAAATAATTTGCACAGCAGTTTTGAATCTTATACACTCATCCATATGTGATGCTAAAGATCTGGGAACGTCTACAGCAAATTAAAGAATGTCAGGAGCAAATGGGGAAATGCCACTCAAGGTTGTGGTTGCGTAGAGAATTATCATACATTTCTGATTACTTCAACTCTGTTAAACTCAAAATATTTTTGATTAATTGGATCTTCAGGCACATTTATATCTGTTGATGGATCCGTTACATATAAAAGCTGTTACATTATAAGACTTTTAAAAGACTTTTGACAGACACATTGTATTAAATTGATATTATACACTTTTTACTATTGTATTTAACTATTGTATGTAATCCTTCTTATAACATTAGCCAAGGTTTCTTGCACCAAAACAATCATATTTGTCTTAACGTGACCATTAATCAAACTCTGAGCCTTAAAATTCAAATAATTTTCACACACGTACACAAAAAAAATGAAAATTGTGTCATTATTTACTCATCCTCATGTTGTTTCAAATTTGTATGAACTTCTTCTCTAGAACACACAAAAATATATATATTTTTTAAACAAAGAAGTCCTTTTTTCTCTCCAGTTGGGGTCAGTTGGGTCCAATGTTGTTTGGAGCCAAATGTCTTCAGTCTTGAATATTTCGCAAAAAAATCCCACTAGTTTCAATAAATGGTCTCGTTGGGCCAGGGTGTCAGTTTTAAGAAGTTAGACTATGTCTAAATATACTTATAATGAACACATTTATTACAGAAGTGCAAGGGGAATTTGGATTTGCATGTTTTGACCCCTCTATAATATACAGTAGATTTTAGTTAATTAGGCAAAAGTCCAGTCTCACTCTACTGGAGTCTCAGATGAGCATAAAAAAAGTGAATATTTGCTACTTGGTCACTTTAGTGAAATGACATTATGCTAATTCAACACAATTCTTGAAGATTTTGAACATCGCAACTTAATTTCATTGCAAGCAAATTCAAATAAATACCTTTTCATTGGTCATAACCAGATGTGCATATCATGCAGACGAAGATCATTCGTCCATGCAGTTTATTTAGTTTAGTACTGTATTAAATTAAAGTATGGTTATTTCTTTATTACTTGTTACGTTGCATAAATATCAATAGGCAAAACATATATAAAATTGTGTGATATTACTTTTCTGTTCCATTTCATCTAGCATATCAAAATAAAGTGCACAGAAAAGTTCTAATTAATTCAGTTTATTAAAAAAAAAATTAAAAGTAATTGGAATATCAAACTGTAGGAACCTCAATGCATGGAAATATGCCAGGTGAACAATGCCCTCACACATCTGGCTGTACTGTTCTGCTTCTTTCCTGTCCTGTCCTTTTTTTTCTCTCTCTCTCTCTCTCTCTCACACACACACACACACACACACACACACACACACAAACACACTCTCTCTCTCTCTCTCTCTCTCTCTCTCTCTCTCTCTCTCTCTCTCTCTCTCTCTCTCTCTCTCTCTCTCTCTCTCTCTCTCTCTCTCTCTCTCTCTCTCTCTCTCTCTCTCTCTCTCGAAAACTGTATGATTCATTATTAAACCAAGAGTATATCTCAAGCTTGTGGTGATGTTCTCCAGTACTCCTTCGATCCCCTTGTAATTCCAGGGTGAAGCAAGAATTGGTTTTAAATTAGTTTCACAGTGAACACTTGAATCTCTCTCCCTTTCAAAGAGTGACCTCATTAAACAGATGAGCCACAGGGCCTGAGAGCAAGTACAAAAACATACACATGCTCTCGTGATGCTATAGGCATACAAATATTCACAAACTAAAATCACAGACCAAGGTTATATTATTGCTAACCAAATGATGAAAAACATTAAGATGAAAACTAGAAACATTACTGTTAGCAAAAATAAAAATAGGAGTTTCGTTTTTAAATGAACAAAAACTATACCATGAATGCAATACAATATTCAAGATAATCTATATAAAAACAAATTTTCCAAAAGTCATTTTCAAAATAAAATAAAATAAATGTATACATATACTATTTATGCATCATTAAAACTAACATAAACTAAACTGAAACTGAAAACAGAATAAAACATTTCTAAACGCCATCAAAGACCAATACAAAATTGTATTTCTGTTTGTTTCATATATAGGCTACACACACAAACACAAAATAAGTTGCCTAAACATTTTCTGCATAAATGATGCTGATTAGTGTAGCACAGTTACACATGAGCAGAAACAAGACAAATTGCCAAGTCTGTGGAAAATTCCTCTTTTTGCTCTCGGCAGTCGAGAGCTGACAGAGCAAAGGTCCTTAGAAACAATTCTTTGTCATCGTTTTTTAAAATGTAAAACTCAAATTCAAAGATTGGCTCGTAATCAAATAAAGATGTTAGTGAAAGTCCATCCATCTTAAGGAGTTCAACAGCATAAAAACTGAAGCCTAATGAACCAGATTGGGGGTGGGGGAGCTAATTGGCTAGAGCTTCTAAGTTTTTTGCAGCAAGACACCACTCTGTTTAAAGTAATGATAAGTTTATTTAAGCTGAGCTTATGCTGACTGACATGAGATGCTAACAGATCAGTGTATAAGCGTTTTTAATTGCAATACCATGTTTTCATTTCAGCCAGGGTTGCAGTTTTGTGCTCTTTTTCTCTCACACAGAGCAAAAGCTGCAAAATGGAGACAAGAGAATGATTTGTATGCTGTTCACCTTTCAAATGCTGAAATCAAAGTATTATAGTATATAACTGAACACTAAGAAGCATGTTTATAATCTTCACTTTAAACACTTAGGGTGGTTTTGTTACTAGATTGTTTAAAGGCTCTTGTTAAAAATCTAAATCTAACAGTCAACTGTACAATGTTTGTAATATTGGTGTTTGTTGGGGCAGTGTAACCAGGGCCCAGTTGTTCAAAGATAATCTAATCAGTTGTTCAAAAGAAAAAGGATTCTGAAATCAGATTGGATGACAAAATCCAATCTTGGTTTTAATCTGGATCAGATCGTCAGTATGTGGTGTTCAAAACTTTTTAGTAAGTTTGGGATACCTTTAATTGATAAAAAAAAAGAAAAAAAAAGAAGTTTATCCTGATCCCAACTGAACGGTGAATTCAGGAACAGAAATGTAATAAAATGTCTGATGCGATACTGTAGTAGGTGGTTACATAGTTATAATTTTCTCTCTAATATTATCAATCTTGTAAGTAAAGAAGTTCATAAAGTCGTTACATACATTAAAGACATATTTATAACACAGAGTCGGCTTTGCAAACTTGGCTAAATTAAGTATTCATGAGATTAAATAATGATCTGGGATGTCATCACTCTGCTCCAGAATGTCAACGGCATCAACATTTATTCCATGTGACAATATTAGATCTAAAGTATGATTACGACAATGAGTAGGTCCTGCTGACACGTGTTGTCTAACTCCAATAGAGTTTAGAATGTCTGTAAATGCTAATTCCAATGCGTCTTTTTCATTATCTACATGTATATTAAAATCACCAACAATTAGGACTTTATCAGCAGCCAGTACTAACTCTGATAGAAAATCTGCAAATTCTTTGATAAAATCTGTATGGTGCCCTGGTGGCCTGTATTCAGTAGCCAGCACAAATGTCAAACGGGATTTATCACTTACGCTAGATAACGTTACAGAAAGCACCATCACTTCAAAAGAATTATATTTGAGACTTCTGAGTAAAACTGTAGATATTTCTATAAATTACAGCAATACCTCCCCCTTTTCCTTTTAAACGAGCCTCGGGTTTATAGCAGTAATCTTGCGGGGTGGACACATTTAAAGTAATGTAATTGTCTGGTTTTACCCAAGTTTCTGTCAAACACAGCACATCTAGGTTATGGTCTGTTATCATTTCATCAACAATAAGTGCTTTAGAAGAAATGGATTGAATATTCAGCAACCCAAGCTTTATCATTTGTTCATCTGCATTATATTTGTTTTTTATTTGTTGTACATCAATCAAATTTTTACCCTTAAATGAGTTTGGGAGTTTTTTGCATTTCCTAGTTCGGGGAACAGACGCAGTCTCTATGTGATGATATCTAGGTGAAAGAGTCTCTATGTGATGGGATTTATCTGACATCAGTGACATGAGACAGCTAGCAGACAGTCGGTTTAGCCAGTCTGTCTGTTTCCTGACCTGAGCCCCAGATTGTCATGTTTGATCTCTGAGACTATGTGCCATATTACTAGAGAGAGAGCAACACCATCCCAGGAGGGATGAATACTATCTCTTTTCAACAGGTCAGGTCTGCCCCAAAAACTTTTCCAATTGTCTATGAACCCCATATTATTTTGCGGACACCACTTAGACAGCCACCCATTGAGTAAGGACAGTCTACTAAGTATATCATCACTCCGGAGAACAGGAAGGGGGCTAGAGCAAATTACAGTGCCTGACATCGTACTTGCAAGTTCACACTCCTCTTTAATGTTAATTCTGGCAAAGTCGGCATCATTAGTGCCGAAGTGAATAATAATCTTAGAGAATTTACAATTAATATTAGCCAGCACTTTTAAATTTGCTTTGATGTCAGGCGCTCTGGCTCCCGGCAAACATGTGACTATGGTGCCTGGTGTTTCGTTCCGTGTAATAGAATCGCCAATAACTAGGGCACTTTCATTGAGTGGAGAGAACCTGTTTAATGTTGTTATCGGAACGAGAGAGTGGTGTTTTGTCCCGCGACTACAGCGTCTCACGGTCACCCAGTTGCCCTGCTGCACGGGCTCTACCGCCGGAACCAAACAATGTACAGAGTTCACTAAGCTAGTCGCATCCAAAGCAGTATCTAAAGCCCTTGCATTCTTACTATCCTCGATTAAAGTTTGGATGCGTGTCTCAGGTTCTTAAATCTTCTTTGTCAGCCTGACTATCTCCCTGCATTTATCACATATAAAGCCCTCGGCACTGACAGAGAAGGCTATACTATACATGTGACATGAAGTGCAAGTGACAATAATAGGAGAAGACATGACTCACCGTGTTTGTTGACTGATCCTACTCACCACAGTTGTTTGATGGACTCGAAAAGGCGTGAGCGAAAAAAAAGACGGCAAACACGGATGGCAGATTAACAAGCAAGCGGGAGGCTAGCGCGTTTTGTGAGCGATAGTGAGTCAGATCAATGTGACAGACAAAATAAGATAATATCAGATATCTGGTTGATGAGTACGATATATTTAGCGATATAAACAACAAGGAATGATAGTAAATAGAGATTCAAAACGGAAAGCTATACGGATCTTACAGACGCAAACCACACGGTAGCAAGACAGCGAGGCAGACCGGAGCAATCCAACAAAAAATGTAGTTCTTGTGGCCTGCGTATTCACAACGAGTACAAATAGCAATGCAGATTAAGACTAGGCGATTTCCTAGGCAGATATTGACTTGGGACTATATGGGGGGGAAGCACAGGCGAAGCACTGCTACTTGGGCGCAGAGATATCACGCAACACCTGAAATCCCCCAACTTCCGTCCCATATAGTCCCAAGTCAATATCTGCCTAGGAAATCACCTAGTCTTAATCTGCATTGCTATTTGTACTCGTTGTGAATACGCAGGCCACAAGAAGTAATTAGGTTTTGTTTTTTTGATCACTTTTACTCACAACATGCTATCCGGCAACAAAGGATTCCATTCATTATGCTAAGCTAAGCTAGCGTCGGCGCTGCCAGACTAAGACAATGCATGAGACAAAAATTTGTTTGCCCACCTATCTAAATGTAGGGGAGACGGTGAATAACCCCTATTTCAAAAAACGGTGGCGTGTTCCTTTAAAGTGGGTAAATGTAAAAGAACCACATTTTCTGCAGCCAGCTGGTGCTATTATGAACACGAACCACAACAGCCACATCCATGAGATCTTTTTGATTTAGATTAATTTAATGTCATAGGATGTTATACGTCACTTTCAAATGAGTATAAAGTTGTCATTTGCAGTTCCAAATTTTGTATGTCCATAACTTGAAATGTTGCGCCGTTCGTCTCCAAGCAACACACATCAGCTGTGTTTCATTCCTGAATGAATCTTTGGATGCGTCCGAAATCGCATACTCTCTTGAGTTGGTACTTATTTTGAACTATCGGTACTTATAGTTTAATGTTCGCTAAAAAGTATGTTCTACAAAGTATGTATGTGTAGTATGATTGTATTCTGGACATACTACATCTACCATGCTGTCATTATCATGTGACCTACCAGCATCAGGTGCGTCGCTTCACTGACATTCATAAATCCTCCCCTGTGGACTCATGGGATAGTAAAGTGTCCATCGTATGCACACTTCAGAATCTCGCCAGAAGTAATAGGTCATCTGGGTACTTTTTGCCTCCTCTTGACTATGAATTCGGATATACTTCTTTTGTCACATACTGTTTTTTCACCTACTAGGAAAGTATGCGATTTCAGATGCAGCCAGTGTTTTGGATCAAATTAGTTGAGTGAATGAATAATTGAATCACTCATAATGACTCACTTGTTTAATACCTGAATGAATCATTCTGAATTTGGAACATCATTCTACTCTTACTATTCCTGCCATATGAGATACAGTACGGTAGAGTAGGAAGAGTAGTATTCTAGTATGTTTTTCTTTTTTCAGCATTATGTTTCTGAATGAATCAGCTGAGTGAAGAATTGATTGACTCATTCATAAAGACTTCTTTCATTCCTGATTGATTTCTAAATGACTGAGTAAATTATTCAATGAATCACTCATAATAAATGAATTAGAGTCAATGACTCACTCATACAGACAGTCAATTTCGCCACCTATTGGCTTAACAATGTATCTGCAGAAAATCCTGCAGAAAAGTCACTGAAATCCCCACCACTAATAAATACACAGACTGGAACTCTCTTAATTTATATACTGCATATAACTAACTATTGTAGACATATAGCCTCTAATGGCCTCTGTTGTTGTGGCATTGTGAATTAGCATTAATTCTCTGTCACACAAATTGTTCTGCTCTTCTCCCCGGGGCTTGTCCTGTCATTTGTGTCCCCTGCAAGGTGAGGCCCCAGGATTGAGGTTTCACCATTTACACTGCATCCCATGTCTCTGCCCTGACTGTTCTGTTTGCTCACTGACATTTGTGTGAGGATAGTTTTGGAGGTTTAGTATCAGCTGTACCCCTGGCTAATTTCCAGATGTGGCTTGTGCCTAACTCTCTTTTTCGCTCTCTTTCTCCAGGCTGAATAGTTTGTTCCTCGCTTTACGCTCTCTCTCCATGTATTATTTTTCTTCAACTCTTTGTATGTACCCCGAGGCTCCACCCACAGATGCTGTTTCTCTGCTATTGTAGCAGATTAACGCACTTGTCACCACAGATTATACCGTCAAACAGCCATTTTTTAGCAGCGGGAGTCTGACACAGCAGTGAATGAAGAAACTGCAGCGTCGTCATCTCTTCTAGAAATCAATAACGTGTGATCACCGGAGGAGAACGCCGCTCCCGCAGCACGATGGCACTTGAGTTCCGCAGCAGCCAGACAAGGAAATCTAGATTCAGCTCCACTTATATTCTAAAACTATCAGTCTAATCTAATTTGCTCACTGGGGATTCTGGAATTTATGTTTTAAAAGTGTCTGACAATTGTGAAGGCCATTATATTTAACAAGAGTTCAAATGGGGCCAAGAACTTTTCTCATTAGGTGTTTCTTCAACTGTCGTCAACCTTAGACTTAATAAACCGTCTTATAATACTTTTCACACTCTCACTATTTGTCAACTAAAATGTCCAACAGTGTGCAACACAGGAGATTTGAGTTATTTTTGTTATTTTGCTATTTTCATTTCCACTACATATCAAATCATATATTGTTTAATATCATTCTGTATAAATGATATGACACTAAACATTTTTGGAAATAGCTGACTATTTTACTTACTACTTACTAAGACATATCTCATAGCATGTAGGCCTACACACACACACACACACACACATATATATATATATATATATACACACACAGCATAAATACTTATCTGGTAAACAAGTGTACACTTATTCTTGAAAAAGCCTATTTACATAATTCACAGAGAGATATTAATTATTTGTCAAAGATATTAATATGGTTTATGGTCAAATATGAAGTCACCAGAAACTGAGCCTTAAAAAAGGTCTACACAGGCTAGGCCATAGTAATCCAAAATGGATAAAACATTTTTTTTAAAGTGTATTAGTTGTGCAGTGCAGAAAGAGGTTTCATCCAGGAAGGGACGGGGTCCATATATGTGCTCCCCTCCAGCTGGCTTATTAAGATCTTATATTGCTATTGTTCCATTTAACTATATTTTCCAGTTATCTTCACTTTATCTGTTCTTTAATAATTGAATGGACCTATTGCACAGATATCTCTTTCTATTTCATTCTAGGGCTGACACATGCTCCCAAACGAGAGTTCACATTCAATCATTTGGAAAAATTACAAATTACTATTGTCTAGTCAGTGTTTTCTGGCCATTCCACCTGCTGCGGTTTGGAAGGGCAGTGAGTCAAAGCACCGAGTGCTTTGATTGAGAGCTAGAGGTATAGACAGCTAACTTCAAAGGTCTATGTCTTTCAGCAGTGGTCCAGCTCAGCCCAGCCCTGCAGAGTATACTGTGAATTAGTCAAATCTCCTTTTGAAAAACCTTGACCGTTATCACATGACTCAATTTCACAGTAGTGAAAGCTGCTGACGTACATAATTACCATTCTGGGGATTAGCCATGCGTTTGCACTCGAACAGTGTTGACCTGCGTTAACACACACACAAATGTGTCAGAACAAAAGTCAAAAATATGGACAAAAGAAAAGGACTTTCAAAGTGGCTGATGAATGCTTGTCTACGTTGTTCTGACCAATGTGTTCTTATGTGGTTGGGCATTTCAATGACAATCTAAAACTGCCATGTAAAGTAAAAAAAAAATTAAGGGAAAATGAACTACTGTTATGTAAATATTCTACAATTCTACAAAATCTAATTTGGTAAGTGTAAATTACCATATCCATACAGTAAAAAATTTTAATTAGATAAAAATGGTAATTACTGTAAAATGCATGTTTTATTAAATAAAAGGTATGATTTACATTAATTTACATTGAAAATCTATTTTGTATTCAGCAAGATCATACAAGTATGTGTACTTTTACAGTAAGAAAAAATGCTCAAATTATGGTTTTGTTCGTAAAAAGTATGAGTCATCTTATGATTTTCCAAGATGTCCTTGCACGTTGCATTACATTTTATTATGATCTATTTAAATGTGTGGTAAATATAAATTTATATTTGAAAATTTACCCAGATTTCTTTTTTTCTTTTTTTTTTTTGCACATTCACCCATCCCCCTGTAGATGTTTACGGAACATGATGGACCATTGCGCTTTCTCTCAGTTCTCCGAGAGAATTAAACACTAAATCAATAGACCTGCACACAGACATCATTCGGTTTTCAATTACAACGACCTTGTGGATTACTTTCCCCAATGATTCTGGCAAACGCACACATAACACCTGTGAGGCTTTGCTCGGCCTTATATTTAATAGCAAAACAACATTTTTTATTTTTAGTGTCATGAGATGGACAATAAAAGCATCGTCTTCAAAACATCGGCCCACTGATGGCCGGTTCCTGTGCAAGAAATCTATCGACTGCAAAACAGGAAGACAAAAAACCTCCAGATGAAAGTCTTTCCGGAAGACTTTGTGGTGTGTATGGCTGTCAGAGGCGCGAGTGTAGTGTTTTACGTGCTGTTTGTTTCCGAGTGAGAAGGAGGCATAGGAACAGAGAGCCGGCAGCGAGGAACTTCTTCAGCTGCCAGTGTAAAGAGAGCCTTTGATAACACCGGCACACTCAGTACCAGCTACACTGACTATACTAAACCACTAGACACCGAGACACATGTGCCGTCACTGAAAGACACACAATCCTGTCATACTGTAGATATGGTCCAACATAATTTCCATAGAGTCACTGATAATGCGCTTGCGTGCCATTCAATGGGCTTGTCCTCATGTGGGCTTCTCGCCTCAGTTTTGGGTTTTATCTCTGTCAATGTTCGTTTTAATCATTCCGAAGTCTGACCTCTGTCACGTCTTACAGTCAGCCACAAAAAATCTCCTCTCTTCTCATCATGTCACTTTGCAGTTTTGCTCCTTTAGAGTGCTGATTCTCCATATGTGCATATCTGTCAAACATCTCTCTGGGTGGCACCACATCGCACCACACCCTGCTGATGCGGCAAGATGAACAAAGACATGTTTAATGTTCGTTCTTCTTCTCCCGCTGAAAATGTATACAAGCAATATCAATTAATTGTTACCAAACCATGCTCTTTCACACACTTGGTGTTGCATTTACTCATTCTCCTATATAAGCTGACAGTCTTTTTGTGCATATTCAGAGAATGTAGCTCTCAGCATAAACATGCAAAACCAATTTCTTCCAACAAATGCAGTTTAGTGTTCAAAGGAAGCCTTTCTCTGTGTAAAAAGTTCTGTCCCGTTGGCTATAATTGGAGAATTTACAAATCCTGACCTCCTGTGAAGTTTTTTTTTTTAACCAACACTCAGTCTAGGTTACACCTCATTCAAATCAATAATGTAACGTAATGTGGCAGTACTAGTTTGGCTATTTAAAGCGTTGCAAGTTAACCTGGTCCTGTGATTCAATGTGGCAGCTCAGAGACAAAAATGAGAGGTTTTGTTTTCATGGATTGGATTGTCAGCCCTTATAAAGAAAGATAAGCTCGGAGCTCCAGTAACATGGGACCAAGTCCTCAAATGTGCTTTTGATGAAGACAAATGGTGGAAAGGCTCATTTAACCATCAGCATATAAAATAAGGCTCATTTTCGAGTGCAGTGTGGAGAAACATACATATTCAGTAAGTAACTGATAAATATTAAAAATTGCCCCAAAGTCTGCATGTGATTGGCTCATTATGTTATACAGTGTGCACTATACATATTGCCATCATTCTGGAGAATAAACAAAAAGAGAAAGAAATATTGGCAATGAAACACTGAGATACAAAGGAAGGAAAAAAAAAACAATTACTGAGGATTGATGCTCTGTAATGTATGAAATCAGCCGTATTGATTTTTCTAAGTCAACCCTGGTTTAGTCTGTTAACAATCTTCACTGCCAAGAGGCGGAAAATAGGGTTCAGTTCTGTTTTAACTGGAACACTGGCACAGTCATCTTGACCTCTGATAAAAACATTCTAAGAATGAATGTGTTTCACACAATTGTATATCACAAAATAGTGCAAGAAAACGTGTCTTTTTAAGAAGTTGTATATGACAGTGAAGAATGAGAGATGACAAGGCCTGGGACATTTATGCTGCGTTTTATGTTTATATGTGGCAGTCGTCCGTAAAGGTGCTGCCACTTTACTTTCATTTTGTTGTTTATTTTATTATTAATGTTATGATTAACATTCGCCGGTTCAAGCCGCCTTCTTTCCTGAACTTGAACATTGTTACAGTCAGACTCTCAGCAAGTCAAAAAGACTCTCAGCACTCAGGCCCCATCCACACTACTGCGTTTTAGTTTAGAAACGGAGAATTAAAACGAATACGATCTCCGTCCACACCAGCGTTTTAGCTTTGTATTAGAATTGATCTCCATCCACATTAAAACGACTGAAAACGCGAATCATGTGACCATTCACCTACACTGGGCATGCGCATGCTGGTGTAAACAGGAAACAGATTGACTATTCCTCAGATTTCACTGAGGTTGATAAGTGCCGATCTGGACATTCGAAAATTTTCGCATAATTCCTCAGGAACCACAACTTCATTGATAAAATTATCCCACCATGCGCTGGTTCTTCCCGGCTTAACCCAAAACCCACGCTCCATGTACGGCCGATACCGCCGCTGCACACGGGAATTGTCACAGATCGCTCGAATAATAGCTTGCCTCCCGCACTTGTAGGCAGTTATAGCATTGTAAAATGCAGAATTTACTTGCACTAACGTAACTGGTAGTCCAGGCTGTTGTTGTATGTTTTCTTCAGTTGCATGACAGCCAATAAGAGAGCCGAGCGTGAGCCTCTGCGTTATCGTTTCTAAAGTCCTCCGTTTTGACCCGTCTACACTAAAACGCCCTCCGAAGATTCAAAACGCAAAACGGGGTCGGCAGCGTTTCTAAACTTCTCCATTTTAGGTCTTCGTTTTTGCCGTTTTAGTCTGGATGGGAGGTACAAACGTAGCAAAAGGTCTCCGTTTCTAAACTAAAACGTAGTAGTGTGGATGGGGCCTCAGTAGTTAGGACTTTACGGGTTTGAAAAATTCTTACGAATCCTTCACTGAATGAACTCGCTGAAACCACATAATCCATTGAACAGATATTGTTCTCATTTCATTGTATACCTCACAACATTATTTAATTTTTAGTGTCTATCTTCAAAATAGTTATCAACTTCAAATTAAACACATCTCTTTCCAAAAACAAAGCAAATAGTTTATCAAATGCAGGGAATTTCACAGTTTGGATTCAGTACATGCCCAGAATTTCTAATGTGTGTGAAATGCCAACAGGGGGTATTTTCATGGCAGTGCCCATGAACTAGTCCTCTGCACTGGCACAGTGTTTGCTGACTACACTAACTCTCGCGCTGTGGGCCAGATGGCAACACATGTTTGCAGAATACCGCAATCATGTTGCTTGGTCACGATGGCCATGGAGACATGCAGACCACCAGCTGGTAATCAACCAGATGCCCAATCACATCATGGAATAATAGTTAGATGTTGGGAATTTGCGTACAGCTCTGATGATTAAATCTTTGTTTAGCAAGTAGTTTATCTGCAAAGTTGATTCTTAGTGTCCCTTTTTTTGTAATGCATATCCAAACGGTTTGTTTAAACTGGATTTCCTGTGGCCTTTGTCTTGATTAACATGGTCACACAAGGTTTGTGAGGCTCATCCAAGCTTTGCAAGCCATCTCTCAATCCATCATCTCTCCCAACACCTGTTCGTTGTTCCTCCATGTTCATGATAAATCTTTCTGTCTTTCTCGTTCACTGCTGCTCATCCATCCATCTCTCCGTTTCTGCTCCCTTGCTCGCGTTCCCCATGCAGGGTCGGGTCTGAGAGGTCTGAGTGTGCGGTTGTTAGCTGATGCCCTTTGCAGAGCAGCGGGGTTCTGGCCCATCTGCCCGTTTCAGCTCTTTACCCCGTCTACTGTCAGAAAGCAATGCACTCCAGATGCAACTGCTGTGACTGCTGAGCCCTCTGAGCCAAAATGGCTGCCAAGGCTCAGAGCCCTTGGTGGAAGTTGATTCAGAAAACGATCCAAGACCAGATTACTCTATGCAAACTTCAAACCTACAGATGCACAAAACGGATCTAACCCAATGGAAAAGGTAGTTTTGTCTTCATTTGGATGTGGAAGCAGTGACAACTTTGGCAGTTGCTCAAGGATACTACGATTATAAATCATGTTTTTTGAGGTTAGAGACCCAAAAAGTACACATTTTTGTCTCCGTTTTTTTAAATGCAACAATGACATATGATGACAGGATAGCATGGCGTTTGTTTTCTAATGTTGTGCTAGCACCTGATGGCTAAATGCCATGTGCATCCACTATTATAAAGCCTGGATCTTAAAAGCATGCCAATTTATGAGGGAGAGCAGGGATTTTAGTGTGTATGTGTGTCATCGTCCAGTATGAGCTTGGAAACGCAGCGGTGTAATTGCTCCATCCACTTGAGTACATGTGAGATGACACATAAGCTCCGATGATTAAAAGATACGATTTCAAAGACAACTTTTTCCCGCTCAGGCAGCTTTTAATTGAGGTGCCAGTGAACTCATCTGAGCCAAATGTCCTTCCTTTTTACTCTCTCCATTCCAACAAAATCTACTGCCAAGAATAGACATAAAACACCCATCTTATTTACCCAGCTATATTTACATCCTGAAGGCAGGTCCATATTATTACAACGTACAGTTGATAGTATACAATAAGCAGCACCATTCCAACTCCTCAAGTTGAATTTTTTTAAGTTGTGCATAAATCTTTGGAAGTCACTTGTAAAACGAATAAGTATTTATAAATCAACTTGTCCATGACCCTTCTACTTTATCTTTTCCACCTTTCCATCTCCTCTCACCTATATGGAAGCATGTTTTCAAAAAGAAAAAGTATATCAAACTAAAAATGTATATCTTACATTTGGGATGTTTTATCTCAGAATAATTTAATATTTCATTATTGTAACTTTATTTCTCATAATTGAAATTGTATTTGTCATAATTGCATCGGTAGATCTCACAATTGTGTTTTTTATCTCATATTGTGACTATTTTTCATTATTCGTAATTTAGTTTTTTAAATCTCACAATTGTGATTTTTTTCATAACTCTGGCTTTACAAAATGGCAACTTTGCTTGTTTATTTCTCAAATTTGTGACTTTTTATCTCACAATACTGCTGTATGTTACTGTATATATTCATGATTGTCACAATCCATCTCACAACTGACCATTTATTGTAATTGCAACTTTTTTGTAATTGTGACTTTTTTTCCTCACAATTGCAACTTTGTATCTCTCAATTACAAGTTTATTTCTTCAAATTTGTAACTTTTTATCTCACAGACTAGGCTATATTGTATATATCTTAGAACTGATGCTTTAAATATCACAATTGTGACAATTTTTTCATAATTTTGACTTTATGTCTCATAATAGTTACTTTGTATCTCACAATTGCAAGTTTATTTATCAAAATTATGACTTTAGGCTATGTCTCACAATATGACTGTTTTTCTCACAAATATGACAATTTCCTGTTTTAAACTTTATCTCATTTCCCTTTTTTATTTTTAACTCTGAGTTGGAAATGGGCTTCCATAAATGGGCTTCTGCTATGTTAGTTCACCCCATTTCTTTTCACACCACACACTCTTACCATAATGGCAGGTATAAGTCAATAAAGCTCTCTCCCAACAATCAGTGTGTTCGACAAAGAGCCCTGATATAATGAGACAGAGATTTTAATAATTCAGAGTATTTCCCTAGTGGGACACCTGGTTTGTTCGTTTAATTTCATACACCTGACACTCATTCCACATTAACACTCTAGAATACTGTTGCCTGATTTCTGAGTTAAGCCAGTGCTGACAGCCGTTTAATTTGCCCTGGGAAAGCTCTTGGAGAAACCGTCTATTAATTATAGGAATCAATCAAAGAGGTCTTGGCCAATTGGCCATGCCCAATCCAGACTGATGAGAGGACCGATCGATGGGTCCACAACGCTGCCTCCTTCAGACCCCATGAATCAGCACCTGTTTGAAAGCTGGAATAAAACATTAGGATGTTTTTCTTATAGAAAACAGAGTGCTGGAGTGTACAGAAACAGTGACTAACAGTCTGTTCTTTGAACGATTGTCTAAATGACATAAGGAAGACGAAACTTCCCTGATTAAAGACAAAGGATTTATAATACCAGATTGAAGCCCGTTGGTGGTACAGGAGGTTATCAGTAGGGCTGCTTTATAGATTTCATTGCCTCCGAACTGATTTAACTTGTTCCCATAAGGCTTCCCAACTGCACAAAACCCCCCATTTCTATCAGTTTCCTTCTAGATTACATTAAATATAAATCGAAGTTTTTGCAAATGAGGTTTATCTTCACTGAGAAATTTTCCTATGGTTTGACCAGGAAGGATTCACAGTTTGTCCTCTCTGTGCAGGTTTTTCATTCATTGTTCTTGGTTTTTATACAGTATATATATGTATGCAAGGAAGGTTTTTTCAAGGCCATTATGCTAAGTCCCATAATGTAGGTCCCCTGTAGTATCCCAGGGTTAAGTGCCTTCCCCAACGCTCAGCCAATGGTCAAACGAAGGGCAGGGACATTAGAACAAACGCTCATTTTGACTTAAGTCAGCATGATGGAATGCCCTGAAGGGAGTTTGAACCACAACCTTCCCTTTACTGCTTTAGAATTGTTACCCACTCATTTAACACCTTTTACATATACACACTCACATCAATTTATGCCAGCACACTCTTCACCGAGTTCCCACTGCAAGCAGACAAATGGTTCTCAAAGGTATAGGCACTTTTTGTCCAAGAAGAGAAAAACATGTTAAAAAAAACTTACTGTTGCACAAAGCAATCCTGTTATACAGTCTGAGTGTTCTCTAAGCCTAAAGGAGCTCTCACTTTTATCACAGCATGTGGACTTTCATGGTGATGCCTTTTTAAAGCTCTACAGGTGCTGTTAGGCAGGATTGTAGAGTTGCAGAAAAGCATCAAATTATGAACATGTAGCCTAATGGAAAAGGGAAATGCATACTTTACAGACATTTTCCCAACTTTGTCTGGTTTAAAATCAGCATGAATTGTCTGCAACTCATTTCACTTCTGTAATCTGACATAAAGCTGAATTAAACAAGATATTGAATAAGTAAAAAAAAATTCAGGCTAAGTGTGAATTTTCTGAAACAATATCAATAGTTTTGGTTATATTGGTTAACAGTTTGAAAAGAAAAGTTGTTTGTGTTAATTGGCTATTGCAACTATTGCCTATTTTCAGAAAAAAAAAACTACAACAAACTGCACTGTTGGAATTAGTTCAAATATTAATAATATTCTGTTTTTGAGTCACAAGCCAATTCGGAACTTTTGGAACTGTTTATATATTTATAATAGTATTATTTATACATGGAAACCATTTTAAATTAGAATAAATATGCACAACTGACTATAAAGATTATTTTATAATCACTATTAGGGTAATTAAAGGGTAACTAAACCCTAAAACAACTTTTTTTAGTTAATGATCTGTAAGACTGGGGCTTTATTAATGCTGTTCATTGATTCAAGTAATTTTTTTTACATAAAATTTTGGGTATAAAGTGTTTTAATTCTACAATATATGGTGTATATATATATGTACATTTCTTGTCTTATTTTTAATAAATCATCAGTGCATGTTATATGTTATTCCAAAGAAAAAAAAGTAGTTTATCTTCATCATCTTATGGTGTAGTTTATGTTCTAATGATAATGGTTTTCCTTATTATTTTCTCCATTAGTTGTTTGCCATAAAAAAGGCTCAATAACAAAATTATGGATAAAGTATATCAAATAATGTATTTTATTTGAAATTACATGCACTGATGACTCAAGGAGACTCAATAAGACAAGAAATGTACATTAAGAGAGTAAATAAGGGCAATTTTGATTTTATGTTCAAAAGCCTGAGCCAAGTAAAGTGTATTTCAGTTTGGCTCTCTGCCCAGCATCTTGAATGCCACCCTTAGCACCTGAGCAGGATCTGAGTGACCGTGTGTGTGTGTGTGTGTGTGTGTGTGTGTGTGTGTGTGTGTGTGTGTGTGTGTGTGTGTGTGTGTGTGTGTGTGTGTGTGTGTGTGTGTGTGTGTGTGTGTGTGTGTGTGTGTGTGTGTGTGTGTGTGTGTGTGTGTGTGTGTGAAGCAGCAGGTATTTAACATGGCACTATAACTGATGGTCATTGGCACTGATTATCCCATCATGATCTGAAGACACTCATGTGATTACAGAGGTGATTTTTGAAAAGCAAGTGTCACCACTGATTATAATCCAGCACTAAAGACCAGTAGCGTAAGAGTCAAAGCACTATCCCTCTCCCAGACCTGTCATTTAGATAATGAGATGAGAGCAGTGGGCGTTGTGAATTCCGAGGAAAGGATATTCGCATATTCTTTGACCTTGACTGCAAGCACCTAATGCATTTTGAGGATAGAATGCATTTTTCACTTAAAATAATAACACAATTCCATGTCATGCATCCTGAATGTCATTCAGAGTAATAATTCATTTTCACACCTAAAGATCTCAGTGCCCTTGATATTTTGACTGATGGGTGTCAGTGTGAGTCTCCATGTTAGCGGTAACTGATGATTTGATCATGAATGTTTCAGCTAACAGGGACAGTTTAAGCACCACAAAACAACTGGTACCTTGCGAATATTGTAGGCCCTATGTTTAAAGTCACCATGAAATAAAAAATAACTAGTCTTTTTTTTTTCTTATTATAAATGAATTATGCCCTCGTAATATTTAATAAAAAGCATTAACCTGTTGATTTTTGTTCATGGTATTCAGCTACAACGAATGTTTTGGAATAAGACTTTGAATAAATGTGAATGACATCTACATTTTTGGTTTTGTTTTGTTTTTTATTACCTTATTGCAATTGAAATTAGGAATTTGGCAGAATCGGAATCTTTAAAATTCAAACGATACCAACCCTGCTAAAACAAAGAAACTGTAGAAATTGTGAATAATCTTGAACAGGGGGAGAGTGTGACAGTGGGGAGGAAAGGTGCAGGGAGGGGTTGATGGAATCAGGAGGGGGTAAAATATCTGTGTGTGTGTGTGTGTGTGTGTGTGTGTGTGTGTGTGTGTGTGTGTGTGTGTGTGTGTGTGTGTGTGTGTGTGTGTGTGTGTGTGTGTGTGTGTGTGTGTGTGTGTGTGTGTGTGTGTGTGTGTGTGTGTGTGTGTGTGTGTGTGTGTGTGTGTGTGTCTAGATACGGTTACTTTGATCTGTTCACTTGGCCTACATTAAGAGGTGGAGAGAGAGGTTAAAGCTTTGTTCATGGTGTTTGTATCAGCATATCCCTTCAAGTTTGAATGCTTGTGTGCTTGTGTATGTAATTTTTATAGAATTAGGCAAGCATGTAATCACTAAGGAGATATATGTATTTATCACAAACAATAAAACCCTCCATCCCCTGCAAAAACATAAAGCACTCCCCCCGGAAGCGAGCGAACAATAGGACCGCCTTTCATGTACCGGCGTATGTGTGTGTGAGCCCCTGAGATACGGGACGGGATAGTTTCATAGTATACAGTAACTCCCACGTGAGAGAGGAGGAGATATTGATTGCTCTGAACTGCAGAAATTTTCTCCCTTGTATCTTTCATCCCTCTCTCACTTTTTCTCTCTGCCTATTGTTGACCTTGTAAAAACACTTTTTCCCCAGGCTGGAAATGAGATGTCCAAATTCAATCTGGGTGCTGACAGGCAGTGTTTGGATATAACAGAGTAGGATGGAGGCAGGCAGGCCAAGGCATTGTTGCATCACAATGGCTTTACAAGCTTTTGAGTGCGCTGTGGGGAGATGTGATGCCACTCTAAACATTGCCATCTGCTGGAGATGACAGTCATATCCTTAAGACTTTCCTATTATTAAAGTTACAATGAAATCAAAATGGACAATTCTTCTTTTTTTTTATGGAATATTGCGGTATTTATACCTAATAAATGATCCATAATCATCATGTTTTTTTAATTTTTTTATTCATGTTCTCTTATAATCTTTAAAGGGATATAGGAATTTCTCCCATCTAGCAGTGAAATTGTAGTTTGCATTCAAACGAATTGTGCTCTCCAGCGCCTCGCTTTTTCAAATGCGTGTTGCATCTACGATAGCTGTTATGTACCAAAAAGCTATGACAGAATGTTTTCTAACAGCACTTCGTCGAGTTTTCCTTCGGGTGAACAGGTTTGTTATTTCAAACAAACTGCAACTTGACACAACCAACAAACGAATGTTACAGTATGAATAATAACAGTGCAATGCAGCCTTTTAAACTTGCCGGGGCAGTGACAAGCGCCTCTCACTGTTCTGCTCCTCCGTTTCTGCTGCTTTCAGTTACGTGACGCTGGCTCTGAACGAAAACGCGTTGTGGAAACGTGTTGGCCTAGTACTTTTTGACCCTCTCTGCTATTACAGTTTTTCAAGATGGTGGAACTACATGAAAGCCTCTGTGGACCTGCCCGTCACATGTATATAAAGATTATAAATTCTTCGTTTACGAGGATAAGTCAGATAATTGGCAGAGGTATTTGTACACCATTGAGGACATATTTATGAATAAAAATATTGATTTTAGATAATAAAATACCTAAAAAACTACACATTGTCCCTTTAATCAAAGTAACTTCCCCTGCCTCTTGCAATGACATCGATGACGTTTTTACTGGCACGAGGGCCAGACAACCTGTCACTCAGCAATTATAGAAAACAACAATGATCCAATCAATTCCCAATGAACAATATCAAGTCCCACCCTACATTTTTTTCTTGTTTTAAAAGCTGTTTCATTCGGATATACAGCGCAATAGGGAAGAAAATAGCAATTTCTGTTTCATGCCGACAGAGAGACACTCCTCAAGATTATATACAACATATTTTTTGGTTAATTAAGCTACAGAGTTGTTGGTCACAAAGAGGTATAATACCTGGAGGAAACTATACGTCACTGAAATATCTACTTTAGCTATTAATAATTATAGTTCTGGTCCTTGAATTTGATTTGTCAAGGCACTTTCTGAGATCATTCCATATCATTCCGATTTTATTTGCGTGTTCCAGACATTCTATCAATCTGTTATTACTGTTGGGGATTTTTATGGTGACTATTTCTGTAGGTTAAGGCAGGGTCTCCAAACCTGCTCCTGGAGGGCCACACCTGTCTGGAAGTTTCTAGTATGCTAATTACCTTGATTAGCTGGATCAGTTGTGTTTAATTGGGGTTGGAGCTAAACTCTGCAGGATAGTGGCCCTCCAGGAGCAGGATCGGACACACCTGGGTTAAGGTGTGGGCACATTTGCTCTTGGAAGTATAGCTAGCGAAATCCAGTAATTTTAATAGGAATCCGTGTGATCAGGAGTTTCATGTGAGGGCGAAAAAGTTCCTCACGCAGATTTCACTTTTGTTCAAGTTGGTCACGCGAATTCACAGTGTTTACCAATAGAAAGCTGCTTGGTTTGAAAGTGACCTCTTTGTGAGCTTCATGCATAGCTACATTGACAATAGACTATATTGACCTTTTTTGCCCACAAAATCTTACAAAAAGTTTGCTAATGTGCCTGAACCTATACCAACCTATGGCGACAAGTATTTATGAGTGATTAATTCATTCAGGAATGATTCATTTGAATCATTCCCTCCGCTTCCTTTAAACACGGAGGCTGCATCCGAAATTGCACACTCTCTTGAGGAAGACCCCTAAAAAAGTATGTATAAAGTAGTGTGTATAGTGTAATCCAGACATACTAATTTACATCTTCCCTTGTTATTATCACCTACCAACAACTGTTGCATTGCTTCACTGCCATTCATAAATCCTCCCCTGTGGCCTCATGGAATAGTAAAGCTCCCATCCTATGCACACTTCAAAATCTCGCCAGAAAAATAAATAAATAAATAAATAAAATCTCGCCGGAAGTAGTTAGGTTGTCCAGGTACTTTTTGTCTATTCTTTTATGAGTAGGCTACTGAGTTCGGACATCTGTTGCCACATAATATCTAGTCTATAAAACTCGTCAAAACTCAAGCATATCGGTGAGAACTCTCGTTTAAACAGCATACACACACCAGTCCCGGATTTTTGACTGCGCATCACATTTTTTACATTATTGATAACTTACTTAAATCGTAATGCAACGGACCGGTCTACGGGACATAAACTAAGCCTTTAAAATTGTTATTGATCTGTTTACACTGTCATGTACAATAAAAGAGCCTGCATAGCGACAAGGAATGGAAATTAAAGGTGGGTTATGTGATTTGGAAAACGACCGGCAGATTTTGAAAATACACAATTCAAATGGTCTTACCTTCTTTTCTCCAACGCTGGCCCTAACTCCACCCATTCGAAGAACATGGACGCGCAATCATGCACGAGCGAAAACTCAGATGCGCCAGAGATTGTAATGACGATTTACTACTAATCATGGAACCGGCTTTACTGACGAGATGCGCATGCGTCACGAGCTTTGAGTATGCGCACGAAGGGGGTCACGCGCGCTGGGGGGAGGGGGGTATGGTACGACCGTTTGATTGACGAATATACTGTCCAATGATTCTAGGTGGTCTTGGAAATGATTGGCTGGAGTTTTTCGAGTCCTGCCCGTTCAACAGATGATTAAATTGCTTAATTTTCATTTCAGTGCTTCTAACTCAATGGCTGTAAGCGGGTTAGGAATAGGGTTTCAAGTTATTTTGAAAAATGGACAAAAAAGAGAATCACATACCCCTTTTTAACAAAAAAAAAAAAACTGCCTAGTGCCTACATTACACAACACTGACGGTGGACTTGCGCTCAGGAGTAGAGGGACGAATTCTTTCTTTTTTTTTCTTTTTTTTTTAGAGCCGACGAATTCTTGAAGCACACTACAACGGTCACAATGACGTCACACTCTGTGCGTATGTTTAAAAATATATATAATTAAATATATAAATAACACTTTTCTAATAGCCCACTTAAAGTGTGTATTATAAATAAATTACCCAGATAGCAAGCACAGTTGGGCCGATTACGGCTGAAATGTGTCAATGTTGGCTCACTGTCAGTGTAGCTAAAAATGAATAAATGTAGCCTAAATTAACAAAAAATTCCGTTGCATTTACAATTCTGTGAAAACCGCACCCCTACTTACTTCCCGCGCCCCTGTCTACTGTTTTAACCTAGTAGGAAAGTATGCAGCATGATTCATTCAGGAACGAGACTACAGCCACTGCATCATTCACTCAAGCAATTCATTCAAACACACTGAATCAATCTGGAACGAAGCATCATTTTTACTGTGAGTTGCTCAGATGTGCGATTCAGCTTGGAACTATTTTTGATGACGGAGCAAAAGTAGAGTGAGGGTATAACTGGCAATATTGAGTCTAAAATGCAAGTTATGCAATATTAACTTTTGGTTTATTAAATTGATAGTAGGCTAATGAACCTGCAGTGCATATTTACGGCTTCTACCAGCAGGGGCTAACAAGGCCAGCGAAACTCTGACCCTTGTTTGACCGCATCATAAATGTATCTTTTTTTGTGTCATTGTTTTGATGAACAAACCCCTATCATTTCACTCTCTGTCTCTTCTATTCTACCTCGCTGGACTAGAGTGATCTGTATGGCTTCTCTGGGCTTTGAATGATTCTGTCTGAATCAGTCGTGCTCAGCTGTGTAATCCCTCTCTCCATTGAGCAATTCATCTTTATCTCACTCCTGTGTGTGTGTGTGTGTGTGTGTGTGTGTGTGTGTGTGTGTGTGTGTGTGTGTGTGTGTGTGTGTGTGTGTGTGTGTGTGTGTGTGTGTGTGTGTGTGTGTGTGTGTGTGTGTGTGTGTGTGTGTGTGTGCTCTTGCAGGTTCCTGCAGCATCTGTCAGCATGTGCTAGCCTTTCCGCTGAACAGAGCACTTTGAGCTGCCTTTGTAAGACAATATGCAGTCATATAGCCAAGGCATATGCATTATAGATTACCTCTCATAAATAGACAGACAGAAAAAGAATTATTTTTTAGGAGTTCATAAAACTTCACATTTTCCCTGTATTTGCATTGAAAGTTGTAAGACCGATGAATGGAATCTATTGGAAATAATTAGCTGATTATGAAATTTTCATTTAAAATGTCTTCTCTGAATTAATTATCTCTGACTGGTACTTTGATGTATATAGGCAAACAAGGAAAGGATTCACTGAATAAATTATTTAATAAATGAATGAACACCTCAGATTGACTGAATCTTTTTAATTTCTCAGTGTGCTCATTTGCCCCAACTTAACCTCAATAACTCAGAATGTTAAACAGAGTAAGGTTTTCTGTTCAAAGTAATAAAGAAATAAATAGATAAAAAGAAAAGAAGCTTCTTCTGTATCATAATGTATCTATGTCAAATTTGTATTTATTCAGGTGGGAAGAGAGAACAGGAAATTATAGAGTGAAGAGGTGGAACAGAACTGGGGAATCTTGCCACACTAAAACTGGCACTGCCCACATCAGTGCCACAGCTCAATGATTCAGACCACTAAGCCACTGCATTTTTTTGGTCATAAATGTAACATAAAAGGCAACACATGACATTTTGACAAGGAACATTTTTATTTTTAGTTGAGTAACAGGTTATTTATTTTATTATCGAGGTGACCTTTGAGATATATTTGAGTTATGACATCTCTTGTGATAGTTTGTAAAACATTTTATTAATGTAAATAGAATGTATGGTCATGGCATACTAGATTTGCTATGCTGCAGCTGCAGAACAAGTACTACCATTTCTGCTAAATGCTCGGAACATAAAATTAATGGGAACATGCTGATATAGTTTAGAGATAGAGATAGTGCATTTGTTTGGATGCATTGTGGTTATGGGAAATTGTAATGGATATGTGAAATCTATTGCTTGAGAACGTTACATTAAACTAACCAATCAGAATGCAAATAAAGTTTCATGGCTGAACTATTCATTAGAGTGCTACTTAATGATTAAGCAACTCCATATTCACATATTTTATATTGCATTGCCAGGCAAAATAGGCTGAACTCGAAGACCATAAAACAAACTGACCAAATGTGAAACCTTCTAATTTGGAGCTCTACAATTTGCAAGCAACGTAATTATTACCAGCACGAAATTAGATTCAGTTTTGATTCTGTAGTGATGGGTCACCATTTGCTCAAAATTCTGGAAGTTAAGTGGCGGTGAGGGCCTCAGGTGGAACAAGCCAATCCACTGGTGTGGTAGCTGGATAAACAGAAATCGTATTTCTATTCATGAGGCATGCATGCTTTCTCTGCCTAGAGACCTGTCCATCTCATCTCTGCTCAACAAAAAACAAACTGTGACAACATAATTATCAGTTTTTAATTAAACAAACATCAACAGAGCGAACACCGCGAGCGCTGAAGAAAGACAAAGTATGCCTGAGAGAGTTTTTACATGAATGTGTGTGTGCATATATTTTGGCAACCAGATACTTGTGGGTGAGATAAACCAATAGGATAGGAAGGAAAATAAAAAAAGTGGTTTTATTAAAGTCTCAATTCAATTGTCTCTCCTATGCGATTCAAAATGAGGGATTGTCTACAAATGAAAATTCTGTCATCATTTATTCACTATCACGTCATTACAGATCTGTATGATTTCTTTTTATTGTGGAGCACAAAGATATTTTGAAGTTTTTTTAAAAAGTCAATGAAATTTTGGCCCCCATAGACTTCCATTATATGTACAAACAATGGTTATTTTGTGTTCCACAGAAGAAAGACTGGTTTGGAATGACATGAGGATGAGTAGATGATAACAGAATTTTCATGTTTGGGTGAACTATCCCTTTAATTCTCATCATTTTCAGATTCTTCTCTGGACAAAAGAACAAAATATCTGAACAATGTTAAACTGCTCAGATCAGAGATAAATTAGTTTCTGTTTTTATATTTTCCATTTTCAATTAAATTTTAGGTAAAGTTTTACTATTGTTTTTGTTTTGTTTTTGTTAGTTTTGGGGTACTGCTTCTTTGGGTAACTTCTACAGTTTTTAGTTTTTTTTTTTCAGTTTAATTTTATTTATTAACTTAAACTAAATAAAAATGATAAATATTTCCTTGACAACTACCTAAAATAAGTTAAGTTTAATACGTTTTTAACCATTTTTTAAAATTCAGTTAACATTTATAATAAATACAACTAACTATAACTAGTCTATTTTTTGTCTCTACGAATTTTGTCAGAAACATCTAAGACAATTGATATTCAAAGAAATATATCTAATCTGAGAACATCTGAGCAAAAACATTTTTCTCTGGTTTTGTGGGTGGCATAATTACATGTTAATCTAATCATTTGTCCTTTGTCATAGTGATGTCACTATAGCAGACATTATTTCAAAAGACCAACCTGTCAGATGATCCGTGGAAGTGAGCAAGCTTGCGAAAGACAGAGACGTATAGAGAATGACAGCGATATCTGGAGTCAAGTCCTTGACTGAACCGCAAAAGTGCTGACACACGTGCCACCCCTGAAGTGTCTATCAGTCTGCCTGGATCGCAACAGAGATAAACTAGCTTTCGGTCCCTAATGACTGAGTAAATGTGGCATCCCTGTGATAAAACATGACGTGCCACTACGCCACGCAGGAGTGAGTGATTTCAGCCTCACAACTTCATTACAAATCCAAGGACACGATCGCAGCCGGGCACATTCCTCCTCACCTCAGGCCTACACAACCAAACGCCCCTGCCAGCTTGCTCTGACAGCCCTGACAGAAGAGAGGGTCACAAGTCATGCGGCCAGGCATAAAATACAATCAACCTGCCACTGAAATGTATAGAATTAATCTTTCTCAGGCCCCTATTTCATACGGGGGCTCGCAGCCAAGTGAAACAAGCGGCAGTATCTTTACTGAGGGAGCCGAGAACGAATGCAGCCATTCAAACTCTAAAGTCACATTTTGCTGCTGCTGCCCTGGCCAGACTTTGAGTGTTTGAACTTACATCAATGCTGCTGACATAAAATGATCAATTATTAATTAAACACCTTTTTCTTTCAATTTTAGATGCACCGGAATCAAAAAATAACCTACCATCATACACCAAAAACTGGATGGCTGCACGCAACGCAGTCGTTTTTGCTGCACTGCTCGGATACAGCATCCAAAAAGTTGCTTCTGAAATATCTTTCTCACTTTGATTTACTGCAGAATGTTTTCTTGTAGTTTACTTTGCAACTTTGATAAGAGGGAAGGTGAAATGTTCTGCCTCGATGAGCACTGAGCGTCTTAGGTAGCGGTTGTCTGCACACTGCACATTTTCAAGCTTATTTCCACCTGTTTTTTTGTAACTCCTAGAATAAACTGGGAATCAAATATTTTGGCATCACGCAAAATCCTGATCTCAACCATTACTTCCAAAATAAATGTAAGGTTCAAAAAAGGTTCAATAGCCTATATTACAACATTGTGGTATTTGTTATAAGCTATTCCTGTCAAAATATTAACAGGAAGATGAAAAAAAAAACTTATACAGTTTGAAGATCCCAGATTTAGTATTTTAACATGCAGTAGATTATAGTAGTGCAATAATGTATAGTGAAACTGGTTATATTAAAGGGACAGACAAAAAAAAGTTGTCTTTTCATTAACTTGCATGTTGTTCCAAAACAGAATGAATTTTTTATGTGAAACAAAAGTAGATACTAGACAGAATGCATGGGAGGCTCAGTAACCAATCACCATTCACTTTCATTGTATTGGAAAAAAAGACCCAAATAAAGTGAATGCTGGCTTACAGTCCATAACATCTTTTTTTTTCTTTTAAGAAAAGAAAGTCATTCGAGTTTCAACAGTAGCCTAAATATGTTTTCTTTTAACAGTAAATATGTTCTCTTTTTTGATCAATTCATTCTTTATAAAAGTCATATTTTTATGTTTTTGTTTTGTTTTTGTGTGTGAAATAGCCTATCACAATGTGACCCTTATGGCAGTTTAGAGTTACAGTTTTACACTAGGCTACTGACTCCTATTGGCTTAGACGAGTTGTTTTACGTGCCAGAATGAACGCGGAACTAGATCCGGGGGAAAAGTCTTAAACCTGCCTGAAACTCATTTTATTAACAAACGTGCTAAAGTCCACACAATCGTTTGAGTCAGACAGCATTATTACATATCTTGCGTCAGCCTAATAGCTTGCAAAACTGGGGCTTTACGCAAAAGCTTGTTTTTCCGGTCGCAGAGACAAATGCAACTCCTGCATGGACTTGGCTTATTAAATTTGTTTGCTGAAGGCTTGCTATAAATTTGCTATTATCATGATTGACAAGGATGATTTTCGGCCCATCACACGGAATCGTAGGCGCGCGACCATCACGAACGCAAAGAGCGAGACTGTGAAACTCAGAAACGGCGCGACCGCAGAAGCAGCCAGTGATCCCAAGACACGGGAGTCTCTCACCAAAAACTTACTGGCACCGCTGAACGAAGACAAACGAAAATGCGGTCTCTACGACAAAATGAGGTAAGATTATGTAATTTACGCCAAGACGTCATGCAACAAACGTATGTTGTTGTCGTTCTATGGGCATTTATGTGACAACAGTGACAAAGATGGTGCACTGCACAGAGAGAGAGAGAGAGAGAGAGAGAGAGGCAGGATTCGCCAATGTACATGTGGCGCTGTACAGGACACTTTTAACCCTTTTTACCCAACATAACATCATTTCAGTTATTCGAAAGTTACTGAAGACCTATTCCATTGAGCAAAACTAAAAATAATAAACTGCAAATATTTGTGATGATTCCAGGATTCTCATTAGCTAAATAATTCTTCTGATTTAGGATGTAACCACACATTCCGAATTATGGGGGGATAAAATGTAATAAATGAAAAAATTTAACCGTCGAGAAAAAAGAGAGAATAGACCAATGATCTGCAATATCTTGGGAGGGGGGGCATGTCCCCCTTTATGTTTGCAAAAGTCAGTTCCTAAAGTAAAATTTCCATTTGTTTTATCCATAGGAGAATTGATTTTGAACAATAACTTTTTCAAAGGCGGACCTACTGCGAGCTATGAAGTTGATAATCAAGGGAATATGTTTTAGTGAAAGCTCCCAATATGTCAGCTAATTTTTTAAATAACTAAGTTATCAGCGTAATTCCTGGTGAAAAACTACATTTACCATGATTCTGCAAAGAAATCTACCAATCAGAGAATAGAAACAAGTAAATCGACCCAAGAAGACATTTTGAGGAATATGGGCGACCAAACAGTGGAAGGGCCCCATCGACTTCCATAGGGTGGGGGGGAAAATACTATGGAAGTCAATGGGCCCCATCAAATGTTTGATTACCGTTTTTAATTCAATTTTGTAATTCGCAATGATTCATGAAATTGTAGTTCTTTCCCTTGTTAAAGCTGTTGAATACTTTTTTTGCTTCAAATCATAGCCGGTTAGTTTGGTTCATGGTTTATAACTCTTAAACAAAGCCTTTTTAAAAAAATCCCTATGGTAAAAATATCTCAGGAACCAAGGCAGCTGAAGAAAGTGGGCAGGCACTGTTGCACTCTATAGGCTGATTTCATGCAGTGACCACCATTTTGAAATTAAATCCTCAGGTAAACAACAAAGTCATGGGCAGAGGAGAAACAACAGCAGGATAAACATAAAACTTACAAGGTGGAGGAGTGCCTCTGCCAAACTTTAAAGCTTTTAAATAGGTTTGCTGCCATTTTGAGCCACACTCCATACCAAAGATCCTATATTTACAGGTATAATAATTATACTACCTACTTATATAATTATACGCCCTTTTAAAAACAACTAAAAAACTCATTTTCATTCCAAAATGGCGGATTGCCGGTGTTCTGACGAAAAATTCTACCTATCAGGTTGTGCCAACACTATATTTGCATTGTTTTAATGGTAGATATGGATGTTAATAAAGCTTCAAACCACACGAATATGATGCTGGTAGCACAATCTGAAAGGTAGCATTTTTCGCTAATCGAATTGTGCTACCTACTGTTTTAATGGGAGGTAGCACAATCTGATCTGCACACGTTAAACTGCTTGATCAGGACAGTTTCGCATTGCATAGCAACGAATATATGTTTAGGAAATTACTATGGTGGTGTTTGATGCTAATTAGTGTTTCAGGAGGAAAATCACAAAGGCCCTTTAAGTCTTATTACACTCTATGGATTTTAGTTAGATACTTAGATTTTCCTGTAATTGGCTGAGCAGTCATTTGGGTGGCTCTCCAATGTATTAGATATCTCTAATACATAAAATAAGTAAGCTTGACCAGAATTCTTGTGGGGGAGAAAAAAGTCTGTGGGACAGAACTTTATACGTGAAGACAAAGGGGCTACAAACAATACTGGGTGGACATTGCACTGGAGATCCTGCAATCTACCCTGAGAAATGTTCCTTTGTTATTCTAATAGTACAATTTGGTTCACACCTTTACAGACACAGATAAGAGTTGATTGCACGGTGCACTTGAAATCCACACAATCTTTCAATACCACTATAGAAAAATTACTAAATCTAAATAAAGAACAATAACATTACATTCTAAATAGTTTAATCGTCATTACTTTTTTGTTTCATGTCTTCTTTTATTTCCTCCTATAGTTGCCACAAGTTGCAGGAGTCAATGCTGAGTTCTGCGAGCAGCTTCAAAAATTACAGAGGCATCCTGAACTGGTGTGTTGTAATGCTGGTGAGTCTGAATTCTGAAACAGTCACAAAACTTGATTCCTGTCACACTACATGCTTTGACTTGCCTACTCATTCTTCTAGTTAAACTGTGTCACAGATATCAGTGTGGGTTGTAAACATTTACTCTTGCTGCCAAAGATAAGTACTACATTTTTTTACTGCCTCTTATGCAAGTAAAAAACAAAACAACAATAAAAAACATTAAATATTACGTTATGGTTTGAAAGAAGCCAACTTGTTGCTCAGATGTCCACTTCCAGATCATTGGATTATTTGAATATGTCTTGTTTATGAAAGTACATGTTTATTCAATGAATGAGCCACTTGGAAAAGTTTGTCTTTTTGTTTGAAATGGATAAGCACAAGCATTAGGCATTATAGAAGCTAAAATATCTCTTTTTGGACTTAACAGACCTAATTTTAACACAGGAAAATCCACACTAGTGACAGAATTGTATCGCAATGACACATTTTAAGTAACATTGGACGGTGTGTGGCAGTCATGTGGCATGTAAAAAATCTTTGATTAGTTTGTTTATGGAGACACACTTACATGAATGCCAAGTGAGACCCAAAAATAAACAGCTCAAAACAGCTTGTCTCTCTAAACACTAGCTGAACATGGAGGACAGCCAGCCAAGTCCTTGTCTTTAAAACTGTGAAGTATGGATTCACGCTTTTCAACTTACTGTTAATGTGAGCTTTGAGACGACTCAATTTTGTCCTCTGCAAATTTTTTCAGCCAGACTTTTTTCCTTTCGTCCATTGTTCTTTCTCATTCTGTACGTATGAATAAGTGTGTCTGTCTTCTGTGTGGATTTATGGACATGAATTTCAATACATCTCTGCAAACTGTGTACAGACAGTGAGTAAGGATCTTTGGAAGATTTTATTCTGGTTGTTCTGACATGTTTAGCTAGCATTAGTGATGTATGTTTTCTTCATGAATGTGTGTCTCTGCTTTTCTGCAGGTTTTGAGCAATGCACGCCTGTTCTTGGAAAACCTTCTAAGGTATGAACAGTATGCATCATTATTTTTTTTCTTAAACAGCCATAACGTACAGTTTGAATGCTTAAAGTCTGCGTGAAATGAAAATTCACCCTATCTATTGAAAGACTCATCCAGGATTTTTTTTTATTTTTATTTGGCCTTGTAATTTTTAATCAAAATGTCATAACTCTTGACTCAAATCTGTTGATCTGTTTTACTCGGATGTACGACACAATATGGAAGAAAGGGTATGTCTACGTCGCTACTTCCATTTAATAGTTACTTTAATTAATTAAAAATGGGAGATTTGTGGCCAATTATTTGATCTTAAAATTGACAATATCAATATACAGAACATACTTGATTTTAATTTCAATCATTCATCTTGCACAAAAGGGCACATACACCAGAATGCGGTCCTTAAACGTTTACAACTGACAACTGTTTTGATTGTCATGCAGATGAAGATGAGTCTATAGGGTTTGTTTGATAAGTGTACAGGCCTTCCTCTCTCTGAGTGGAATGAAACACTAAACCCCATGCTGAGGGAACCATATGCTGTCATCATGTTGCACACTGCTGCTTGCAGACAGTATGTATACAGCTGCCCGCTGAAACCGCCGCAAATAATCTGAGGTTCAGAACAAGGGACGAATGCGACAAATATGTTGTGTCAGATGTGTAAAGGTTTGAAGAACATGTCTGTTTTGTAATTCACATCCATTTTTTTGTGTTGTAGGTATGGCATTTTAGTGGACCCCATTCAAGTGGTGTCATTGTTCCTCAAGGACCCTTATAGCTGGCCTGCTGCATGCCTGGTCATTGGTATGTATTTTAAGGGGAGCTTAGCATACATTTCCTCCTTTGGTCTATTCTTTTGTTTTCCACACAGGGGCAATTATTAAAGGCAGAGAACACTCCCACATATTCAGACAATGCCTGTTTGATTTGAAAATTGTCAAAATACTCCCTTTGTTAATCTGCTAAAATGTAGATTGTGTGTGTGTGCGCGTGTGTGTGTGCGTGTGTGTGTGTGTGCGCGCGTGTGTGTGTGTGTGTGTGTGGGGGGGGTAAGGTTCATCATTGGGGTATAATTTTTACCCTTGTCTGTTTCATTACAGGCTGCAAAAATACTTTTATTACTAAAACTGCATTTGTTTTTTGAAATATGATTATATTTGACATTATAACAATTTGTTTCTTGCAGTTTCTAATGTTTTTATACTCGTGGCATTGTACACGGAGAGGAAACTAGCCATGGTGAGTTCAAAAGCCATTCACATTTCTACGTTTAATCTGTTTATCATAATGAATAAAGCCATTGTCATAAAAATGCAAGGGTTCAGTTACTTCACATAGTATAATTTGGCGTTTGAAATTACATTGAGGGGTTGTGAAGAGTTCAATTTAGAGGGCGAATTTGATTCATTGCGTTTTAAAAAGCCTGACATATTTGAGAGAGCTTGCAAATGTGAACCGAGTATCAGCACTACTTACTCAACTGGCTGAATTGAAACTGAGTGAACTTCTAAACAGTTTAGGCATTTTGCTGATGTTGTGTAAGACTTGCATAAAAAAAATTAAGTGTAGGGCATTTAGGGAATTTTTATGTGCAAAAACATCTGTTTTATGTTCCTGGGATTTTGATTGTTTTATGTCATTTCTTAATTTGTTTATTTCTCAGATTATGTTATTATCTAGGCGATTTGTGTTTTGATATCTGTGTTTCGTGATTATATGTGATTTTGTTTGGTCTGATTGTGTTGTCATCAGACATGTTATAATTGACTCTTTGGTGTGTTTTCCAGGGGTTGATCAGTGAGAAGGCCGGCCTGCTGATCTACATCTTTAATTTAACAGTCGTCTTATATTTTCCGATGGTTGTTGTGTTGAAGCTGCCATCTATTACACCAGGTGAGACTGTACATTATATACACACTTTCATGGTGCATTGTGTACATAATACAACCCTTACACAAACACTCTTACACTCTTTCCCCGCCATTGACGAAAATTTCCATCATTTGCGAGAAAATGTTTGCCCGCCATTGATGGAATTTTCTGGCTTTCCGTGTTTTCGCTGTTATATGGTAGGGGGCGCTATTACACATCTTCTGAAAGAGTACTGCATCTCCTGATCAAAACGCATGCGAAGAACAAGCAGAAACCAGCCATATCATAAAATAACGCAATCACCAACATTAAAAAGCATATAAATCAAAACTGCCAAATGAAATGTCTATCCAGGACTAGCTATAGGACTGGGCAAGCATTAGGGGTGTTATTGGACTCTGTTTTGATCATCGTTCTGAATTCGATCCGGATGTAGTCTTTGACAAAAACGTAATTTTCTCAGATATTTGTTCAAAATGTTGCTTTTTTTGCGAAACTTTCAAGTGTTGATAATAAAAGAATGCATAAATCTAGAATAAAGCAGGATATATAAAGAATAAAATTATTTTTGAATAAAGCAGAGTTTCTGTTCTTTCTTTTGATGTATTTGATATATTCATACAACAAAATATTCTGGGGGCCATGAAGTTTTTGTGAAAATGATCAAAAACACTGGCAGGGAAAGAGTTAAAGTCATATTTGAGATCTTTAGCAGATATCAAAATGAAATACTGTAATATATTGTATACTGAAAATTATAATATTGTGGTATATTATTATTTTAAATATATATAAATGAATATTATAACTTCAATTGTATCATTTAAAATTATTGATTTTATTTGTTAGTGTTTTATTAACTTTTTCTAAATAGTGTAGAATTCTAATATCAGCCATTCATTGGTCATATATACATAAAGAAATGCATCTAATGTATTCATTCACTTTTTTTCTGGATAATCATCAGCACAAATAGAAGATAATTTCAATGATCTTAATTAATTTAATTATTTAATTTTGACTATAATATGCCTTTCAGGTGATCCAGCAGAAAGGATTGGGCACAACCAAATTATAAATTACAGACTGAACTAATCCACGTTTATACCAGCATTCAGATCTCATGTGCTCAGCTGGGATGTGGATTGAATTTTTTTTTCACAATACTATATATTATAGAGCAGTATCAAAAGATTGTTGGATCAGAGGCACAGCCTAATGATTATCTGTGGTGCTCATTCAGTAGATGCAGGTTTGAGTCTGACCCTCATTGTGTCCTGCTTAGTGATAGACTGACATATTGAGCTATTTCAAATTTTAAACCTAAATTCTGGGGCGATATAATGATGAATTTTTGAAGGAAATATAATCCCTCACTTCCTCCACTCCATACCACAACTTTCACTGGCTTTTCTGTCTGCTCTCATCTGTTTGCACTACGGGAGGTGAAAATGTGCCTCCATCTGTCAGCCTAATACTGCACACACTGCTCCTGTACCAGACAGCCAGGTCATTTCAGGGGCCGTCGGGGCCTCTGCTGGTCCTACAGCCCTTGAGTCCATCTCACTAGGGCATAGACGCACCCCAGAGCCCCTGCATGGACCATTTCCACCCAACATATGGCTGCTATTGATAAAGCAGGGGTGGAGGGAGCATTTGAATGTGAGCCAGCTCTGTGCACGCTAGAGTGGTGATGGGCTATGAGCCTGGACGTGCTGGGTCATGTGACTAGAAGTTATGAACTATCGAAAGGGGGCATGCTGCGATGTTGTGATGGAAGTGTATTTGCATTACAAACCTCTTGTGTTCCTATTTCCAGGTATTAAAAGGAAGAAGTGAGTTCTGTTTTTGCAGAATAGTTCTTTCTAATAGCGTGTTTCTGTCATTGTGTCCTCTTTATGCAGTCGGAGGGGCGTTTGCCTTAGGAATCTACACCATCCTGTTTTTGAAATTGTACTCGTATAAAGATGTTAACAGGTGGTGCAGAGAAAGAACACAAGCGAAGGCCCGCAGCCTCTCCAGATCTCTTTCGTGTGAGTAAATGCATCCACTCCTCATCAAACATTAAGTGCGGTCTCTTCTGCAGTATGAAGGGTATGAAATACATATATATTGTTAGTTTAATATATTTAGTGCACTATATGGCCAAAACTGTGATGACATTTTTGTCACCCCCTATTAGCTATAATAAACACTATGTAGCACTATTGACATTGTTCCATCGCCTGTGATGAGGGTGCACCATACATAAAAACTGTTCCTGGTCTTTGTGAATTTTAGCAATTTTGGCGATCGTTCTGCAATAAACAATGTGCCGTTTGCACTGAAGGAAGGAAAATTTACTCTCCCTCAAGTTGTTCGATACCTGTATGAGTTTCTTAATTCTGTTGATCCCAATAGAAGATAGTTTAAAGAATGTTGGTAACCAGACAGTTGACTTCAGTCATTGACGTCCATAGTTATTTTTTCCCTACTATGGAAGTCAATGGCTACTGTTTGATTACTAACATTCTTTAAAATATCAACTTTTGTGTTCAACAGAAGAAAGACACTCATACAGGTTTTGAACGCACAGTAAGGAGAGTAAATGATGAGAATTTTAATTTTTTTACTAAATTTTCACTATCCCTTTAATTCTTGCAGTTCCAGGGACAGGTTATAGGATTATTAGTGATCATTTGATTTATGTCCTTGGTGTTTGGTCGAGAGTTCAATATGTTTTGGAGTAAATGTTCTTATTTTTTAGCTGAACGTCATATTTAATTGACATTAGAAGCAGATTTGTGTTTATTTCTTAAAAAAAATCCTGTGTTTTTAGGTCCATCAACTCAATCTGCATCCAGTGGAATGCATTTGCAAGTGTCTTATCCAGGAAATCTCTCTCTCAGGGGTAAGCTACAGTATGGCTTAAATGTTATTTAAGGCAATAAAATTTCATATTTCTGCTTTGTTGAAATACAGAATAGTGTTAGACACAGATGCTTACACAGTCATTGTTATTTCCAATCATAATTAAAGATATTCTTTTATTTTCATGATATCTAACAATAATTTTGTCAGTGTCAAATACTATGACCTGAGAACATGTAGTTAGAATTTTGACTTCTTTTTCTTTTCTTTTTTTCAGATATGTATTATTTTGTTTTTGCTCCTACCCTGTGCTATGAGCTTAATTTCCCCCGCTCTGAATCCATCCGAATGGGATTTCTGTTCAGGAGACTCTTTGAGATGGTAGGCGATTGGCTTGGACATATTCCTGACATTATTGTCAGTTCTTTATATTGATAAGTTGTGCTACCAGATTTATTCATAGTATATTATGACTTTTTTATTTTGGGAATATTGCATTCTTGCCTAAATCTGCAAATGGCAATAAATCATAGGAATTAGCTTATTGTCTGCACACAATTCCCGGGGGTCGTGGCAGGAATATATGAGGGTAATTTTTATTTATGAAAGTGCTTCTTGTTAGAGCATTACTTTCAGTTATAGCTGTTGCAAATTACAATTTTAATTCTCACACACACACACACACACACACACTCTCTCACACATACGCTTCTATTGTTAACATTTTAGTTTTATATTTAGTGAGAAATTAAAATCAGTTTCGCTTGTCTGTTACAGTTTCTTCTCACACAGTTATTGGTTGGTTTAACGCAGCAGGTAAGCATCACAGGGCATTTGGAAATCACATCGAGCCTAAATTTTCATGTCTTTGAGACATATTTCATATCTAATGTTCTTTTTATTGTCTTTCAGTGGATGGTGCCAATCATTCGAAGTTCAATGAAGCCATTGCAGGTGTGTTCATGTGCTTTATCTTCTGTTTTTCAGTGCTTTAAGAACAAGCACGTTTTAATTCTTTTTTTTTTTTTTTTGTCAGGAAATGGACTACTCTAGAATGACAGAGCGTCTGCTTAGACTGGCAGTAAGTTAAAAAAAAAAACTTTAAGGTCAATGTTTCCTTCTCAGAATAGAAACACAATCCTGTGTTCTGATTTTTGCTTACATCATGATTTGTTTCATGCTTCATTTCTTTCATCAAAACAACACTGGAGTAAATACTGTTATCTATTTTTATACTAGGTGCCCAACCATCTCCTCTGGTTGATTTTCTTCTACTCGTTTTTCCATTCCTCAATGAACTTTGTGGCTGAGCTGTTGAGGTTTGGAGATCGGGAATTCTATCGTGACTGGTGGTGAGTGATGTTATCTTCTTTGGATGTCTTTACAGTTATTTCTCTTAGTAAAAGCTTTATTTGAGCGGCTAGGGTACCACTTCCACACCGTACTGCGTTTGATGGGCTTTGAATGCAGTCAATCTGGTTTATATGTGCCATCTCTTCCTCTTCCACTTCCATTTCATACTGTACGTAGAGTTTTATTCTCAGATGGATTGTGACACTGTGTTTCTTTTAGGAACTCCGAGACGATAACGTACTTCTGGCAAAACTGGAATATTCCTGTGCACAAGTGGTGTCTCCGGTGAGTGAACGGGGGTTTTGAAAGAGACCGCAGACAGCTGTTGGGAGGCGAGATGAAATACGACACAGTAAAACTCACAGAGACTATAATGAAGAGAGACTATAATGTGATCTGTCCACAAGAAATATATGGTTATTTACAGTTCACACTGGCTGTGAGTTTATGTGCTTCTCTCTCCTGTTTTCAAAGACACTTTTACAAGCCGTTGATGCGAAGAGGTGCTGGCAAGTTACTGGGCCAATCAGCTGTATTTTTCGCCTCTGCTTTTTTTCACGAGGTGAGATATGCATAAATCACACACTGTTTTAAATATTCTGTCGGGTCATGGCAAATGAAAGTTAACAGTCTTAAGCAGGGTAACAACCTGTGTGAATTATTCTCGTTTTAGAAATGTGCTACTTCTCATAAGCAAAATCAATACACAGTAATATTTCAGAAGCTAGTGTGTTGCCATTAAAATACCCAAAAAAAAGTGCATAAACTTAAACCATTATGTACTGCTCACTTAAAGTTAATCTTAAAAAACACTGTTATATTTTTAAATGTAATCTTGAAAATTCACTTGTAACATTGGAACAATTGATTTTAGTTGTTAGTGTTTTAAAAAATGTTTAGACAAAATGATATCAAATTTTAATATCAGCCATTTGTCAGTTATATAAAGCTGGGTTAGAAGAAAGTATTTTAAAACTGAAACTTCACTTAAAAAAAATGAAATGAACATAAATGTACTCAGATTTATAAAAAAAAAAAATTAATAAAATTGGAGACCTTTTGGGCATTGCGGGAAGCAGCTGTTCTTTGAAGCAGCTGTGGATTCTGGAATAATTTGTAAAATTTTAGATGTTCCCCACTCCCGAGGCGTCGTCTCATTTCCCTGACTCAGAAGCAGGTGCCCGGCGTTTGGCTGGCAGCCACCGTTCTTTAGAGGAGATGAAGGTCAGAACGGAAGGATGAGGAAGATGAAGAACAGGCTCCTATCAGGCTGCTGTTCTCTGTGATAAGCTGTGAGCTGAGCTGGGGGAAGGGAGAGAGAGAGAAAAATCAGAGAGGAAGATGTGTCCAATCCGCAGGTGCAGGCAGATAGTATTCTTAACCGTCTTATTAAAAAACATTGACCTTCACAGGGCACCTCAGAACCGGACCCAGGATCACAGTAATGACTCAGAAAGCTCAGATGGAGAGTGAAGTTTCATCTCAGGAATATCTAAAACTGGAGCTGTAAAGATACACTGAAATTTTAAAAAGGCTTTATTTATTTAGGGGTGATGTGCTGAGGGTGCAATCTAGCCCTGATTTAGTGAGGGGTAACAGGAAGGCCAGTGTTCCAAGACCCCTGGAGTTCAATAGAGGTTAAGAACCTGGTTAAAGGACGCAACAGCAGTGCTCAACCCTTCAGTGCTTAATCAATATTTTATGGTGTTATTATGGGAAGTTACCAGCTTCATATAACCTGACAGAGTTTCATACATCACTCTTTAGGATTTAAAGAGGACACATTATGCGCTTTTACAAAGTCTTGATTTTGTTTTTGGGGTCATATGTATTTTTCACATATGTTACATTGCTGCAGCACATATTTTTCCAGTCTGTCAGTAACGTTCTGTTTAGTTACTTTCTCTATGAAGCCCCCCTTTCCGAAAAGCACAATTTGCTCTGATTGGTTGTCTGGACCAGTGTGTTGTGATTGGTCAACTGCTTTGAACGGGTTTCAGAAATGTCATTCCCCTTACTATAACCACGAGTTTAAACACATTACTAACGCAACTTAACCAGGGCAGACTCGCTTCCTCTGTGAGTTGGCTTTGATAACTTGTCCTCTAAACTGCAGGTTTAAAATGCATAAATGTAAAAAAAATTTAATGCGCAAAACTAAAAACTAAATTCTTTTAGAAACACTTACCTATCCATCACTCGGGAGTTTAAGGTGTTTAATAAATATATATATCTCTGTCTGCAGTACCTGGTCAGTGTCCCACTCAGGATGTTCAGACTGTGGGCATTTATGGGCATGATGGCACAGGTATAAATATTTAATCTTTACATACAAAAATTACATTCGCATTTATATTCATGCATTCGTGCATAAGAAAACTATATATTATGTTTGTGATAATCATCTAAGCAGGTAGCTGAGCTATGAAATGAATGCAATCTTTTTTATATCAATACATAGTACCTTTTTAAGTTTAAAATAAAACAAATCTTTATTTCAGCTCCCACTGGCATGGTTTGTGGCCAGGTTTCTTCGGGGTAACTATGGAAATGCTGCTGTGTGGCTGTCACTCATTATTGGTCAACCTATCGCAGTTCTGATGTATGTTCATGACTACTATGTCACCCACAACCAGGATGACCCGACAGTCACTGAAGCTCTGTAATCACACTGTAAAGCCCGATCGGCTGAGTTTGATCGTGGACTCGGCTATGCAGCTACCCTTCGAAATATTGCTGTAAGACTATAGGCTACATACTGCAGTGGTACAGGTTGGAGTACATTGATACAGTTGAAGATTCCCGGTACAGTCAGGTTTCCATGAAGTCTACAAATAAATTCACAGCTCTAGGCTATTTTTAGACCTTTATGAACAATTACATCAGCCAATCTATGCAAATCTTACCTAGAACTCTAAATAGAAATGCACACGAGTCTTTAAGCTTCTGAATGTGACTCTACAAGTGTCAATTGCTTGTTTTAACTTCACTAAATGAAACTGGACATATTATTTTATGGTATGTTACATGCATTACTAGTAGGACTTTCTCACACTCAGGTCCGTGTCCTGTCACTTTATTAGCATTTTCTTACAGTTCAATTATTGTGAACTACTTCAAAACTACTTAAACTGACATTAAGGTCTACTATACAAATATATGTGGTGTTGTTTTTTATTAAGTGCCAGACAGACAGAAATGTGTAATTTTTTTAATTAATAGGCTATATATTTTTAAAGCCATATGCGGCCATACATTTTAAATGCTGATGTGATTGTTTTTTTGCAAAGGGATAAGAGAGAAAATGTTTGTTAAATCCTAAATGTTACGTCCATTATTTTTAATCCATATTTTATGTTTTAAATTATATTGAATTGCATTTTTGTGTATCTAAACTGTTGTACAGTACACTGTTGAGATGCCATCTGTGCTCCATTATCGGCATTATGGGACCTACTCATCAAAAGTGCGCCACCCTGTGGGGACTGTTGAGAATAAACAACCCTGCAAATGATGCTACTGTGGCACCTTTATTTGTTTTTGTGGAGGCATTTATCAAACGTAATTGTATTCACTGGAGAGAACCGGATGCATTGTAATCTCGCAGTGTGATATTTTTCACAGATCAGGCCCTTCCAGTGCAATTTGTCCTCACATGATGAGGGTGCCAGATCCTCACAATCAGTGCAAGTTTTGTGATAAATGGCTTTGGAGATAAGTCTTATAATAGCCACGGGTCATATTGTATGAACATACTATCGTGTGTGCCGCAGTGCAACAGACGCACTTCAAGAGCTTTTGCTATCTAATAAGCTGATAGTGCTTTGCTATGCTGCGATCTGTTTAGTATACATTGCCATACGAAAGATAGGAATGGCGAAGAATGATTACACCGCAGAAAATCAATGCTGTAGCCTATATGTCACTGTTTATTTATCTAAGCAACTACTATCAAGTTTAAAACATTACCACTTTGGACGAAAGTTTACTACAATAAATATATATTGTAGGTTGTCACGGGTCTGTCAAGGAGGACTCAAATGCAGAACGAGTGTTAACAGGTTTATTGACAAACAGTAGACAGATGACAAGATGTGGTGGGAAAGGTCAACAGTCTAGACAGGGCTGAGACACAATGACAGCCGTTTTTACTAGCTGAGCAGCAGTTGTAACTAGCACAAGATGACTGTAGGTTGGGGAGTAGTAATGGCAGATCAGAATGAGAACTGAGAATACTAGCAATAGCCAGAACAGGAACTTCAAGTACAACAGCAATGCACTTGGGGATCTCAGGCTCAGCCCCAGGCTGTGAAACCGGGCGTTGATGTCTAAGTGGGTCTAATAGACACAGGAATTAAAAATGTTGGTAACACTTTACAATAAGGTCTCATGTGTTAACATTATGTAATATAACAGTTACAGCAGCCAGAGAAAAACTAATATTAAAGAGTCAAGAGCCAAACTAAAGCAAACACCTATCACCATAATAGTGACTTCAAACAAAACATCTAAACCTCCTGTTTATTCTCAATAAGAACTTCTGTAGACGTATTGACAGAAATAAAGTCAATCTGGTTAGTAAGTGAAGCTGGTAATGCTATTTGTGAGATTGTCGACGTCCACGTGCCAGCTGGGAAACGTCCTGCTAAAAACTTTATAAGAATGTTATGGGATAATGCTCTAACAATGTTATCACAAAACTTTTTTAGAATGTTTTTAAAGCATGTTATCCTATACCTTTTAGGAAAACGTTCTAGGAGCAAAGCTAAAACTTACCACTGAAAACATTACAATAACAAAAACATTTCTAGCTTGGTTGAGAGGGCGTTCATGTCCAATTTTCAACTAGGAAACTCGTATTTACAAGAATGCCGGTAGCACGTAAAGGAAGCATTAATATTTGTAAACAAACAATGTTACGATGTGGTGATTGCTGTTGGACAGTTACATTTTTATTCACCTCTGGTAAGATGACTTGAGGCGCGTGGGTCATTTCCACGGCTCTGATGGAACTGTCAATTCTTTTGCTGCAACTGCACCAGAAGAGAAACAGAGACACTGGACATTGATGTATTATCCTACAGGGAGGAGATGACGTTTTTTCCACTCTGAAAAAGGTACCCTGTGTTCAGCTATGTTATACAGTTCAGCACTCAGCAGATAATTGGCCTGTATTCAAGACGTTCACTCCCTGTGAAATTCTGCCAGGCAGCCAAAATCAGTGGTTAAAAAATAAAGCACAATAAAGTTTTAAACCACCCAGATTCTTTCATCTTTCTAACCAAGCATCTGAGACTAAATTGCATGAATTATCCTTTAATAAGAGTGTTTATCCTTGTTTTTGGACCCATTCAGTGCCTTATCTTTAAAGGGGCTATTTTAAAGATAAATGTGGTGTATATAAAAAGATGTCTGCAGTGCGTTTCATTTTCAATGGAAACCTCATTTCTAAGTACTATTTTAAATGCATTGTCACACTTTTACCTCCAGTGATTTTTTTACTGTAGGGCTGGAAGCTTATGCTGCTGTTTTGAACCAATAATCGGAACAAAAAACGTGCCTTTTTGACTCCATATAATTATTCTGACTCATTATAGGTGTTGTTATTCTTTAACCTCTTATTCTTTGAAAGTAAAAGTCTTTCTTAGAACTGATCAGAAACCATATTTAACCTGAACATTTTGATGATAAAAGTTACAATCACCTTAGCTTTCAGCATTATCAGTGGTAAAAGGAAAGATTCTCAAAGCTTTTTAAACATAATATAGTTACATGTTAGACCCCACAAGAAGGTAAAGAGTATGTAGTGGAAAGAACTTTTGTCCTGTGTAGCAAATGGCACAGACGTGTTTTAGGGGTGCAAACGACTCAACCTCCCGAAACAGAACCATCCTGTGCCTGGATTGTGCCAACAGTCCTCAATTAGCATATTGATGAGTCCCTTGTATCAGAAAGGCATACTGTGATGATGAAGGGCATTGTCTTACATTCAATTTACATGTATACCTTTAAAGGGACTACTGATGTATTAAAGTAGTAATTTATAAATTTTAACATAACATACATTTTAATTTATGTTAAGGAGAGCATTCTAAGTAAACAAATAGAAATGAATGAAAACACCCTGGAGTGTGTAGGGGTTACTATTACATTGTCCCCCGAAATGTCTTTTGTTGTGTTTGCAGTTTATCGCCCACCTACTGCCACAAATTATTTTTTTTTAGCTTTTTATCTGCAACCCGTAAACAATATGAAAGAAAATAAGTTATACTTATGAGTGATTTCAACTTAAACTGGCTTGATAAATCACGCAGAAAAAAGCTTTAGGATGTTGCAAAAACATTTAATATGATACAAAAGATAAATGTTTATTTATCGTATATAACTACGAATAACTAAATCCTCTCAAACATTATTGGATTTAGTTTTTACAAATACACCAGAAAGGATAATTAAAACATGCAACCTTGTTACTGGCCTGTCAGGTCATAATCTTACATTAGCTGCTAGGAAACTGACTAAATCACGGGATCAGGGACCAAAATACAGTGAAAGGTAATCCCACTATATCATTTATTCCAAAGAGAGAGTTAATACAAATTGAGAATGAAATAAAGCAAACAAATTGGAGGGACACTGTTGAAAATAAATCCTGTGAGCAAACATGCAATGAAATAATGTCACCCCTTAAAGATATAATAGCAAGATATACAAAAACAATAGCCAGGAAACCTAGAGTAGATTGCCATAGATTGCCTTGGTTTAATAGTAATCTCTGGCAACTAATGAAAAAAAGAGATGCCTCTCTAAAAAGGTTTCTAAAATCGGGTTTTACTACTGATCATCTAATTTATAAAGGTATGAGAAATAAGGTTACAATGCAGCTTAGAAAGGCTAAAGCATCCCTTTTCCTTGAAATCATTAGAGAAGCAAAAGGGAATAGTAAACAACTATGGAAGACCATTGACAACTATGGAAGACCATTGCCTAGCTATTGCAACAGAATTTAACGATTATTTTTTGAATTCCGTGAAAACACTGGGTCAGAATTTTACTAAAAAGATATTTAATTATTCCTTAGTCTGTGATAGTGTGATAGTGGTTTAATTATGACACCCACAAACGATTTAAAGGTTAATAAAATACTCTCAACATTAACTAATAGCAAAGCAAAGGACATTTATGGTCTTGATACTGCTTTCTTAAAAACTCATAAAGAATCCTTGCACCCCTTTAACTAAAGTATTAAATAAATCTATTAATGAAAGCACCTTTCCAAGTGTCTTTAAGCTTTCTATTGTGACCCCAGTGTATAAATCTGGTGACAAACAAGAGGTTGGCAATTACCGACCTATTAGTATCCTTCCGGTCATCTCAAAGGTCATTGAAAAGGTTGTAGCAGAACAACTAATTGCTCATCTTGACTCTAAGGCCTTTTTACACCCTATGCAATTTGGTTTCAGGAAAAAACACTCAACTGAAACAGCGTGCTGCTACTTCCTTGAACAACTTAAAAAAAATTTAGATCAAGGTGGAGTGGTGGGAGCAGTTTTTCTTGATTTAAGCAAGGCTTTTGATACGGTTAATCATGAGATACTATTAAGCAAATTGGCACAATACAATCTTTCAATAAACACACAAAACTGGTTCAAATCTTACGAGTGGACGACATCAGTGTGTGCGGATAAACTATACATTATCCCCATTGAAAAGATGTACCATGGGGCTCCCACAAGGGTCAATCTTAGGGCTGCTGCTTTTTAGTATATAAATGACCTTCCATTAGTATGTAATGATATTGATTTAATAATGTATGCAGATGATACTGTGCTGTACACTCATGGGAAGAATGCTACAGAGGTTGCTTTAAAATTAACAAACGTAATGCATAAGGTTGTTGAATGGTTACAAAACTCATGTCTCACTTTGAATACTGAAAAGACGGTTACCATGTTTTTTAAAAATAGATGCAAACTTAAGGAATGTCCTGAGGTCTTAGTAAATGGGCATACAATTAAAAATGTGGACAAATTCGAATGTTTGGGTGGTACCCTGGACCCTACTCTTACTTTTAAAAAACATGTTAAAAAACTGAGTTATGTACTGAAATTTAATCTCATAAATTTCAGACAAGAAACTCTCTTACAATTGAGGCATCAAATACCTACTTAAATGCTATGATTGTTCCACATTTTTTGTATTGCATGACAAGTTGGTCTCAAGCAGGTGAGAGCCTTAAAAAAAACCTAAAACAACCGCCAAAAAACTTTAAAAGCGATTTTCTCAGGTTTTCAATTGGAAAAAGAGGGCAGACGACCATAATACAAATGTGTAGGCCTATATCTTTACAAAAATTCAAGGTATGACTTTGACTAGGATATCATTTGAAAGCTTATGGTCTCCTCTTTAATCTTAATACCAAAATCTCGATTTTGAAATTTGGGTCACTGTGGCTCATTGTGCTGGATCAGGTCACCAAATGGCAAATCAGCCTCTTCTTTTGTGGCCATAACTCAGTGGAACACTCTCCCCACACACCTTATTTCATGTACAAATCCTCAAACCATCTCGAGTTTGACAAAAGCATGGTTATTGTCACAACAAAACTGTACACATTTATGAAGTGTGTGTGTGTGTGTGTGTGTGTATGTGTGTGTGTGTGTGTGTGTGTGTGTGTGTGTGTGTGTGTGTGTGTGTGTGTGTGTGTGTGTGTGTGTGTGTGTGTGTGTGTGTGTGTGTGTGTGTGTGTGTGTGTGTGTGTGTGTGTGTTTGTTTGTATTGGGAGAGGTAGGGATTTTGATTGAACAGCTCTGTTGGTGTCGGGTGGGGTGGGGTTGGTTTTACGAACAATTGAGCACATGATAGTTTTAATTGTATATTAAGTGTGACTCTGGTTGTAAAATTGTATATTTTAATGTTTTGTTTTTCACTTACATGATTTTTTTGTGTTAGTGACCTGCCAAGGGACTACGGGCGGAAAATAGCACTTGTGCTACAACCTGGCACAATGCATCTCTCCTTGTTTTATACAAGGTTAATGTTAACTTGTGCATTGTCCCTATTTAAATAAAATGAATCTGAGTAAAGAGTTCTACCCATATTCACTCAGCCTTACACTACATTCCAATGTAAGTCAATTTCTGTATAAGCACATTAAAGTCTGGGTAACAAAAAAAGCTGAATTGGATGTTTTCACTGTTATTTCCCATTGGGGGGGGGAAATCATGTTGAATTTATGACCAAATAGTTTGTCACGCTATATAGAGTAAGTTGTCATGATGCAACCTGCCAATGAACAGCAATATGTTTTTCAGCTAAATTTAAACATTAAAACATGTTGTTATCAAACTAAACTATTTATGAAACAATGTAAAGGGTAACAAACACATTTCAAACCATTGTTTTGGCTAATTCTGCAATTAATTTATACAGATGAGCCAAAACATTACGACCATCTGCCTAGTATGCTGTTGGTCCACCTCGTGCTGCCAAAACAGCGCCAACCTGCAGAGGCATGGACTCTACAAGAACCCTGAAGGTGTCCTGTGGTATCTGGCACCACGACGTTAGCAGCAGATCCTGTTGTCATCACGACAGACGCCTCACTCGCTCACATGCCATGGTAGCTCAAAACAAGGGGTTTATACCATTCTAAAATCCATGTTCATGTTAAGGGCGCACTTCAAGCACTTTGTGCCCTTTATATATGGAGGAGTCCCCGGTTTGCAACCTTGGGTTCCTCTCTAGGGGCATTTTGTCATCGTCATTACAACGGACACCTGACTCATGGGCTGGGTCAATGTCATGGATGTTGTCCAGTCCAGGTTCTTTGGGGAAGCCCCTCATCTTTAGGCAGTTGATGTACCAAAATAGATGAGCGGTGTCTTTTTAGCACTAAGACACTTCTTCCCAGATCTCTGGGGCTATTATGTGTTGGTGCGGAAGGACAGCACACCAGTAGTCACCTAAATAACCAGGGTGAGATGCATTCGCGCCCCCTGTTCAGGCTGGGCAGATTTAAAACTTTTCTCCCTGTGGTTAGTTTACATCACAGGACACCACAATATGGGAGCAGACATCCTGTCGAGGCAGGGACTGAGGCCCGGGGATTGGCAACTCTACCCTCAAGTAGTGGAGTCCATATGGTAGAATTTGGCCAGGTGGAAGTGGACTTGTTTGCCTCCTAGGAGTCAACCCACTGTACCCTTTGGTTCTCGTTCTATCCTCCAGCTCATCTAGGGCTGGATGCCATGCAGAGATGTGGCAGAGGTTGCGTCTGTACACCGTGCCCCCTATGGTTATGATCCTGGGAGTTCTGGCGAGGGTCCGTCAGGAGGGGCTGCGACTAACATTAGTAGCTCCATTTTGGCCAGCCCAAGTACTGTGTGTGGACCTGGTATCTCCCCTGGAAGACTCTCCCATTTTGACCAGGAGAGACCTTCTTTCCCAGGCTCATGAGACAACTTTTCACCCCCAACCAGAGATTCTGAAGCTGTGGGTCTGGCCCCCGAGGGGTACTAGCTCATAGATTTTGGTCTCTTAACCAAAGTCATTGAAACCATTATCAACGCTAGTGCTCCTTCTACTAGAAAGCTGTATGCTCATCTTTAAACCAGCTGACTGCTTGGTTGGTTCAGTACTGGAGTTTCTTCAAGAGCACCATAGACCCCTGCTACTTTTAAGGGGCTTCGGTGGGGAAATATGTCCCGGTGCCCCGTTTCTTGCGCGGTGCTAGACGGTTGGAGTCTATCTGCAGACTAGGGGTTCTTTCAAGAGATCTTTCAATTGTATTAAAAGGGTCAGTTGCTCCTATTGAACCCTTAGGCTGTATCTCCACCAAAGCGTTTTTTCCTGTGGCTAGCATATTTTTCCAATTTTTTTCAATGGGAGCTATGGTTTTTAAAACGTCAGGAACGTAACGAGGTGCTGAGATTGTACGTAATAGATTGATTACGTACTTCATTGCATCACCTGACTTCATCCTATGCCAATGATTTCCCGTGTACTACATGTGACTCACCAGCACGCTGTGTCTCCTTCCCATTCTCAGGAAACCAGGTTATATAAACCAGAGACTTTTTCTCATTAGTGTACATTTGTCACATTTAAAACATCTGACAACTTGCACCATCCTGACATTTATGAAAAATACAAAGTACAGAATTCCCCAAAAATAATTATTTAAATTTTGAATTAGGTGTTTGTGTTATTGCCCTTTTTTCTCGAAACCTTAGTGAGAAATGAAAGCTTTAGCGTAAGTTCTGCCGGGAAGACTCAATTGTTATGTCACTTATTACCTTCTCATCTATCCAATCGTATTCTAATACTTGTAGTATAAAAGATCGTTACTTACACATGTCTGAGTTCGCAGATGCTGACACCTTCATTCACCTCCATCCTCCCCACCACCACCAGGATGGTCCCTTACCATACCTCCCAGGGGGTCGGCTGCACCCCTGCCTTCGTCTTCAGGCAGTAAATGCCTGAGTCTTTCTGGTAGAACTAGCCTTTTTTAGAGTTATTATTTGATTTTAAAATTAACTCATAATAGTGACAAAATGTAATGGTTGACAGCTGAACAGTTATTCATTTACCACCAGGGCTCAGAATCATTTTGAATAACGTGTGACTTTCAAAAGTTTACAGGCATATTGTAAATGCCACATACAAATATGATTCACATGCTTCCAATGCTGTTAAACAATGTTGAGACAAAGGACAGCACACAGTTCCAATTATTTAAACTCACTCTCAGTCACATTTGAACTTAGCTTACAGACTTCATATCTTTCGGTGGAAAAATTTCGGAAACATCAGGACAGAGACCTGGCAGATGGTGATGGATGTGTTTCCAGACAGGAAATGTGGAAAAAGTGTCGACATGTCCAGCAGTATTAATACATCCTGTTCTTTTATTTTAGCTATCTTGCTGGTATTCTGACACCTTAAAAAATATTTTAGAGGACTTATGCAGTTTATAACATTTTATACAAGTTTATCAACTTAGAACTATTCATTATATGCAGTATTTATTGTTTTTCCAGCCCCAGTGCTACTGTAAAATTTAACGCTATATATTCATTCAAATAATCGTAACATTGTATTTAATGTATGTTGAATTTTATTTCAGTAAACCAAACAATCACAATGAGTATCATATCCCAGAATCCACTGTTTGTAATGTCAGGGTTTATCCAAACTAACTCGAACTTCCTGTGAGCCAGAGGATGAAGGGAGGGAAAGAAACAACAAGAGTGAAACAGAGAGGGACAGAAAAAGAGACATGCAGCCCAGACAAGGTGGAGAGATGTTCTCCTTTTTGCCCCTTCAAGGTGAAGAAGTTCAACGTGTTTTTAGCACAAGGGATTTGATTTCATCATTTAAGGTTCTTTAAGAGGTTCAGGGGGTCTTTTATGGTCTAATTTGAGTGTCAGTTCTGTGGCCTTCATTACAACATTTCTGTTTCACACTCCAGATCAACTTCTCATCCTTCTATATGTGCAGGTAAGCAATTACTGTGTGATGTGTGAGATTACTGTGCAGTGATGCAAATTTTTGTTGTGCTTTTATTAATACAAAATTGTCATGCCATGCCATTGTTTGCAATGCCAACTTTGATTTTTTTTTTTATCTTAAATATTGTGTGTGAACAGTTCTTTTAAGTGAGAAGATAATTAATCACCAGTTTAATAAATCTACTTCGCCATTTAAAAATATGGTTTAGATTGATTAAATTTAGATGATTAAAGTTAGTTAGCATCTAACCAGAAGTGCAAATAGCTAAATGTATATAATATATATATATATATATATATATATACAATAAATGTGTTTTTTGAAGTGCAAAGTTATGAGGTATAGTAGCAGAGAGCAGCTCAATGCAATTGTCTGAATATAATACAAGGTCCAAATGAAAAAGTATAAACACAGAAGGTGCGTTATACAGATTGAGGTAGTGACCATAACAGTGAAAGTGGCATCAAGAGGTAGAATGGGCTAAGAAATGTGCAAAAATATCAAAAGGCATAATAAGAAACATTGTAAATGTGTAGTATGGAGACAGTTTAGTACAGTGCAGTTTATATATATATATATATATATATATATATATATATATATATATATATATATATATATATATATATATATATATATATATATAAACATATATATATATATATAATTTTAAAGATTTAAAAAAAGTTTTTATTTAGATGTATTATATTATAGGTCATATAGTCACTTTGTTTATGAAACTGTAAAATGTTGTTAATATATAAATAATATATATATATATTACATTTTATTTTCTATTTTTTATTTTCTAATAATGTGCAGGTTTTTATGGATTTTCCCCAAATGTTCCCAAAACTTGTACATGTTCTTTAGTCACAATTTAATGTGCCGAAGCAGTATTTTGCTACAACGAGGGATCAACCTCAAGCCAAAAACAACCAGCTTACATCAAAAGCTCTGACGGCGGCTCACACAGAGATATTTATTTGGACAGCATTAATGCATCACTGTCTCTCAGAGAGGGCCATTAATTTTGTTGTTGTCTTGGAGAATGGCATTCCCCCTTTATATCTGAGAGTCTGCTTTTCGATGACGATTAGCCAATATACTTTCTAGACAGAAGGAATATGGTCACCACCTCTCTCACAAACAGTTGATTGTCTTTTTTATACTTTCAGGTATGTTTTACTGTCAGTGTGAAACAGTGTGACATAAAATCAGTGTTTTAAAGAAAAAGGTCAAAAGTTATCAATTTTAGAGGAGAGTAGCTTAATTTCAATTATGCAACAGTGCTTGACGTTGTTCAAATATTTAAATTCATTCTGTGGAGTTTAGTATCTGATATCTAAACAATTTTGGTCAATAAGTATTGTATATTGTTCTGTCTTTTCAATTAAGATGTAAATTGAGCAGAGGCCCAAGTAAATAAACATGCAAAAGAGTCAGAAGTCTGATGCCTTTAGATGCTGCTCAGAATTAATTTGCGTAATAGTGGGGTAGATGTCTATTCCCACGAATCTCAGTATCCAAACAAATCCTTCCCATTAGTCTTAATTGTAAACACATCTCATTCTGAACACCATCTGAACTATGCCAGACCGTAGGCACCTCTTCGTCAGAGGCTTCCAGGCTGTTTGTTTATCGGGCTCATTCTTCCTGCGATGGAAGGAGAGCATATTTGTTTTTGCAGGCAATTTTCCATTATGCCACATACCATGTGACATGGGTTTGAGATGTAGACACACGCAGTCTTAAAACTGTCAATTATTTTTATGTCCTTACATACCAAACTTAGGTAAAACATGACCAAAGAAACTGACAGTATGTTTGAAATAGCCAAGTATATTGTCTACTGCAAGAGTATATATATATATATATAGGAGAAAGTTTGCAACAATACATGTTTTATATTATACTAAATTAGCTGGTACATGCAAGAATGACTTGTTGTTTTAAAATGTATAAATGAACTAACTTTTAAAAAACTAAATACCCATCTGAGCACTGAACTAGTTTGTAGTCCTAAAAAGTTACAATCTTACAGTCTTATTATTAATAAAAAATATATATTTTTTATTTACTTACATTTTACTACATACATATTGTGCTGCACCTCAACTTCTATTTATTTATTTCATTTGTTTCTTTATTTATACAGTTTTAATTATTTATTATCTGCACTGAGATTCTAACTTTTGCTGACATGGGTGCTAGCAGCATTTTAGTTTTTTTAGACATTAGTGCTGCTTTTGACACTGTATGTTGTTACATCCTCCTTGAAAGGATGTGTGGGTGGTTAGACATCTCTGTTGTTGTGTTTGATTGGTTTAAATCCTATCTCACTGATCATTTCCAGTTTGGGGAAAAATAAATGCGAACCAACATTGGTACAGCAGGGTGTCCTGCAGGGGTCTGTGTTAGGACCTATTCTGTTTAACATTAATATAATATAATATAATATAATATAATATAATATAATATAATATAATATAATACAATACAATACAATACAATACAATACAATACAATACAATACAATACAATACAATACAATACAATACAATATAATATGTTGCCTGGTCATTCGAAAGTTGATGCACCTCTTGATGGAAATAAATGTTATTATGTTTATTCCATCAGGTGCATACATTTTTGGCCAAGATCTTGTATTGACAATGGAAAAGTCAAGCACTCTGTAAAGTCTACTCTAGCACATCCCAAAACTTTCAATGAATTAAGGTCTGGACTCTGAGATGCCAATTCAGGTGTGAAAATGGTTCTTCATGCCCACCTCCCAACCATTCTTTCACAGTTTGAGCCTGATTAATCTTTACATTGTTTTCCTGGAATATGGCCATTATGTGTCTTCCTACATGATTGTTTAAGAAATGAAGAAGTTACACACTCCATCAATTAGGGTTAGAATAGCTGTTCCCAAACAAATAGCATGCTAGAAACATAATAATCCCTGCAATAATGATCTAGTCATTTACTCTTAACCATTAGCCTATTTAAATCCAAACAGCGACTCTTTTTTTTTTTTGCCGGGTGGTGTATAATGATCCATTAATCATTATATTATGTTTGTTAATGATTTATTGATAAAAGTTTTTATAAAGTTTTAGCAAATTTTCTTAGTCAAATTCAAATTAGTTCACATTTTTCAACTAGTCAAAAACTACCTTTTTTTTTTAATCTACAAATAAATGGCTTTAAAAAATTGCATCTTTTGTAATTTCAATTTTTCCTTCCTCTTTTTGTTTTTGGGCAGATCCAGCCCCCAAACCACAAAGATGACCCTTACAGAGGTTTCATCGAATCTGAACCTCACATCAACATCGACTCCTCCCCTAACAACCAATACTTCTCCACCATACCGTGAACCTTATTTACACAGACTGGCCCACTTGGATGAGGGTCTCTATAATGACTTTTACAGCCTGTGGATAGCCTTGGTGGTCATCAACACACTTATCTTTATGGTAGGGATGACCCTAAACAGTCTGGCTTTGTATGTTTTCTGCATCAGGACCAAGCCGAAGACTACATCAGTCATCTACACCATTAACCTGGTTGTGACGGATTTGTTTGTTAACCTTTCCCTCCCCACTCGTATCATATTGTATTACAGTGGAGGAAAGTGCCTCAACTGTTCCTACATGCACATATTCAGCTACTTCGTCAACATGTACTGTAGCATCCTCTTCCTCACCAGCATCTGCGTGGATCGCTACCTAGCCATCGTTCAGGCTGAGGCCTCACGGAAGTGGAGGAACCCTGGTGTGGCCAAAGCAGTGTGCATCTGCATTTGGCTCTTCGCCATCATCGTGACCTACTCGCTTCTCACGACGGCCTTCAAGCACTCAGGTTACTGCCTGTCCAAACTTTTCGCGCTGACCGTATTCGAGTTCTTCCTCCCAATGGTGATCATCGTAGTGTTTACTATTCGAATCATGTGCGCCCTTTCCAGCCCGGGTCTGATGCAGCAGAGCCGCGACAGACGCATGAAAGCCGTACAGCTGCTGTCGACCGTGCTGGTGATCTTCACCGTCTGCTTCACACCGTTTCACATCCGTCAAGTTCTGTTTTACTTCCATCCTGATCTGCCTCATCATGTGGTTGTGTACCATGTGACCGTCACCCTCAGCAGCTTAAACAGCTGCCTGGATCCTGTGGTCTACTGTTTCGTCACCACTAACTTTCAGTCTACCATGAAGAGATTTTTGAGGAAGATAGAAAGAGAGCAGACGAGTGGAGATATTATCAGCATGCAGAAGAGCTCAAAGGCTTCAGGCACAGTGAATACTATAGATAAAAGTATAAGGATAAACATGAGCCCTGTCCAGCAGGGAAGCCAACCTGCATAATGAAGAACCTGTACATGTGTCCTGTACAGTATTCAGATGGTTGCAATTACCATGTCATATACTAAGGCAAAACCACGGGCTGAGACTTTGTTTCACTGTTTACTGTAAATACGTAATGTATTGATTTGATGAGCTTGCATTTCATTTCACATGTGACATTGTTTTTAACTACAACAACTACGCAGCAATGCCAACATAATACGCCACAGCATTTTTTAACTTGTAGTGTTTTAGAGCAGGGGTTTTAAAAATGTTGATGCCAAGGACCCCCAAATATGAGGGACCCCTTGTGAGGAACCCCTTAAAAGGCAGACATATACTGTATGTATACATCTGTATGCAACGTGCTTATGAAGACACATGAAGGTTTATATTATTGGCAGTCATATTGTTACTGTACTGAAGCCAAATTATGACAAATTATTAAAACATTATCTAGAAAATATTGTATTTATATTTACTGAATCTTTTAATCTGACCACTATTAGAGTGTACTATTGTTCAAACATTTTGGGTCGATACGTTTTTGTTATTGCTTTTAAAATAAGTCTCTTGATTTGATCAAATATACAATAAAATATTGTGAAATATTATTTCAATTTAAAATAACTGTTTTCTGTTTTGATATATTTTCAAATGTAATTTATTATTGGGATGGAAACGCTGAATTTTCAGCATCATTACATCTTGAGTATCACACAATCCTTCAGAAATCAATCCAATATGCTGATTTGGTGTTCAACAAAACATTTGTTATTATCAATGTTGAAAACAGTTGTGCTGATTAATATTTTTGTGGAAACTGTGATACTTTTTTCAGGATTCTTTGATTAATAAAAAGTTCAGAAGAACCGCGTTTATTTGAAATATATATTTTTTTATTTAGAACTTTTGGTCAAATTAATGGGTTCTTGATGAATAAAATTATTAATTTCTTTAAAACTGACCCAAACTTTTGAACTGTAGTGTATACATGCAGAGAAACATTTTTTGTTTTTTACTTTTAAATTTTACATGGACCCCACCTTGTGGCTCCTTGTTGGTCCCCAGATTGAAAATATCCATATACATTAATATTAAAAAAGAAATGTTTTGTTTCATAAAATCCTTTTTAGAACTTCTGTAAAAAAATTCAAATAATAACTAGATTTGATGCTTAGCAGCAAAATCATAGTGTTAACATTTTTGTTTGATGCTTTAGGCCAAATGAGAGTATCAGGGATTTTAATGAATAAATAAAACTATTCTTTCACGTAATGTTAACCACATCTGAAGTGCAGAAGAAAAAAAGGGATGAAATTTTATATAAATCAATGCTTGAATAGTTTTTTAAGCAATTCAGGTTGGACTAATTGCAGTAAATAGTACTTTATTAAAAACTTATACAGAATAACACGTATAGAATAACACGTATCTAATATGTCAAATTAAGGTTGTCAACCTGCCTTATTTTGTTGCATTATAGTATTTTATTATCAAATACCACTTTAAGAGACATCAGTTTTGTGTTTATGACATTATTAAATCGGAATGACATAAGTAATGAATGACATGACATGAATTTTAGTTAACAGATTTTGACAGCAATCAGCGAGATTACATCATTGCTGAGTCGAACGAGGGGGATTTGTAGCCTAGAGCGAAACGACTGGCAACCTCGAGCAGACAAAAGATGCAGTAGACAGCCGCGACCTGAGAGCAGGTACATTTTTCTCTTTAACATCTTACTCCATTCAATTGTGTGGATGCTGAGATTCTTTCTCTATCAATAAATGAAGATGTCTTTTATGAATCGAACCGCTGGAAAGGTGAAGGTATCCTCTAAATTTACTGTAGAAGCAAGTTAATTTAGCAGGCTAGCAGTCCGGGCTAACAGACTGTATGAATCAATCAGACAGACTGATGATACATATAAAGTTAAGCAAAATCCCAAATACATAATAATTGAAACTTCGCTCGCTCATTCCCAGTCAGATCACTTTACCCTCCCAGGAAATAAAGTTAGTTCCATGATTAGTTGGTGTAAGTTATAAAACATCTACAACACTACACAAATCATTGTATGCAACAGTCGGATGATCTGGCAATCCTTTGAATCCAGGAAAAAATCATAGGTTAGTGGTGATCTGGTGGAGGTTTGTAGCGTTTATTTCAGCCAGCAAGGTAGTTTATGTGTCTAACATTGATATCTCACGTTGTTAACTGAAATTGACTGAGTTGGTTTAATGTTAGGTTTCCAGGCTTATTTCCAATAACAAACAGGAAACCGTACATGTTTAGGCATGATCTGAGCTCCATCACAGGCTTTTTCTTAAAAGGTTTGCACGTGATTCAACGCAAGGCTCCTCTCCGCCATGTCGTCATGCATTGTCCTCCTTATAAAACAATGTCATGTCAGTCTCTGACACGCGTGTCCATTCGCACACCTGACTCTTGTCACAGCAGGTCTGGGTTCAGTGGGCTGCTCTGGGTGAATGTTACCTGCCAAAAGCGTCTGGGTGTAGCGTAGCCTTATCAGTACAGTGCACAGGGGGCGGGCAGTTATCACGAGAGACTCGTGTTGTCAGTAATAAAACTAGTGACATATCTTTTTTTAGCTCTGTCACTGTATGTGTTTGTTCTGTAGCTCTTCTGGTGTATGCCTACTTCACTTTATCTGAGACAATATTTCTGGGTTAAAGGAATTTGGGCATCAAATGAAACACGTGCTACTTGAGGGACGAGGTAGGATATGTTTTTGATTATTACATGTTGGACATGTTCACGGGTCTTGTAACCAAATTTGTAACAGATACGCAATGAATTAGGCTATAGTTTCACGTATATAATCCTGTACTGTAAAGTTAGTATTTTTTTAAACAAATAAATATAAATAGTTTAAAGTGTATAGGAAAATTATATAGTAAACAAATTAAGAACTGAATATTAAAATAACATTACAAATGTACATTGAGCATACAGTTTTACCGAATGGATTTATCATATCAGCTGCTATTCCACCATTAGTTTTTAAAATCTTATGTAAATGATTTTAGTACTGGCACATGTACTATTATAATTTATAGCTCTACAGCAACTTGGTGAAGCAGGATTGTGTAATGCTAACTCAATTAAAATGACCTTTGGAACTTTACACACTTGCTGCCTTTACCATAGGACTGTAGAAGATATAAATAAACTTAAAAATACATATTATTTTTGCATATGTGTTTATAGCCTACTATGTAACAACTTTTTTAAACAGTGTTTTAGAGCTTGTGCTTGGATTACCTTTCTAGTATCATTGGTGAATCCACAAAAGATGGCACGTATTAAGTTTATTTTACATGTCATTGTTATGGCTATTTTGTTAAAAAAAAGTCTTTAAAATATTAAACCTGAGGTTTGTGGCACCAAAAAAGAAATTTACATTTTAAATTAATTTAAAAATATGTATGTTTTCATGTATATAAAATGCATCATTTTATGAAGTGTAATAGTCTAAATTGTGTTAAATGTGCAAAAGCAGATGTTGTTTTTGTACTTTCAGTTAAAGGGATTCTCCCAAAAATGTATGAATGATCTTAAGCACCTGTATGAATTTCTTTCTTCTAGAAGGATCTTCTAAAAGAAGATATTTTGAAGAATGCCAGTAACCAGCTTATGGGACCCCATTGACTTACATTGTGTGTGTTTTTTTTCCCCATACATTGAAAGCCATTGGGGTCCATCAACTGTTTGGTTACCCATATTCTTCAGAATATCTTCTTTTGTGTTCAGCAAAAGAAAGACATTCTTACAGGTTTGGAACAACTTGAGAGTGAGTAAATTATTATGACAGAATTTTTCATTTTTGGGTGAACGATCCCTTTAAAGCTTTAAAATGTTCTATTAGGAATAGGCTAAGTATCAGCATTCTACTATCTTTTCAGTGCCTATTCCCTATTTTAGTCACTTTATTATTTGATCTGCCTTTCTCCAGGGATTAAAGATATGCCAAATATGTCATGCTTTTGGTAAAACTATGTTTACTGTCATAATGCCAGGTTTGTTCCCATCTTGTTTTTCTCTAACATTTTTCCACTGCCTTGATCTTTCTGGATATCAGGTTTTAATGCCAAGATATTTCTCTCTCTCTCTCTCTCTCTCTCTCTCTCTCTCTCTCTCTCTCTCTCTCTCTCTCTCTCTCTCTCTCTCTCTCTCTCTCTCTCTCTCTCTCTCTCTCTCTCTCTCATTCACTCTCTCTCTCATTCACTCTCTCATCTAGATTAATAAGTAATTCCATGGAGGCACACAGAGGAACATCCACCTGTTCTGCTCTCCATGTCCTCCCCCTTTTCCCTTTTTCCTTTCAAGAAAACATGACTTGTGAATTACAACAACAAAGCTCTATATTGACTGGTATTCATTACAACGGTTGGTAGACCTCTCACTAAAATATATGGAACAACATGACCTCTCTGTTGACTACGGGTTAGTGTTTTATAATAAGAAAACTGCTGTGGATTATGAAAGATCAACTTGGAGGCCTTAAGCAAAATAGAGTCTGTACTTGTGAGGGGTAAGTACCACAGGAATCTGGATCAAGACCCCACACCAGCATCGTATATGCAGACCAGCATGGCACCCAAGAACGCTGTCACAGAGTCCATTCCAGTGCTGGACCTGGCAGTCATGCAAGAGAAGGATCCAAATGGTGGGCAAAACATGGAGAAGGAAGTGGAGATGTCAGAGGACTCGGCCAGTGAGGATTCTGTAAACCACATCCCCAAGCGGTTATGGGTCATGCACGGTGCCGTCATGTTTGGGAGGGAGTTCTGCTACGCCATGGAAACAGCGCTGGTCACTCCTGTGCTGTTGCAGCTAGGTTAGTAATCAACCGTTTTAAAAAAAGGCCATTTTGCAATATCAGGTCTGCACTTTGTATCCACTATCCACCTTATTTTTGTACCTTTTAAATTGAATGAGTCATGGCATCTGGTGTCATTCGCTTCCTGTTATTTTTAGCTGTACAAAACAGCTTTTAATGCGGCTTGATATTGCAAACTGATATGTCTTATAATATTATTTTAATGTATTGTCGTAATTATAAACACACTGATTTGTAGTGCATAGTTTTACTATTTGCTGTGCTTTGTTATTCTTCTAATTATTTAACCACTAATGAATTAGAGATCTTGCACATTCACAGAAGATAGCTTACTTCCATGTTGCAAAATAAGGTTGGTCGATAGAGGGTTAATGGGTTATTTAGTGTTTTTTAATTATTCTAGGATTAAGACCTCTATTCATAATCATTGAACAGGGACATTCCTTTGGTTTTGGTAAGGGTTCCCTATTGTGTCAATGCCAACCCTGTGTCAGTAATAAGATGAAGGAATGCTTGTTTCCACAGTAAGGATGCAAAAATGGACGAGGTAGGCATGGAATTCAGAGAATGTGTGAGTGTGCGCATTTCTCTTGGTTTTCCGTCCATAAGATCAATGTCAACAGATCCTCTCAGGAAACTGCAGGGTTAATATTACTAAAGGTTTGAATTGCTCTAAAGGCCCTCTGATCTCGTACCAAAAGCATTTTTAGTAGATTTAACAGCTGAAAATATACTGAACATAATCCATTAAACTCTAAAAGGCTATTTGCCCAGAAGATTTAGCATATCGTAGCCTAAATCACTCTGTAATTGTCCCTTTAATGTGCACTTTGATGCAAAATATATGCATCCCTTAAAATCTCAAATAGCCTACTTGATAAAATAGGTAACATAATTGAAATGTTGAGCGTGGTTTAATAGACAATCAACCAGAGTCTGTTTTTAGCGTAAAAAAGGATAAAATCCTCTCCGGTGATGGATTAAATGCACTGGGTATTGACAAAACCATCTATTTTAAGTTCTGACCCTTGAGAGTTGTCAGTGTTATTGCTTTATAATACAGGCTGATTACTTCATACTGCACCTTATCCTGATCTGTGAAGGTTTGAATGTAGTTGAATAGATGGTTGTTCATCTTTAAAGCTGAAGAGTTATGATTTGACATGTGACGTGTCTGTTGTCTGCACTTTCTGTTCTCACATTCTCAGTCTGCATCCCATTTCATACATGATATGTACTTTTCGCATATGTGGACTTCTTGAAAAAGTAAGTTGTTTAAGTTTCACTTGAGTAATCAAGTGTTTGGATTTTAGTATGTCATCAGTCCTGGCACGAGTTCTGCGTGCCGGACTAAAAAATGTTCGACTCATGGAAAATTCCTACAGCTGTTATTGTTAAAATTAGTTGCCATGAGCCATTACCTCCAAATCATGTCAAATACTTTTCCCACGCCCTTTTTATTTACTCTGAGTCATCGCATTTGAAATAGTTTTATTGTCAGAAGCAATGTGGTTGCTTCATTACTATGACACAGTATTAGATCGATTGTGTGAAAGTTTTTATAGTGTTGTAAATGGCCGGTTAATGAACTGCAGACATACTGAAACTCGCCTAGTCATCTGTTTCAAATGATGAGAGTTGCTGCCATATTGGTACATTTCAGCAAACTGGTTATTAAAAATGTTTGATCTGCCTAAACCTTTGAATTGTATTGATCGCGGTCCTTTTCTGCTTTCAGGTCTCCCAGAGCAGTATTACAGCTTAACCTGGTTTCTCAGCCCTATTTTGGGTTTAATTTTCACCCCTCTGATTGGCTCAGCAAGTGACCGCTGCACTTTGAAATGGGGTCGGCGGAGACCCTTCATTTTGGTGCTGTGTGTAGGATTATTATTAGGAGTTGCCTTATTTCTCAATGGATCTCTTATAGGTAATTACTACTATTTTAAATATTTATATATTATTTAAAACTAATTGTATAATAGTGTTCATGCACATAGTTGCATGCCACTGTTATTTAAAGTCCCAATAGTCCCATGACTATATATTAAAAAAAATTACATCTTTATTTTTTACAAGTGATTTGACCTTGAAGCTTATTTTAATCTGCCTCTCAAACAGGTCTGTCTCTGGGTGACGTCCCCGGTAATCAACTGGTTGGGATCGTGCTGACTATTGTTGGTGTGGTGGTTCTGGACTTCTGTGCTGATGCTTTGGACGGACCAATCAGAGCCTACCTCCTGGATGTGGCTGATACTGAGGAACAGGACATGGCTCTAAATATACATGCTTTCTCAGCAGGTATATATTCTGGGACTGGGAGGGAACTGGAATAGAGATGCTCTGTTCTTTAGCATCAGACTTAAACCTTCTCAACTCTTTAAAAAACAGTCATGTTTTATTAGATTATTACTCACTGGTAAAGATCTAATCAGAATAACAATGTTTCACTTGCGTGGAAAAAGTGGTTATACACTGCAGTTCAAAAGTTTGGAGTCAGTACATAAAAAAAGAAAATAAATGAATATTTGTATTCAGTAAATGATCACATTATCACAACAGTAAAGACATTTGTAAGGTTACAAATTATTTCCATTTCAAATAAATATTTTTGAACTTTCTAATTTATCAAAGAATCCTGAACAAAAAATATATATATAATAGTTCTCACAAAAATATTTAAAGGTTTTCAACATTTAATATAATATGAAATGTTTCCTGGGCAGCATATTAGAATGATTTCTAAATGATCGTGTGACACTGAAGACGGTTGCTGAAAATTCAGCTTTGCCATCACAGGAAAAAATTACATTTTAAAATATATTAAAATAAAAAGTCGTTTAAACTGTAATAATTTCACAATATCACTGTTTTACTGTATTTTTGATTAAATAAATACAGACTCGGTGAGCAACTAAGCATAATATACTTTTTTTCTCAAAAACATAAAAAAAACATACTGGATGGTGATTATATTTTAGTCATATAAGATATTTAGCCTTGAAGGCTGCATTGATGTTGTATATTCTGTTTTTGGTGGTTTAAAGTGATGTAATTCCTGTCTTTCAGGGCTGGGAGGTGCTGTAGGTTACGTGCTTGGAGGGCTGGACTGGACCAATACCTTTCTGGGTCGAGCTTTTAAGGCCCAAGAGCAGGTCCTCTTTTTCTTTGCTGCCATCATCTTTATCATTTCTTCAACGCTTCATCTTTTCAGCATCAAGGAGCATCTATATAACCCCAACCAGCCAGGGGTATTGAAGGATGAGGATGAAGAAAGGCCACCTTCTGTCCAGCTCTATGGAAGCTTTCCATCCACTCGCCTCTTGCCTCAACTAGAACTTATACCTGAGGAGGAGCCATTTTCAGGCCACAAGGATGATCGGTCTGATCGGGATGTTTCAACTGATTTTCTAAACATCGAATTGGTGCGATGTAAAAGTGACTCAGTTTTAGCCATGCCAGATTCTGCCATAGAGCTTGACCCAGACTTGGATCGTGATGGGCAGTTTCTTTGGGACATCGAACCAAATTTATTCCAGGACTTTCAGGGTTTACAAGATGATGGAACGACAGTGGATTGTCACAACACCAGCCAGCTAGGTCAGTGCATTGACAACCCCTTACAGAAGTGTGAAAGCAATGGGGAACACATCTGTGGAGCTGCCAATACTGTAAACGACAATCCAATCAATGGAGCAGCGAATGGCACTAATCAACCAGGCAAAGTTGGTTTACGACCATCCGGCGGCCCAGTGCGCCGCCGCCACCCTTCCTTCTACCGCCAGCCCTCCTTCACTTTCTCTTATCACGGACGTGTGGGCTTTCAATGGCGACGCCGTTACGGCAACATGGCCAGGCCAATCAAATCTTCACAAAGCCTGAATGACATCGACCAAATACCTAGACGTCACGAGAGGAAGAAGTTGCAACCGAGTAATATCTCTGCATCCCGCAGAATTGAGGAAGACGAAGAAAGCGAGGATGGAGATGGTGGTACGACGGTCAAACTACTCTGGTTGTCCATGCTGAAGATGCCGCCCCAGCTCTGGCGTCTGTGTGTATGTCACCTGCTCACCTGGTTCTCCATGATCGCACAGGTTGTGTTCTACACAGACTTCATGGGCCAGGTTATCTTTGAAGGAGACCCGACTGTAAGAAGAGTTATTTATCCTGTCCTTTAATTATAGTTTCTGTAAATATAAATTAAAAATAAAATGAATGTATAAAAATATTAGAATTATTAGAATTCAATCTTTAATTTATTTGCCAGATAAAGTAAAAAATAATTATAATAATCATAATTTTAATCAATGAAAATACCAAATTATTAGCCTACCAAAATTGTTAAGCCAACATTGTGATACTTTGAGGGTGTTTTCACATCTGGCTCGTTTGGAGCATTGTTTCGGAACCTGGCGTGCTTTCTCACTTGGTTCGTTTAGTTTAAGGCATATGAACACGGCAATCGCGCTCGTATCCGCACTCGGAAAAAATTGGTAATTTTAATAAAAAAAAATTCCGTAAATTTAAATTAAAATGTTGCCTTGTGAAAATGAACCGAACCAAGTAGAAATTGCAACAATTTGTAACAGTTGTAATCTCTGTTTCTGAACAAAGCAAATGATATACATGTCTGAAAACACTCTAAGTCTTCACTACATACAATTTACTTTTGTAATATCTAGTGTTGATCTAATAAAGGCTCTATTTAATGGTATCTAACACTGAATTTATTTGTATATATACTTATACTGGATATGCTGTTGATGTTCTTCAAAACCAGGCTGCTGCTAACTCCACTGCCCTGCAGAACTACAGTAAAGGTGTGCAGATGGGCTGCTGGGGTCTTGTGATCTACGCAGCTACAGCTGCCCTCTGCTCAGGTGTGTGTTACGTTTTTTGTGTTGTATTTGGTTAGGACATTGCTAATTGCATTTTTTCTTTTTTCTTTTTAAGTTGGGTGATCAGGTTTCAGTTCTGTATTTAGACACTCACATGACCACGTTGTGGAATAAGCAGATTTTTTAGGGTGTGTTAGTCATTATATATTTTGTCTTGAATCTGTAATTCCCTTTATGAAAATCAGAATGTTGGTATATTTTCTTGGTTTAATTTTAAGATTTGATTTAGGATTCAAATTGTTGTCTTTTTTAAATTGAGAAACGTTAACTTGTCACATATCTTATGTAACACTACTGTTCAAAAGTTTGGGGTCAGTAACTTTTTTCATTTTGAAAGAAAATTAATAGTTTTATTCAGCAAGATGCATTCATTTGATCAAAAGTGACAGTAAATAATTTTACATTGTTACAAACCTTTCTATTTCAAATGACATTATTTTGAGCCTTCTATATTCTAGACTTCTAAAAAACATGTATCACGAATTGCACACAAATATTAAGCATCACAACTGTTTTTTAACATTGATGATAATAAGAAATGTTTTTTAGCCACCAAACCAGCATATTTGAATGATTTCTGAAGGATCATGTGACACTGAAGACTGCTTCAAGTAATGATGCTGAAAATTCAGCTTTGCCATCACAGGGAAAAAAATGCATGTATATGTATTTAATGTATATAATAATAAAGTTATAAATAATATTTCACAATATTGCTGTTTTTACTGTATTTTGTATCAAATAAATGCAGCCTTGGTGAGCAAAAGACATTTCAAAACACACACAAAAAAAGACCAATCCCAAACTTTTGAACATGGTTTCATAGCCACACTTTTTGTTCTGACTTTGTTGGTGTCCATTCTGATTATTATTCAAACTGAATAATCAGAAACATGTTTTACAGATGTGCTCCAAAGGATCTTAAACAACTATGACCTAAGCATAAAAATCACCTACATGTTGGGGACTCTAGCCTTTGCTGTGGGAACAGCTGTCATGTCCATCTTTCCAAATGTATATGTTGCTATGGTGATGATAAGCACCATGGGAATCATCTCCATGAGCATGTCATACTGCCCTTATGCCCTTCTGGGACAGTACCATGAAATCAAAGAGGTCTGTATCATTTTATAAACTTGTTATCAAATATATGATATTACCAATAACATATACACAGTACTGGTCAAAAGTTTGGAATGATCTTTTTAAGATTTTTTAAAAATATTTTTGAAAGAAGTCTCTTATACTCTCCAAAACTGCATTTATGTGATCAAAATACAGTAAAACAATTTAAAACAACCATTTTCTCTTTTATTATATTTTAAACTACAAGTTATTCCTGTGATGCGAAAGCTGAATTTTCAGCATCATTACTCTACAGTCTTCAGTGTCACATGATCCTTCAGAAATCATTCTAATATGCTGATTTGATGCTCAGAAACCGTTCTTATTATCATCAATGTTGAAAACATTCAACTGCTTATAAGTAAAAAATTTGAAATAGAAATCTTTTGTCAAATTATTAGTGTCTTTACTGTCACTTTTGATCATTTTAATGGATCTTTGCTAAAAAACATTCAAAAAATCTGACCCCAAACGTTTGTAGAATATATATATATATATATATATATGGATATAGATTTGGAATATAAGCTTATACAGAATTAATTTTCACTGCCAGTAGCACTTGATTTGTTACAGGAGTTTTCCCCTGCAGCTGCAGTGTTTTCAATGAGTGTCTATCATCTTTCTTTTACATTGTCATAGTACATTCATCACAGCCCTGGCAACTCACGGCGAGGCTTTGGCATCGACTGCGCCATCCTGACATGTCAGGTTTACATCTCTCAGATCTTGGTGGCGTCGGCGCTCGGTGCGGTTGTAGATGCGGTTGGCACAGTGAGAGTGATCCCTATGGTGGCATCGGGAGGATCCTTTCTTGCTTTCCTCGCTGCGGCTATCCTAGTAATCTACCCTGATACACTTGACGATGATGAAGACGAGGATGATGAAGAGCCAGGCCCAAGTTCTGTTAAATCAGAGGCAGCGTCCAATAACAGTACAGAGAAACACAGTGTTTTAAAGTCAATGCCAAGGAACAGTTCCAGCAAGCCAGAGATTGAATCCTCAGTTTGAGTGTTAAAATGTAAAATACTAGAGTTTTTGAAGTACCAATCCCAGAATGCACAAGCAAGTTAAGACAAAAGAGTAAGAGGGGCATGCTCTACCGTTCATATACTCTCACACATGCTGATGTTATTCTGTGGATTTGGTACAGAGACTATTTGAGTCAAATATGTGATTTTTGAGATTATTTCTCAAGCTATTTATTATTTGTGCCCAAACATTTCCATTGTCTACAAAAAAATGACCAGGTTTACGTCACTACAGTGAAAACATTTTCACATGATAATCCATTTTTTCCAACCATTTATTAACTTTTAATTGCAAGTCAACATTTACATACCAGATGTGAGTTTACTTTTTCAGACTGACGTTTTACTCTGAGTTAAAATATGTCTGATTATCATTGTATGTCCCTCATTTCATGAGAAACACTCAGGAGTAAAGGTGCTGCTTTCGAGCACAAAATGCTATGCACCAAAATATTTTTTTTGTAATGTTTCTAGACTTTGAATAAGTCATTGGTTTTCAGAGTTGCCTTTAGTTCAGAAATATGATTTTCTTTGGTACACTATTTTATGGTATGAATAGAATGGATAACCATGGCATTAAGTAAAGAAATGGCTTTGCTTTTTGCAGCAGTGATTGGTGTGCGAAATGAAGAAGTGCGTTTAGCTGTCATGGCAAGTTTTACTGTCTGTCAGCCTCCGTCTTAAGTGATGACACTCCAATAGTGGCAGTATTTTTCACAGCCAAATTCATAATGTTGTTCCAATACTGTTGCATAGTTTATATACACAAGTTTTTGAGACTGCTTTTCAATCAAGATGACAGGCCAAATATTTCTGCACTAGTAAGTCACAGATCTCCACTCTGCCTAAGTGGACCAACTAAGTTATGGCCTCTTTTGTTCATAAATGTAGTTTAAATGTATCGTTGGAAATGTGATGTCTGCAATTGATGTATGGAGGTCAGTGGCCTGGCTTTGTATCCTATTTTATCAGGCAAGAAATCTTTGTGTTTGTGTTTCATAATCAAGGTGGACACATTTTTTTGTATTTGTGGTACTGATTTTTTAGTGTTTGAACCAATTTGAAAGTTTATACTGTTTCTAGGTGTTTATTTTGGATTTGTGTTCAGTTTTGATAAAGAGAAAGCTTTACACTTTTCCCTATTTGAATGATTGTTTGAAACTTCAGCACAGTGTGGTTGAATCTGAAATAAATTGCTGGACCACTAGATGGCGAAAGTACATTGGATACTGGGTGACAAATAATTTATACACGAGCCTACATATTTCAGGAAAAAATAAATTAACAAAAACTAGATTACCGTGAAGTTACAGTGAGCTATTTCTGCAATATTTTACATAAATCCCATGTGTATTTGCAGAGTTAATTGATTTAAAACGTAATTTGTTCTCATCCACTGATGTGAGTCGTATTTCATGAATGAATAAGGTAAAATACAAATAAATTAGGGCTAGAAATTTTTGTTTTTTCGGTGAAAAGAGATGATTAACCTTCAGAAAATAATGTTATGGGCGTTAAACTGTAATATGAGCATTTTAATCAACAGCTCTTATGAGAAGTTCTGGGTGTCACAATTCTAAGAGTTGTGTCTGTTTACGGCTATTTTATGTGTTTAAAACTAGCTATTTTTTATGTCAGATAATTGCAAGTATAATCAGGTTTGGTTTTGCCTCACCAAAAAGGTAGCACCTGGCCATTGAGAACAACGTACCTGTTGACTGTAAAGCACATGCGCAGATCATGTTCTCCTTGCTGGAACGTGTTTAATGTGTCCCGTTGTTTCCAAATGTCCCAGTGCGGTGCGTAATTTCACTTTCGGAATAGGCCTACTGATGATCGACAAAGGTGCGTGCATTCTTATCTTTTACAGCAAACATGAGCATTTTATATGGGTAGAAACGATGATGAATAGGCTATATTTTTTAAACGTTTTCGCTAACTTTAAGATTAGGCTATTTAGATGTGAGAGAACAAAGAACAGCTAACTTACCCGTCTATGTGAACACTTTTGCAGCTATTCCAATTAGGTTAAATACCTCTTGAAGTAGGAAAATTACTGTAAATATACACCTATGACGAGGAGGGGGAGGGAGCAGTGACTAATTATATGAAGTGTTGCATGTTGTTTCAGTTGTGGATTGAGTGTGTGTTTAAAATAGCTATATTTTAATATGTACTTTATTTAATAAAATATTGTAGCCTGCTCTTTAGAAATTTTACTCTTGTAACACACATGAGTCTAATTTAACCCAGGAACTTCCAGAGCAGGATTAGATTATGATACACATCTGTGTTCCCTTCCGATACTTTACTCGTAATGCGTCGCTAGACGCTGTTATGGGGAAAACTCCGTTTTCTCAGAATTCTGAAGCCTTTTTAATCAGGCAGTGAAACTGCACAAACCAATGGCGAGGCAGCGGAGTTGCACGAGCCTATGGCAGAGAAGCCCTCCAGAGCGTGCCAATATGGGCGTGGCATCTGGCTATAAAAGCAGGCGATCTGGGCTGCGTTCCAGTCCAAAATTGACATGCCCTTCACTCGCTAACTTCCCTCCGTCTCGTTCACTCGGATGTGCGTCATTGCTTACGTTGCACGAGTGCCCACTACTGGCGGAAACTGCAATGGGCTGAACTGAAACGTCCTAAGCCCTTGATCACCTGGAATCAGCTATGGAGTAGATTTATTATTTACAATTTTTTTCCCTTTAAGAATTTGTTTAATGCAGCATCCAAATGTATATAGGTGTGTTTGGGTTGTTTTATATAAAAAAATGAATTAATATATCATAGAGTTGTTTGTGGTGATGGTGATTAGACAAGATCTGCAGTGACGTCACAATCGTGTTGCATTGTGGTATTTGGAGCTGCCTGAAGTGTACATATAAAGTAGACTCGCTCCCTCGGTCAAAATCGAGGGAACGAGGGTCTGTCCATATAAACTTCCCTCGTCCACTTCACGAAGTGGAACGCACTTCAAAATGGCGGCAAGGATTCCCCGAGGGGAAGTGCTTAAGGAAGTTCGCAAGTGCACTGGAACGCAGCACTGGTATAGGATACTCAGATAAATTCTCCTTCAGCGACGACACTTCTCTTCGCTGATACTCCAAGGATTCAAGCCTTCTCGTAGTTGACCAGCAAAGCAACGGATCCAGCCAAATCAGCGCGCCGGCATCAGCTCTTCGCGGATCATGCCCACTGCTCGCGAGCCCCTCTGCGCCTGCAAGCAGCTGATTCAGCGAATCCCTGCAGCCATCCAGCGAGTCTAAAAGAGCCTTATTTATTTTCTAAAAGAGCAAATTGCAACGTTGATGCAAATGTCGCGCCACCACTGTGGCTCATGTAGGGCGCCCCTGCACGTTAAAGACAAGCGTCCTCTGTGCCTGTGGAAATCCCACGCTGAGGCTGCACTCACAGAGACCAGTTGTTCTCACTGCGAGAACATGAGTCTCTCCTCTCTGCGTTCGCGGATCGCTTTCTTTTTAGAGAGCGCCCCCGCCCCTCGCGCCCCTGAAGAGCCCACATGCAGCCAGTTTGACGAATGGTTCCTGCCAGAGCGCCATCAGGTCCCTCGCCAGCGAGCAGCGCCGTTTTTTCTGGAAATCCATGACAAGGTCACAAAGTCATTGCGCAGAATGAGAAGAGATGAGAAGTGCGTTGCAGTAGTCCAGCATGGAGGAGACAAAGGCATGCACAATTTTTGTGGCATCAGAAAGGGTGAGTGTGGGACGGAGTTTGGCAATATACTTGAGGTGGAAAAAGGATGGTTTGCACAGATGCTTGATATGGTTGTCAAAGGTAAGGTGAGCATCCAGTCTTACACCGAGGTTGGTAACTGTTGATGAGAGAGGGATGTCTTTACCGGAAAAAGTGATGGAGTTTATAAGGGACGACTGGACCTGATGAGGGGTGCCAACAAGAATTGCCTCAGTTTTGGAACTGTTTAACTGAAGTAAGTTCTGACTCATCCAGGCCTTAATCTCCTCCAGGCAGGAGGTCAGTAAGAATGGTGTGGATGAAGATAAGGGCAGAGCAGCAGGAGGGATTGGGTTTGTTCTGAGGTAAAGTTGTGTGTCATCAGCGTAGCAATGGAAGGAGATTCCATGCTGGCTGATGATGTGGCCAAGGGGGAGCATGTAGAGGATGAAGAGAGTTGGACCCAGTACCGACCCTTGAGGAACACCACATGTGACAGCATGGTGGTGAGATTTAGCTCCTCCCAAGCTGACGCACTCGGTCCTTCCAAAAAGGTAGGAAGTGAACCAGTCCAAGGTAGAATTTGATAGTCCTATCACAGTGGAGGCGGTTGAGGAGGATGTTGTGGTCGACAGTGTCAAAAGCTGCAGTTAAGTCAAGAAGGATGAGAAGTGAGGGAGAGCCAGCATCGGCGGCCATCAGAAGGTCGTTTGTGACTAGAGCTGTTTCTGTGCTGTGGGCAGACCGAAAGCCTGACTGAAACTTATCGTATAGGTTGTGATGTTGAAGATGGTCCTTGAGCTGAGCAGCAACTGCTTTTTCCAACACTTTGGAAAGGAATGGAAGGTTGGATATGGGCCTGTAGTTGGCCAGGACTTCTGGGTCCAAAGTGAGTTTTTTTAAGAAGTGGTGTAATAGCAGCAATTTTAAGGGGGGAAGTAACATGACCAGACCGGAGGGAGTGGTTTATTGTTTTTGCAATAAGGGGACAGATAGATTTGATTTTATCAGGATTGTGGGATAGGGGTCCAGGGTGTAGGAGAATGTTTTCTTTTTTTTTTGATGATTCCCTCAAATTCAAGTTGTGAAATGTCAGAGAAACGGTAGAAAGATTGGGGGAATCCAGACTGTGAACTGACAGAAAGGGCAGGTAGTGCAGGGGGACCAGTGAGATGCGACTAAAGAAAGTGATGAAGTTGTTGCAGCGTTTCTCTGTGTTTTCTGTGTGAGTTGGGTCTGAGGTTTAAGGATATGGTTTATTGTGGAAAACAGCTGCTTAGAGTTTTCAGAATTGTTGTTAATGATGTCTGAAAAAAACTGTGACCGTGCATCTTTGAGTGACTTGGAGTAGGCTTGTTGGTGTTCTCTATAAGCTAGTCTGTGTACAGTTAGTGCAGATGTTTTGAAACGACGCTCAAGGACACGGCCAGCTGCCTTCATTTTCCGTAGCTCCGAGGTGTACCATGGGGCTGAGCTTGTGAAGGACACTGTTTTGGTCTTGATGGGGGCATGAAGATCCAGAAGTCCGCAGAGTGAATTATTGTAAAATGTGACTGATTCGTTGGCTGATGAGGGATTGGCAGAGGAGAGATGTTGAAGATCCAAGGTCATGGTGTCTGGGTTGATGTTTTTGATATTACGAAAACAGATTTGGCGTTTGAGCTTGGAGTAAGGGGGCAGGAATGGCAATTCCACCGAGATTAACTTGTGGTCATATATGCCAAGATCACGCACTTGCAGGTTGTTAATAGAGGCAGAGTCAGTGATGACCTGATCAAGTGTGTGCCCTCTGGTGTGTGTGGGGACATCAACATGCTGTGTAAGATCAAACAATCTAGTAATTGTAGGAATTCAGCAGCTGAGTGGCAAGAGGGGGTGTCAACGTGAATATTCATGTCTCCAAGTATTACAAGGTTGGCAGATATGGAACAAAGTGTTGTGAGTAGGTCATGCATCTCATCGATAAAGGCTGAGTTTGGTATGGGTGGGCGGTAGATAAGTAATATTGTCATCGGAAAAGGTCCCACTCAGTGCGTGTCACTGTGTTTCCAGGGCCACTAGACCCAGCAGTGACAGCGCTCTGATGACGTAACAGGGGTGTGACGTTGTGCTCAGCTGTCCAGATAGATGTGATAGAATACGTAATGTGAATGTGAAGACACATTCTGTGGATGTAACGGGGTCTGCGTAGGAGTCCAGACTGTTTGATGGCTGAGATGCATACTGGAGTGGAGTAGTTGATATATTTTAGTAGTTGCAAATCGGATTATATCAACATAATGCCAATCGCGTTTGATGTTAGCCTGATGTTTGCCATTTGCCACAAACTAGCGGGATGGAGATGGAAGCTGGGCAAGTGATCCAAGGCAAAACAGTACCAATCCTCACCGGAAACAGCTGAAGGACTGTCCGGGACAATACCACTAACAGTGGCAGCTAGAAAGCATCAGGATTGTCCGGGTCTGTGCCTCTATTAGCGAGAGGATAATTTAAATTAAATGGTCTGTGTTCTCCGTTCCCTCTCAGCACTTCCTCCCTCCGCGGATGAATGAGAGCTGCATTTACTCTGCCCTGTCAGGGCTTTGAGAATAGAGCGTTCCGCCTCTTTTAGACATGCGGAACAGCTTTTTGTATGCTTCGGAGGCCGCACCAAAGGGCATCCAGTCACAAAGCAGAGGATATCCAGATGGATAATGGACACAATTGCACTAACCTACTCCTCGACGGGCCTACAATGCCCCATCGGAGTAAGAGCTCATTCCACTAGAGGCATGGCCTCGTACTGGGTCTGGTCCAGTGGTGTCTCCATTGGTGATATTTGTGCAGCGGCCGACTGATCCTCGCCATCCACATTTACCAGGTTCTACAATCTAGAAGTCCCTGCTCTGCAGGCAAAAGTCCCTTCTTGGCCTCAGCCGAGCCCAAACCCCTATGAACTTTCCTCTCTACTATATGGGGTAACTCTGTGGCTATTGCCTATTGCTATAATACCTTTGTGGCTCCGATCAGGGTCTGGGCCACTGGTAACAGGCTATTCTGCCCTACAAAGGCAAAAGACCTTAACTCGCTAGAATGTGGAACTGAGAAAAATTACTTTAAAGATTTTTGTCCCGCCAAATTAATTATAGGTAGGACACTGAAAATTGGGCAATTAGATGTTTAAGTAATGAAAATTATCTACATAAAAAAATCTTGAGCTCAAACTTCACTTTTGACCACTATTTTAAAGTTACTGTACTCTGCCTTTGTATTGTCAGCAAAAAGTGAGAAGTCATGCCAAGGCAAAAGGCAGTAACTTCCACATTATCAATATTTGGTTGGTGATCACCATTAACAAAATCATTATAGCAACACCTGTATAAAATCTAGTGATCATGGCATTTATTTTGTATGATTTACAATTACTTATAGCCATATACTTATTGCTATCCTGTGCTTTGGTTGCATTCTGGTGGCCCTATTAATAGCCTACATTAGACAAAACAAAATACATCCATAGCGGTAAAGAGTATCTTTAAGTGGTACAGAGTGGCATAAGAGTTGCTAAACATGCATTCAAAATGATCACGATAAAACAGATCCTTGCGCACATTCGACCCGGAGACTGGTTTATAGCGGTGGATCTGAAAGACGCATACTTTCACAGGCGCTTACCGAGATTCGTGTTCGAAGGTGTCACGCTCCTCGTCCGTTCACGAAAAGTACTGTAGCCTTTCCCCACGCAGTGCTTTCCCCCTTGAGACTCAGTAGGGAGCGTGTTCTGGACTACCTAGACGACTAATGCATTTATAACACAACCTTCTGTGTTCTGCATCTTTTCAGTATGCGGTGGTTTCAGCTGTCTGGCCTATTATTGTGCTTGTGCACTTCGCTCGTCCCGCGGATTTATTCCGGACGCAGTGATTGTATGTATAACCTACTTGTAACAGCTGGTCTGATGTTGTATGCACCAGCACTTCTTGCTTCCTTGTTGTATGCACCAATATACCCTTGTTGCTTCATTATTATCACTCCCTGTGATATATTAGTCCCGCGTCGGCCCGACCGTGTTCAGGGCGGTGCTGAAGGCGCCGGCTAAGTTTTGGCACTCTGCCAGCAAGATGCATGATTGTTTCAGCCAGGTCCGGTATCCAAACTGGGTGACGTGGGGCTTTAGTTCTTTGTTCTATTCACCTGCTACGGCATGTGTAACATTTTTCTGTCATCTCTGCATATATCCTTCGCGATCGATATCACACGTTTGTCGATGGAGCGGGTTCAGAGCATACTAAATGTTATACAAAGCTCTGAGGACATCAGAAGTTACAGCGACTGATGGCAGCTGTACAAGGTAGCTACACAGGCTACATCGTAATTTAAATTTTAATGGAGAGTAAAACAAAGGCAGAACACCGTATTATCTGATAGGTAGCATTATTTTATAGAACGCCGGCACAGTAACTTCATATTGACGCGCGGCTAAACAAAGGCAGAGTGCCGTAACTCAAGTGTGAGCATTCCAAAACAAAGCCAAAGAGCGGTAACTGGTGTTACGGTGTTCTGCCTTGGTTTCTCATGGGCTTTTGGAAGTTATGGTTAAGACAACCCATTATTTTCTCGAAAAAACAATGGATTTGACTCAAGATACTTATCCACATGATAAAGGAGGTCTTGAATGTGCCAAAAATATCAGTAACTCATTTTCGACCAAAAACGAAGTTACGGTCTTTTGCCTTTGCACGGCAGTATTGCCTTCTCTTACTTAACCAGCTCTCGGCCCTTCTAGTGCCTAGGCCATACAGGTTTCCTGGAACGATTGTCTAGGACAGAATCGACCTCTATGAGTTCTTCCTGGTTTAGTTTAGTTTAGTTTAAATTTAAGTTTATTTGAATAGGGACAAGTATGTTACATAAACTCATGTTCCATACTACAACATTTTAGCCAAGGCTAATTCTCAATGTTTACCCGCAGTACGGGTAAAGAATCGAAAGATACTGAGATACGAGTATGAGTACTGCGTTTCAGGCCGTGCTATATTGCTGCACGACTCAGTTCGTCACTTCAGTCAAATTTAATCCGAGTATCCTATGCCAAATTGCCCGCTTTTATAGCCAGATGCCACGCCCATATTGGCGTGCTCTGGCGGGCTTCTCTGCCATAGGCTCGTGCAGCTCCGCTGCCTCACCATTGGTTCGTTTTATTACTCTGCATGAACCAATGGCCGTGCAGTTTCACTGGGTGATTAAAAAGGCTTCAGAATTCGAGGAAAAAGGAGTTTTCCCCACAACAGCGTCTAGCGACGCAGTACTCGTTCCCGTATCTCGGGGAACTGAGGTTACGCAAATAACCGAGTACGCTTTCTAGGGTCTGTAATAACTTTGTTCTGTTTCCACAACCATGCCTGGCATCATTGGTGTGGTCTTTTAAAATGTTATCTGAGTTAGAAGTTGCCTGTAGTTGCTTGTTTTGTTGATGTTGTGTTATCCCTGATTTATGGGATTTGTGTAAGATGTTAATGTATCTTTATAGGTTATCACATTCTACGGTTGAGTGTTAAGCAAAAATGTTCTACTTTCAGATTTCAATTAGCATGGAAATTAATGTGTATTTCTCTCTCTCTCTCTCTCTCTCTCTCTCTCTCTCTCTCTCTCTCTCTCTGTGTGTCTGTGTGTGTGAGTCTTGCAGATCTTATGAGGAGTGACAATCCGTTTGATTCTCAATGGCAGACGGTCTGCCTTCAGGATTACTGGAAGCATGTGTCATTGTTGGACTTTCAAATGATAAACTGAAGGAGCTGTTCCAGGTAGAATAAGAGAGTTGGGAGGGTTACCTTAAACATGTAATCTGTTACAGTTACAAATTACTTCATAAAAAAGTATTCAGTAATGTAATCTACCACAATATAATGTAATCTGATTACTTTTGGATTCCTTCAAAGTCACATATTATGTAAACAAAGTCAAGTAAAAAGCAACAGCTTTTTAACTCTCCTTTTCGAAATTTCTCTAATATTTTTGGAGAGGTGCAGGTCAGGGTAGCCTACACTAAAGTATGCGCACTACACAGCCTACGACTTTGCCACGCTGTGAGTTGGACGCAGAAGTATAAATTGGGCTTAAAGTCTCAAAAAAAAAGTTTATTAAGCACCCCCTGAAAGGGTGTGTATATATTTGTTTACTTTTTGTTGTCACGAGTGTTTTGTGTAATTCGCTGTATATGTTGATTATAATGAAAGGGATAGAGAGAGAGAGAGTTTATGGGTAGCTGCTAACGTTAATACTTTAATGCACATTTCTTATACTGTGTTTATTCAGCTCTTACAGTGATTTTCTGGAGTAAAACTAAAGCTTCATCTTTTGTGTGATGTAAAATAAACTTATAAACACTGAACTCATCAATATTTGGCCATCACGGCGTCCGCTACAGCAGGCTTGTATTAATAGTGGATAAAAGCAGAGATGACAAATACGTTATAACCGTAATTAAACTAAACTATACCTGTTCTATCTCCATACAGCATATATTATCTGACTCTGTAGGCATTATTGTCCGACTCCGGGTCGAAATGAACACCGCTACTGAGAGTTTCTGTTTTGATATTATCATCATTCTGTGAGATGAGATTGTCCTGCTGCCACTGAGCGCGAGCTCGTGAGGCTATGTCCTCTAAAGCCCAATTTATACTTCTGCGTCGAACTTACGCCGTAGCTACGGCGTAGGCTGTGCGTAGCGCGCGTACCCTTCGGCGTACCCTGACGTGCACCTCTCCAAAAATGTAACAACGCGTCAATTCTACGCGGACGCAAGCGCTGTGATTGGTCTGCTAGAACCCCTCCCTCGGGTTTCACATGTTCCCTCTGCATTTGTAATTGTAACTGCATGTGTAATTGCGCGTCAACGCGGACAACGACGCAGAAGTATAAATGAAAACCAACGCCTAGTGTATAGCGTCGAGGCTCCGGCGTAGGTCCGACGCAGAAGTATAAATCAGCCTTACAACTTAAATTTAAATTGATATTTACATTTACATCAAATGAAGTCTTCAGTCATACTGTATATACTATATAGGTATTAGTGTACCTGCAATTTTTTTATTTTACGTAAGGCAGGTTAATCCCATTATGGTGATCATAAATGCTCAAATACTCACTTTATTTCAATAAAATATTGGAAATTTGGTTAGTAGAACAAATTAATCATGGGCAATGGATACACCTTTAAAATCACCATGGAGAATCACCATGCACCATGTGATTTTATGTGTAAATGTCCTCTGTTTTTTCTGCATGTGACCAGTCGTTGCTGCAGGAGGATGGAAGTCCTCTACCTCAGCTCGATCCTGAGGTCATACAGGTCTGTGCTCCTCCGTTTATGCCCAAAGATAGCATCACTGAACCGGCCGTGGGAAATTTCAGCCGTACTCCTCTACGATGTTCCATCATTAAGAAAACGAATAGGCCCATTATTAACACTGGAAACCCCAAGGATGAAATCACAGAGGATGCCAGTGTTCCCAAAGACCTGGATCTGGTGGCTCTGCCTCATCTTTGCTTTCCAGGTGAAACTACTTTCTGTGCAAAAGCTAGACTATGTGCATCTGCTACAATTCTGTTCCACCCAGACCTTCATACATTTCACAGTGTAAATACTTTAGAAACAGTAGGCTATAAAATCTCTGTAGAAGGGGGCACAGGTCAGCACACAGACAGCAATATAAAGAAGAATACATGCTGTAAATGTTAAATAGTTCAGTGCAGACTAGCGGTAACATTAGTTTAGAATGATTAGATTACACTAACATTCATTTCTTCTAAATCAGGAGGGCTTCAGGTAACTCGGGAGCAAAAGGAGGAAAAGTTTCACTTCCTAGTCTTCACTGATGTGTTTGGAAACCAGTCTCATGGAGTAGTTCTCCAGTACTATAAATCAATACAGGTCAGATTCTTATTACCTTGAAAACCTATCATTATGGTTGTGTATTAACAGATCACCTGCGCTGAATGTTACCTGCTGTTTATGAGTGTGTCCTGAATTATTTTGTCATGGTAACTGGAAGTTGCTCTAGTTTTTATTAAAGTCCCCCTGTGGTGAAAATCAAGTTTTTAATGTTGTTTTATGTGGTGTTTTATTTTCTCCTTAAAACTGCAGTTTAAAAAAGACAGTCTCAAAAACTCAGTTTGAAATCGCTAGTGTATCTGACATCATAAACTACCTTGTAATCAATCAAAGTCTTTGAGCTGGTGTGAGTGAGTTGAGGAGGGGCTAATTTGCATATTCATAATTCCACATAATACTAAATGAGGCAAGGGTGTAGAGTTACATTCAAGCTATTTTAAGGCATGAAGATTTTTTTTTCACAGGAAAAAACATTTAAATATGTCATTTTGGTGATCAAAGATGAGTTTTAAAGGATAAAATTGTTGACTACCGGGGAACTTTAAAATTCATTACTGTTTGGCATCCGAGTTACAGTATATATGTAATATTTGTTAGTTATGGTCTCAAAGCCACCTTTTTATAAAGGTTAAACTATGTTACAGGAAGGGATACTTCATCAGAATGGACACCGGTCCTCATACAAGTCTCCACAACTCTTCACTGCTTATGCGATATGTGTTATATCAAAACACCCATATTACAATACTCTCAAGGACTGCCTGTCCAGGTATGGCAAAGAGTCAAGATTCAAGACATTATTTACATGTATTGGAAAAAAATGAAAATATTTGGGAGACAGAGGATATACTGTATAACAACAGGCTTGTCAGCAGTATTAGATGGGCATTGGTACATTGTAAACTGCATTCTGCCTTCATGCTGTACTTAGTTTGCCAGTTTGATACCACCACAATGTCACACTTTTCATAGAAATCAACCTGCAAATGTCAAAGTTGTTTCTGCAGTTGTCTATGCTGATTTTTCCTCATGACCTGAGTTTTCACTCTCCCATCCACAGCCTCTTAGGGCAGCTCAAAATCTGCCAAATGACTGATATGGAAGAGCAAGTGAAGGAGTTCTCTGCTAAACTGGCTCTGATCCCAGTTCCACCTCCCGGACAGCTGCATGTGGTGGGTTCATTTTAGCCATCTAATGTTAAGCAAATTCAGAGAGCTTAGTAAAACTGTAATGCCACTAAAAGGTCTGTGATTACATATGAATATATTATATATTGTATATATTTACATCATTTTTCTTTTCAGATGTTCACCTTGCGACCTTTGACCATTGTCCTTCCATCCAAAAAAGATCACAATCATCCTGTCATTGACCTGGACCTGCATCTTCCGTTCCTCTGCTTCAAGTCCAGAGAGCTGCTGCAGGTATAAAGGCTGATTTCTAAATATGGAAACAATAATAAAAACATAGTTTCCTTGTTAGCGGTTTGAATGAACACTGTGTGTGTGTGTGTGTGTGTGTGTGTGTGTGTGTGTGTGTGTGTGTGTGTGTGTGTGTGTGTGTGTGTGTGTGTGTGTGTGTGTGTGTGTGTGTGTGTTCACTCAAACTTTTAATAAGGAAAGAGATATCAATCAATTTTAGATGCAAATATAAAAAAATTTTGATTAAACAAAAATGATATTCAAAATCTTGGTCCACATCAAATGGAAATAATTTTGCATGTTTCTGTTCCCCTGTAGATCATATCTAGTATACTCACAGAGCAGCGTATGGTGTTCTTTTCCTCCGACTGGTCCAAACTGACCCTGATCGCTGAGTGTTTCATGCTGTATATTCGGCCCTTGCACTGGCAGCACCCACTGGTGCCCGTACTGTCCCAACAGATGCTTGACTTCATTATGGCTCCGACTGCCTTCCTCATGGGATGCCACATCAGCCACTATGAGGAAGTTGCCATGGTAAAGTCTAAGAAATGTTCCCTATTAACTCATTTAGCTGTTTTTTAGTTCAGGCTTTTTTAAACTGGAGTCCGCAAAGGGGTGCTAGAGGGACTGTGAAAATTTAGAGTATAAAAAAAATACACTAAAAATAATTAACATTTATCAAATGTAATGTTATTATTGTTTCATTCTGTTTTCTAAGATGATTTCTATTGTTGACATTTTTATTATATCTATCGAACGATCGATAGATGGATAAATAGATAGATGGATGGATGGATAGATAGATATATAGATAGATAGATAAATAGATAGATAGATAGATAGATAGATAGATAGATAGATAGATAGATAGATAGATAGATAGATAGATAGATAGATAGATAGATAGATAGCATTATCAATCGATCGATAAACATATAGATAAACATATTCCTAAACTATAAAGACATTTATAAATAAGTAATAATATTGTGTGTAAATTAATGTTTATCATGATATTAGACATGCAACTGCTTTGAAATTAAATAATTTGTCAAAATTAAATAATTCACTTTTATTATCATAAGAATTTTTTCTTATGAAAACCATCTATGTCAGGGTGCCGGTCTTATCAGCTCAGGGTTTGTTTGTCTTGTTTCCTTTCTATATCTGGACCACCATCTGGACGCCTGGTGTTTTTGTTGTCATGTCATGTGCTCTGTCTATTGTTACTCCGCCCCTTTTACCTTATCTCCTGATGGCTAGCTCCTGTTTTAGTTTGTTTGTCACCCTTTTTATTCCCCTCTAGTTTTCTATCCTGTGCCGAAACGAATCTGCATCACTGAGTTTACCTGGCCCTCATCTGTGTTTACCTTGATCTTGTTCTTCTTGCTGTAGCTTTAGTCTAGCCTAAATCCGAAATCGCTCCCTAAACCCTCATTCACTATTCCCTATGTTAGTCCACTAATACTGTTTACTTGAAGGAGTGAATGAACAGGAATAAGCAAATTCAGACAGCTGTTGAGCGTACATCGGTTGTACACTCGTTATTGCAGTGCAATGTGGGATAGAATGAGTGCACTCAATTACGTCCACTATGGTTTCAGACACTACTACAAATGTCTGTCCCCTCAAATAACTTCAATTTCGCAATTTCGGATTCAGCCTATGTCTTGTTTTCCTGTCATTTATCTGAAGTTTTTGAGATTTTTTTCCTGTTCTTCTAGCCTTGTTTTTGAGCTTTGGTTAGTTTATTTTGCCCCCCAGCTCCCCTGTCTGCTTTAGCTGCTGGTGTAGTGGCGAATTCTGTGACCCTAGTAGGCGCTGAAGTGATGGTAGAGTAGGATTAGGATTGGGATTGGGAGTAGGTCTGATAAGATCAATACGGCACCTACTAGGGTTACATAATTCGTTCGAATGTGGTACAACACCAGATCCCGTCCATCCTGTTCCACCCTTCCTGCTCCCTTTGGAGCCCATCTTCCCCGCCCGATCGATAGATAGTCATGGTAAAAGAGGAGGAATCAGTTGCGGGAATAAGTGATTTATTGAATATCAAAGGCACACAAATTCAAGAACACAGAGAGGAATAGAGAGGCCACCTGAGAGATAGAGAGAATAGAGAGATTGAACCTGGAGAGTAGAGGTAGGGACCTGGCAGTGGTATGAATTAGAATCTTGGGGCTGGCGGACAGGAAGGATCCAAAAGGGAACAACAAGGGTGCAACAGGAAGGATGGTATCTGGCAGCCAAAGCAGTCAGGAGAGCAGGGGAGAAAAAAAAAAAAGGAAAAAAAAAAAAACTATACTAACCAGATGGGAGCTCAATGAGATAAGGTAACATTGGGGCAAGGCATGACAACACAAACGCCAGGTGTCAAAAGACACAAAACAAACAAACCTTGAGCTGATCAGAGGTGTGTTTCCTTCACAACGACATGTATGATGCATCATTGAAGAAATCAACTAGCTTGTCACGACCGTTTCTCAAAACCGCATTGTCGCAAATTTGTTGTTCAACCACGTTGGTTAAGGATGTCACACAGGTGTCGGAGTAATAACTTCTTTTACAAGAAGAAACTAACTTGTTTTGCAAACAAGAAACTATGCTTCTAACCACAGGTCGAGAGCTGTCATTCCAATGCAACTTTGCGATGCTGTTTGCGAATTGTCCTTGGAAGTATGGTTTCGGGAAACACTGACTCATTGAACTATGATGATAATGAGGGAACTTGCGACCATAGCTGACCAAAGATGCTTTTGGGAAACGCACCCCAGACCGGCACCCTGACAAATGATTTTATTTCAAAGCAGTTGCATGTCTAATATCACACAATATAATAATTTATAAATGTCTTTATATTTTAGTAATATGTTTTTCTAAACATATTACTAAAATAATATATTACATAATATGTTTTAGTAATATCGCAGTTTTGGGATTACCATATTTTATTACCAAATACCAAATACATATTTGGCCTAAATTGAAATCTTCTTTAGTTCAAATTAGATCTTTTGAGTTAATTTTTTATGATTTGATTTATTTATCTCTACAAAACTGTTCCTAGCCAACCTTTATATGTTGAGAAATTCATGACAGTGGTTTTTACTTATATCAAATGCCTGTCAACTTTTGTGATTTGTGATCTGTGAAATCACTGTCCATTTCTCAGGAAGCTGATGATGACCTACTTCTGATCAATATTGATGAGGGAACTGTGTCCTGCTCTCGTTGTCATTGCGTTGACGTCCCAGACACCCCAAAGGCAGCTGCTCAAAGTTTCAAGAGTCGGTAAGAACATTTTACCATTAAATTCAGTCTTACTAAGTTTAAGAGTCTTTATTCTATTGGAGTAATCAAAATATACAATATATTGATAATCTCACATTATCAGACCCAGCTGACGAGACCAGGTCCCGTTATGTATTTGCTAGGTTTGTAATTGTTTTGCTGGGTCTTCATGCAGAAGGAAAGGTCTTCAATTACACTATGACCTGGAAGTGGTTCATCAGAGCATCTGTGGAGATCTTAATGAGTTTCGGATGCAGAGAAGACTTTGGCAACACAGACTAAATTTGGAAATACAAAATATCACCCTGGAGCTCATTGTTAATATGTTTAGGTTAGTGAGATCATGAACTGAACTGAATTTGAACTAGCTGAATTAGAATCTTCTTCATATTGTATGTCTAATTGAAAAAATGATTGTGTTTATTTTCCCAGAGATGTCAGTGATTACCTAAGTTACGAACATAGAGTTTTTAACACTGATGAGTTTCTCAAGTCCAGGGAGCCAGAGGACCAACCATTTTATAAAAAAGTGACTTTCCCATTAATAATATATCTGGTCTTCAACCTTCAGAAATATGACCAAACCGTACAACTGATGGATTTTTCTTCATGGCAGGTCTTGGAAACACACATTTTCCACTCCTTCTTGAAAGAACGTTTGAATGGAAAGATGGATACATTTACCCGAATGGAGGGAAGTATTAGGAAAGATGACCAAAAGTAAGTTGAAGCTGTGTTGCCTTTTCTATACAAATTTCTTCGCTTAAAGTTTCACAAGGAAAATTCTGTATCTGAATTTTTTAATGAAAAAATAATTGGAGGCTATTTTTTTTTTCACATTAATCGAACAAAGTCAGACAATCTGTGATCTCTCCGTTATAATATATAACGTTCTATTCATGTATAAATGTTAATCAGTTTTCACAAAATATAAAGCAACACAACTGTTTTCAACTATGATAATAAGAAATTTAGAATTTCTATAATGTGACACTGAAGACTGGAGTAATGGCAGTTAGGAATAAGATAATTTTTTTTTAAAATAAATTAAAATAGAAAACAGTTATTTTAAATTGTAATAATATTTCAAAATATGTTTAGTTTTTTTATTGTATTTTTTTATCAAAGAAATATATATGTAATTACTATAAATTATTATTTATAATATGATATTATATATTTTTGGTTTCTCCAAAATATTAACATTTAATGTTTTTCATTGAAATATTATTTGTTATTCATTTCTTCAGTAGATGGAGAAGACCCTCAAAGGAAAAGGATCTGGCTAAACTGACTAAACATCTAAGCCCAAGTCTAGCTAACCTGGACAATGAGAAAAACCCGAGTGTCCTCAGACAGATGTCTCCAACTAAAATCATTACTGAATTGCGTAAGAGAACTGCAGTAGTGTTATTCATCTGCACGGCTCAGTTTTGTAATAAAAATGGCATTTAGATAATCGTAATATATTTTGTTACTGATCATCCTTGCAAATCCCTTATCCCAAAAGCTCTGAATACTCCAGCCAGACCAGTCAAGATCTTCCAGCTCCCAGATTTCCCTCCTCTCTTTACCTACCCCAATGTGCACCATTACTTCAGAGATCTTATTCACCAGTTGAACAAAGCCATATCAGCCTGCCCACCTGATGATTCCTCCCTGCTAGCCAGATACGTTTACCTCCGCGGTCTCATCAACATGCTGAACTCTAAGCGCTTGGATGCCCTCAGTGACTTTCAGAACCTTTACAAAACAGATATTGAGATTTTTCCAGGAGAGCTGGTAAAGATTCTGGTTGACTCTCTGCAAGTAGAGGAGAGAGTCCAGGCACAGAGGAGACCTGAGCTCAAACGGCTCATCTGTCAAGTAAATACTGGTGAAAAGAGTGAGCATATGGAATCAGACTATCACGTGAAGAATTTCAAGCTGCCCAAGGCCAACATGGAGCTGGAGGAGTTTGTGAAATGTGCTCAGGAATCAGGTATTGTGCGGGACGTGGCCACCACACAGAGATTATTTGAAGCTCTCACTGTTGGTAAGTCTGAGCTGCAGTGTGTCACTAGCTATGTTTGCATCCAAAGGTGTGATTTTAACTTATGTTATTTTGGTGTGATTCCAAAATTGGAATACCGCATAAAGCATTCACGAAGAAAGCACCGTTTCCATCCCATGTGTTCAAGAGAACAAACTCGTGACTTCCTGGGAAATTACTAAACTTTATTTTATATAGTGCCTTTAAAAGGATACAAGATAAACGATATATAAAACAACGAGTTAAAAAATACATCTAGTTGGGAAATGGGAGTTGGGAACAACAGATTGGAATGCGAAGAGCGCAGTCTTCGATTTGTGACATAAGAAGTTATTAACTCGGATTAATAATGTGGAGCCAGGCCATGTAATGCTTTATATATGTCAGCAAACTCAGCATCATGATTTTATAATCAATACGAAAGCTGACCAGGAGCAAGGACTTCAAATTAGGAATGATTGCATGTCCAGGTCCCAGTCAGGATCGTGGCAGCCAAGTTTTGTACATGTTGCAACGTGTTAAGTGTAAACTTAGATACTTTGACTAAAAGGGCATTACAGTAGTCAATCCAAGAAAAAACAAACTTGTTTATTATCCTTTCATCTACAGAAAAATGTTAGCATAGGAAGCAATCTAGCTATATTTCTAAGGTGAAAAAAATATGTTTTAACAGTGCTCTGTACATAAGGATCAAATGTAAGACTGGCATCAAAGATTACTCCAAGGTCCCTTCATTTTCTTTGACACTCAAAAACAGAAAACAGGCCGAGTCAGTCAACTAGCTTTGTAAAGTTGGTAGGGGGAACCAAGGAACACAACTGTTATTCATCCATATCTTGATCTCAGAAACCCAATCAGAAAGAAAGCAAACAGATTTTCACCAGGTTTAGAGTGTACAAAGTTTTGAGTATCATCTGCATAAAAGTGATAATGAAGGCCGATCGACTACAACAGATGCCCAAATGGTGACAAATAGATATTAGGAGGGCCTAACATTGAGCCAGTGAGTACCAAACGTATCTCTTACTGGTAACCACACAAGGCAATGAACAGGGAGTGGTCAGTAAAATAGGATTTAAACCAGTTTTAAGCACCAACAGCACTTTCAAGGCTTGTAAATAAAAGACTATGATCTGACTATGTTGATCTCAGAGCTGCTTCTTGATGAAGGATGAGAATAGAAATAGCGCCAGAATCAGTTATTGGCAACCCTGACTACAGCCTTTCATTACTGTGAAATTTACAAACAAACTGACTGAAGGGGTTTGAATAGGTTATTAATGGTACTATGGTTATACAAGTGAGAGGCAACAATGCGTTCTAGTATTTTTGCCAAAAACAGAAGATTTGAAATGGGGCGGAAATTGTTACAGTCACCCAGGGTAGCATTTTCTTTTTCTGGCACAAGAGTTACAGCAGCATTAAAAATTGTAACCCCAGAAGGCAATGCATCATTTATTATAATGAGGACAGTAGGGCACAAAACATCAAAGAAAGATTTAAATAAATAGGATCAAGCAAGCAAGTGGTTGATAATCATACTTGATACCTCCCTTTTGAGAGCCTCAGAGTCAAGAGAAATTAGTGTGAGAAGAACCAGAAAAATAAGAGGGATAAGATAGTGAAGCAGTGTAAGAGATTTTTGATTTTAAAAAATGTAATAAATTTAATCCATTTTAGTGTTATAAAAGTGAAGAAATTAATAATTGTTGAGAGCAGGCAGGGTAATATCAGCATTGAAGCAATCTATTTATAGTTTGAAACAAATTTTTTGATAGTTTTAAATAATCTGAGAAAAATAAGTGGATTTTTCAGACTCAATTAATGCCCTGTAATCACCCAGAAGTCCTTCCAAACTTGATAATGGACATTCAAACTGGTAAGGCGTGAATTACGCTCCATTTTCCTTCTCAGTGCACAAAATATATGTAATAAAAATGGAAGTTGCTGCAATCTGGGAGGCCGCTGTGGCTCTTTTATCCTATATCATAAATTACTAAACGGGTAACACTTTAGAATATGGTTCCTTCGTTAATGAATAACTACACAGGAACAAATGAGTAACACAAATATTAACAATCTAGTAACTACTATTAACTAACAAGAAATTCTGATTAACGAATTAGTAAGTAATAGCACACAGATGAAAGTGGTAGTTCATCAATAACTACTACTATTTTTTAATGCTTCCCAGAGAACTACTGAAAAAGTTTCATAATTCATGCAAAACTAATCAATAAGTAATGCAGGACAAATGACTAGCACTACATTAACATTTTAACTGCTACTGTAAACGAATACACAAGGTTTATCAATATGTAATAGCATAGCAGACTTATGATTTGGGAAATAATTAGCCTATGCTCTCTCCTAGAGAACTATTTATCAACTGAATAATTTTAAAGAAATGGATTTTTAAAAGCATTTGTCGGGACCTTACTTGTCCTATGGCCAATTTTCCAGCATTCCTCTGGACTGGCATTGAATCACTAGAGTCACGGTGACGACTGGAACATATTGAGTTATCAGCCATCCAAATACCACATACAGTGATTTTATTATTTAACCTATGTCACAAAAAAATATGTTTTTATGTATGTCTCCTAGCTCATATATGTGTGTGCAAATATCTTGTGAAGGATTAGAAGATTCTACACTTTAGGAATGGCTTTTCATTAGTAACTACTGTAAGAATCATGGTAACTACTGTAACTAGTAATGACTCAAGTGTTACTACATACTTCTAAAGGAATTACTAATTATTTGGATCCGTATTCTAAAGTGAAGATCATGGTAACTAACTAGTAATGACGGAAGTGTTACTACATACTTCTAAAGGAATTACTAATTATTTGGATCCGTGTTCTAAAGTGAAGATCATGGTAACTAACTAGCAATGACTAAAGAGATACTACATACTTCTATGGGAATTACTATTTAAAACTTCACCAAAAACCTCAAAAGCTTAAAATAATTAGTAATTTCTTTAGAAGTATGTAGTAACACTTGAAGGCCGTTTTATGCTTCTGCGTCAGGTTGCGTTGCATCGCGGTGCATCTGACCAATCACAGCCCTTGCGGTCTGCGTCGCCTCGACGGATACGGATCCAAATAATTAGTAATTCCTTTAGAAGTATGTAGTAACACTTGAGTCATTACTAGTTAGTTACATTATTCTTACAGTAGTTCTCTGGGAAGCATTAAAAAAATAGTAGTTATTGATTAGTTAATAGTGAACTACCACTTTCATCTGTGTGCTATTACTTACTAATTCGTTAATCAGAATTTCTTGTTAGTTAATAGTATACTAGATTGTTAATATTGTGTTACTCATTTGTTCCTGTGTAGTTATTCATTAACGAAGGAACCGTATTCTAAAGTGTTACCACTAAACGCAATAAATGCTGTCATGTTTCCTGATGTTTGTGAATGCAATCATGTGAGAGTTTTGGGAGGAAATTAAACTAAATAATTTTGATAACAGTCTTTGGCTCAGGCATTTCAGAATAATTAAAACAACATTTGAGATGCTGTGCATTGAAACTGATCTGCTGGTTAGTCCAGTTATCCAATCACATCCTCTGAGGCAGTCATGTGAAATGTTTTGTTTCCCATTGAGGGATTTATGCGGTAACTGTGTTTCCATTGTAGTTTATGCGCATGGTAGTTTATGTCCTCTTATCGGATAAAAAAAGAAAAATTATCCGAAAATTACCTTATATTTAGAATGTATACGCATCTTCACATTTGCATCCAGCAAATGGGTTATTTTTAACGTTTTTTTTTTTTTTTAAATGTGATATCCCAAAATTCGCATAAAAATAGGTGGATGGAAACATGGCTAATGTGTAAAATCATTAGGGATGCACAATAAATTGGTACCATATCAGTTATCCATCGATAATAGAGATACTTTTTTCTATCTCTATTGGTCAAAATTTTATATATATATATATATATATATATATATATATATATATATATATATATATATATATATATTCTAATGCTCATTTAAAGTTTATTTTTAGTGTTTAGCAAACAGTAAATATACCAAATTAATGAATGTACATTAATATACATTTTTAAAACGGAACAATATTATATTGCTGATACTTTAAAAAAAAACATAAATAAATATAATACATTTACTTGTTGTGTCTTATTGTTTTAATATATTTAGATTTAAAAAAAATATTATTAATATTAAAATAATCAGCTATTTAGCGTGACATTATGTAACAATTTTTTATTTTAAAACGTGTTCTGATCTAGTTTATCCCTTTGCTTTCTCAGGTGGGCAGAAGCAGATTGATCCAGAGATGTTCAAAGTGTTTTACACCACCTGGCAAGAGACTGAGGCAGTAGCACAGGAGGTTCTCTTGCCTGCCGAGGTCCTGGAACACCTGGAAAACAATGAGTGTGTGTACAAGGTGTCCAGCTCTGTGAAGACCAGTTATGGTGTTGGTAAAATTGCCATGACTCAGAAGAGGCTCTTTCTGTTGACCACAGGCAGACCTGGATATGTTGAGATCACCAAGTTTAGGGACATTGAGGTTTGTTAGTGTTCATACCTGTGATTATTATATTCAAACTGAGAAGTTAGTATTTGTGGTAACCTTATGCATCCTGTGAACCCAGGAGGTGAAGATCTCCACTGCTCCGCTTTTAAGGATCCAATCTCTAAAGATCAAGAACAGCCTGAGGAAAGAGATATTCGGGGCCAATTTAAAATCTGAGAGTGAACTGTGGAACCTGATGATCAAGGAGATGTGGGCTGGCAGAATGATGGCAGACAACCATAAGGTAAAGTTCACCTGTGCTGTGAAATATCTAAGACTGAGAAGATATTATTGAAAATTTGAAATCAAAATTAACCATTTACCCTTCCTTACCAACTTAATAATAGAATTTAATATACATACAAAGGTTTCAAAGGCTTGGCGCCGGTATGAATTATCTGTCTTTGAAAGAAGTCTCTTATGCTGATGAAACGCATCAGTCAAAACAGTAAAAATTGTGAAATATTACTACGTTTACTAAATAGATGTTTTCTATTTTAATACAATTTAAAAGCATTTTTTTCCTGTGATGGCAAAGCTAAATTTTCAGCATCATTACTCTAATCTTCAGTGTCACATGATCCTTCAGAAATCATTCGGTTTTGGCGCTGAAGAAACATTTCTTATTATCAATGTTGAAAACAGTTGTGCTGCTTATTTTTGTGGATGCACTTTTTTCAGGATTCTTTGGTGAATATAAGGTTCAAAAGAACAATGTCAAAGTCTCTTACTACCATGAATCCATTTAATGCATCCTTGATGAATAAAGGTATTACTTTCTTTAAAAAAACTTAACTAACCCCAAAATTTAAATGGTATGTATAATATTCATTTTAAAAGTCCATAATGTATTAGAGATTAAAATCATTCAAATGAGTCATGTAAAATTTGTAAAAAATAAATAATTTATATATTTTGTAAACTATAGGGTTTATAAATCTATCCTATAGAATATAGAAAACAATTACCAATGGGATTTGCAGTAATTCAGTTGTTATGGAACAGAGACTCACAAATGTAATGTGGAGAAACAGGTTTAATGAAACAAGAAACTGTGAGTACCAGTAGGTGATGACAATGGTGAATGTCTCTGAATGAAGATGATGAGATATACTGACAGTTTATGGTATTCTTGCAGATAATGGAGGAGGTTGTAGATGTTGAGGAGAGAGAATGCTGGAACACACACACAATGGAATGGAGAGAGGTAAGTAACGGGATGATGACTGGAACCAGGAAGACGGAGACGTTGGATACACAAAAGTTAGATGATCACATTTAAACATCCAAGGTGGGTAGGTCAGAGTAGCAGGGAAGTGAGTCCTTACACAAACGAGACCAGACAATGTGACTGTGTGTGGAAAGTGCTTTTGTGCTGACTGTGCTGATGATCAAATGACGTGCAGGTGCGGGTGATTGGGAAGTGCATGCAGTTGAGGCCCAGGGAGGATGATTGGAAATGTAGTGAGGAGGAGGAGACTAGATGGTAACCGTGGCAGTACTCCCCCCTCCCAGTAGGCGCGTCGCGCCGTAGATGGTACAACCAGGGAGGGGGGAGGGGGGACGGAGGACGGAGCAGGCTGCCAGGGCGGAGCTGGCAGTTCAGGGGACCAGGATGGAGCAGGCTGTGCAGGCGACCAGGGCAGAGCTGGCAGTTCGGACGGCCACGGCGGAGACAACCCTTCGGGAGGCCACGGCGGAGATGACCCTTCGGGTGGCCATGGCTGAGACGACTCTTCGGGCGTCCATGGCGGAGAGGTATAGCCCAAATTTTCTTGGGCGGAACTATGGTCTTAGGGACAGGCTCTGGGACAGGTTCATGGACAGGCTCAGGGGGTGTGACGGCGGTCACCTTGGCCGGAGAAGAGGGCTCGGGCTCGGCGGGCATGATGTGAACAGTCTCTGGCTCGGCGGGCATGACGTGATGTGCAGGCTCGACAGGACTGAAGTGAAGCGCAGGCTCGGCAGGACTGACGTGAACAGTCTCTGGCTCGGCGGGCATGACGTGAACAGTCTCTGGCTCGGCGGGCATGACGTGAACGGTCTCTGGCTCGGCGGGCATGACGTGAACAGTCTCTGGCTCGGCAGGAATGGTGTGGAGAAGTTCAGGCTCGGCAGGGCGGACGTGGAGCGCAGGCTTGGCAGGGCTGATGTGGAGAGAATCAGGAATGGCGGCCATCCTGGGATATGGTCCTGGAATGGTGGTCTCGGCGAAACGAGACCCCGGAAGGGCGGTCTCGGCAGAACGAGACCCTGGAAAGGTGGTTTCAGCAGAACAAGACCACAGAAGGATGGTCTCGGCGGGACGAGACACTGGAAGGGCGGGAGTCTTGACAGGACAAGACACTGGAAGGGCGGTGGTCTGGAATGGTGGTCTCGGCAGAACGAGACCCTGGAAAGGTGGTCTCAGCGGAAAGAGACACCGGAAGGATGGTCTCGATGGGACGAGACATTGGAAGGGCGGCGGTCTTGATGGGACGAGACACTGGAAGGGCGGCGGTCTCGACGGGACGATACACTGGACACAGTGGGGAGACATGAACAGAAGGGAGATCTGTGACTACTTCAACGGTGTAGGACGATCCACTCACCCACAGGAGGTTGTCAAGGTCTTCCCTCAAGGAACACGTGGTGGCTGTCTTGGTCTGGTCTTCTGTTATGGAACAGAGACTCACAACAAGGATGTAATGTGGAGAAACAGGTTTATTGAAACAAGAAACTGAGTACCAGTAGGTGATGACAATGGTGAATGTCTCTGAATGAAGATGATGAGATATACTGACAGTTTATGGTATTTTTGCAGATGAGGAAGGAGGTTGTAGATGTTGAGGAGAGAGAATGCTGGAACACACACACAATGGAATGGAGAGAGGTAAGTAACGGGATGATGAATGGAACCAGGAAGACGACGGAGACGTTGGACACACAGAAGGTAGGCGATCACATTTAAACATCCAAGGTGGGTAAGTCAGAGTAGCATGGAAGTGAGTCCTTACACAAACGAGACCAGACAATGTGACTGTGTGTGGAAAGTGTTTTTGTGCTGACTGTGCTGATGATCAAATGACGTGCAGGTGCGGTTGACTGGGAAGTGCATGCAGGTGAGGGCCAGGGAGGATGATTGGAAATGTAATGAGGAGGAGGAGACTAGATGGTGACCGTGACATCAGTGTTTTTAATGGTAATGGGCAGGGTGTGTTTAGGATGTGTAGGGATGATTTATAGCTGTCAAAATAATTTAAAATTAAAATAATTTTCACAATCGCTTTGCTACACCCTATTAGTTTATTTCCATTTCCAACCATTAAGATAAACATGCGCACACACACACTTCCTTCACTGGGTGTAATTTATTCAATGTGCGTTGAATTCTCTTTCCTTACTTGAGGAGATAACTGTTCCTCCCCTTTTTAAAACACACGCACAATTTAAAGTGCTTTATTTTGTGATCTTTGATCTCTTTTGTTATCAGGACCCCCAGTATATGCAGCAGGCACTGACCAACGTCCTGCTTATGGATACAGTGGTGGGCTGTTTACAGACACAGAAGGCCGTTTGTGCTGCCTCCAAATTGGCCTATTTTGAAAACCTACGACAAGAAGGTGCATTTCCGTCTATAATGTGTCTGATTCTCTACCTGTAAGAACATCTATATGATGAAGACAGGACAGCTTTATAGAAGTCTTTTGTCTTCATTCCCACAGTCCCCATGATCGTCCCTAGACCCACAGCAGAAACTTTGAAACACAAGATCAATCCATCCCAGAACATGATGAAGCCTCAGTCTGTCAATGTCTTGCTGTACACTCCAGGTATGCATGCATGAAATAGTTATTTAATATACGTTAATGTTGTGGTAATGATATTGAAATTGATATTGATAATGAAATCACATTATGAAATAAATGGTTTTCTCCAAAACACGTTGGGCACAATTATTGGCACCCCTAGAATTTAAAATTTCTCTGAAGTATATCCCCATTAATATTTACCTTTCTTTAGCACACTAGGGTGACTAGGACCATGAAATTGTCTAGCTATGACTTCTTGTTTCACAGGAGTTTAAATATGAGGAAACACAAAGGCCAAATTCCCTTAATCATCCATCACAATGAGTAAAACCAAAGAATATAGTTCTGATGTACATCAAAAGATTGTTGAGGATCACAAAATAGAAGTGGCTGTAAGAATAGCTAAAGAATTGAAAATCCCCATTTTGACCATCAGGCCAATAATTAAGAAATTCCAATCAACTAAAGATGTTAAGAATCTGCCAGGAAGAGGACTTGTGTCTATATTGGCTTAATGCAGGGTGAGGAGGAAAGTTTGAGTGGCCAAAGATTCTCCAAGGATCACAGATGGAGAATTGCAGAGATTAGTTGAGTCTTGGGATCAGAAGCCTACCAAAAAAAACGGCACAGGGTTCTGTGGTCAGATGAAACTAAAAAAAGAGCTTTTTGGCAGCAAACGCACTAAATAGGTTTGGTGCACACAAGGACAAAAAGTACCCCAAGTGTACAATTTAATATACAGTTGGATCTTTAATGTTCTGGGCATATTTTTCAGCTGGAACCTGGACATCTTGTACATGGCATCGTGGATTCTATCAAATATCAACAGATAAAAAATCAAAACCTGACGGCTTCTGCTAGAAATCTTATAATGGGTTGTGGTTGAATCTTCCATCAGGACAACAATCCAAAACAAACATCAAAATCAACACAAAAATGGGTAACTGAGCACAAAATGAAGCTTCTGCCATGACCGTTCCAGTACCCTGACCCTGATGAGTGGAGCGAACTGAAGAGAAGAAGCCCCCCCACTTAAAAAACGATAAACAATGCAGATTTATTTTTTACAGCCATTTTTTATCATATTTAGCAGGGGTGCCATTAATTCTGACCACAACTGTAAATATGTTTGTGTGTGTGTGTATTGCTTTGGATCCAGATTTTGGTTAACACCTAAATGAGAATGTGTAGCACTTTTTTTTTTTTTTTTTTTTTTTTTTTTTTTTTTTTTTGTTTCAGTAACATGAACAAACTGTTTGTGGAAGGTTTAATGTTAAATTACTCTTTTCAACTCAAACTCCTTCCAGGCCAGTTAAGTTTCTGCGGCAGTGGTGTGGATGGAAACCCTAAGCTCTGGTGTGCTCTCAGCTGTGGGAAAGTGGTTGTGTTCGATGCTGTCAGTTGGTCCCTAATGCAAAACTGCATTAATTTAGGAGATTCTCGACTGGTAAGATGTTGCTAATCAATTTTGATTTAATAAATCAAAGATGATAGACAAGTAATTGAAGGCAAAATCAAATGTCCTTTTCTATTTAGTGACACTGACCTCAGTGAAAATGTGTTTTTATATTTTGGGATCTTCCAAGTAACAGACAGTTTATTAATAGTTACAGTCCTTTCTGAGAGTTTTCTTATTGCCACAGTAAAATGTATATGATGCCACCTTGTGGATTGGAAAATTGTAGCAGCTTTGTTTTCCATTGTCTTGAACTCCTAACTGTAGCTTATGGATTGAAAGATGAAAGTATAAATCTTACAGTAGTGTTTTTTTGTGTCTAGAACTGCATGATGGGATTGGACCAAGAGCAGGTGTGGATTGGTTCTCAGAACTCTGTGATTTACATAATCAACACTCAAAGTATGTTGTGTCATAAACAGCTGACGGAGCACCATGTAGAGGTCACAGACTTCGCTTTGGAGAAACTGAGCCCTGAGAACAGATTAAGGTAAATATTAGATGTAACCTCATTCAGTGGGTCCAGTATAATAATATATCATAATAATATAATTTTATATAATCTAATAATATAATATAATGATGTAATTATAATAATAATAATAATAATAATAATAAAATATATATAAACTATGTGTGTGTGTTATTAATTATCTACAGATAATAAACTAAATGTATTATAATACAATTTATAGTATATATATTATTTTTTTCTAATATTTTGTTTATTATCTATAGATATGTAGATAATAATTAAACAAATAAATAAATGTAAATACTATAAATAGAAATAAATACTAAATATATGCATTTTAACTATATATTTTATTTTTATTTATTATAATACACTTTGTTTATATATATAGTTATAATTCATTTATAGACACACACACACGTATATAATATATATATATATATATATATATATATATATATATATATAAATCAAATAAATACATTTGAAATATATCTAATATAATTATTATTATAATTCATTTAGTTTATTATAGATAGATAAATAGATGGATAGATAGATAGATAGATAGATAGATAGATAGATAGATAGATAGATAGATAGATAGATAGATAGATAGATAGATAGATAGATAGATAGATAGATCATATTTACCTCAAAAAACAATTAAAAATGAAATAAACAGTAATCTCACCAGCAGGCGGCAGCATTGTTTGTGATATTTTCTGTAAACTTGACAACTGTGGTTGAGAATAGAGATTATTTTATAAATACATTTTTGTGTTCTCCAAGCCAAGCACAGGTGTATTCCTGTAGTGCAGATGGCACTGTGATTGTTTGGGACATCCCCTCTCTGAAGGTGAAGATGCAGTTTCATCTGTCCTGTGACAGACTGCAGTCCATTCAAGTTTACAATGACGCCTTATGGTGTGGTAAGTTTGTCATCAGCCTAGTAAAACATGTTGTTAGCTAGAAGCTGCAACACTCACTATAGATTTTTTAAATATTATATTTTACAAAAGCGTTTAGATGGCATGAAATAAACCTGTCATCGTTTTTTCAGAGGTTGTCTGGCAACAGATAGCTTGACATTAATGAGGTTAATCTGAATATATACAGTACTTAATTTCAATTTAGCTTTTGTTTATTGTTTGTGAAGGTGCCAGAGATTGCGTAATGAAGCTGAGACCGAATGGAACTCTGCTTCATAAGATTTCCCTCCCAGACAATATGAAAACCAGTGCCTTCAGCAGAGTCGCACTGCTTATGGAGGTTTGTGTCACCACAGAATCAGCTTTATTCATATATAATGGATATAGTAATTATATAATAAAGGAAATAATAATTCTTAGGCTCTTGTTTTGTGTTTTTATTTTACTTTTAGAGACGACAGATCTGGACAAGTTTTACAGACTCAACAGAGCTTATTATATGGGACTCCACTGACCCCATCAAACCACCCAAACAGGTCACACTCCCCAATTGCAGTGAGGTCACCTGTATGATCAGAGTAAAGAAGCAGGTACTCAGTCTGGAGGTTTAGATGGTACCTTTTTCATGACTTTTCTATGCTCATACTCATACCTACTGGAATTGTAAATAAAATCTTTAAAGCGATTAATTATTTTATTATGCAATTAAAATTAATTGAATTAAATATGATAATATATTTACTCACGGCACAACTGGTCAAAAGAATAGGGTCAGTAAGATTTTATTTTTGAAAAAACAAAAAAACAATAACATTTCTCCTCTTTCTAGGTCTGGGTTGGTAGTAGTGGTGGGTCAGGCCTCAGCAAGGTTGTGGGGAAGATCTTTGTGTTGGACTCTGAGAGCCTGGAAGTTGAGAAGGAGCTTGAGGCCCATGAAGACATTGTTCAAACGCTGTTCTCAGCAGAGGACCGATACATACTCAGCGGCTCTGCAAAACTTGATGGTAAAATCGCTATATGGAGAGTAGATTAAACAAGCTGAAAAGGTCTTAGCTTCACTTACAGTGTTGCATCAGGTTTTGCGACATGAGCTCAGCTCCTCAGCTGTCTGCACATAAGGGAAGAATATTTCTGTGGACCCTGCTTTTAATTTTCTTAAATTTGATTCTTTGAAGATAAAGCAGAAGAAAGGGAGATTTATTTTATTCACTTTATACAAAAACTGTACACTATATACAAAAATATTCTATACAAAACTCACATAGACTTTTTATTATTTCATGTTCTTCACATTCTCTCTAACTATATCTGTTCAGTTTAATGAATTACACACACTGTTGCCCTTTGAAAGTGTCATGTAACCCTGTCAGCATGTGGTGAGTAGAGCAGCTACTGGTTTTAATTGGAGTTAGACAGTCATTATATATGGGAGTCAACCAACTACTACAATGCTATTTGTACCAATAGTTCTACATCTATTTCTCAACTTGCAGATATAAATCAGCATTTACTACTAATTGCTCATTAGATGTCATTCCTTTTCGTCATCTTCTCCAGGTTCTGGATGTTGTGGGCCGAAGAATTTTGTGTATTGTAAATAGCATTCTAGCAAATGGTCCCATCTTGTCTAAAGCATGCTATTGTACCTCTTCTTAAAAAGCCTAGACTTGATCCTTTAGTTTTCAGTAACTATCATCCGATTTCAAAGTTGGCTTTTTATCTAAAATTTTGGAGAAGGCTGCTTATCATCAGCTGCTTTAATTTATAAATACATATCATATTTTTAATAAATTTCAGTCTGTCTTTTTAGGTCTAAACACAGTATATAGTCTGCTCTTTTAAAAATTAATCAATGATTTATTGCTGGCTGGAAAGTGAGCTGTTCCACTTCTCCTTGATCTTACGACAGCATTTGATACGGTTGAATATGAAATTCTTTTAGAGTGTTTAAGTCAGTGGGTAGGGATCCTAAGAAATGCCCTGAAATGGTTTTCTTATTTAAAGGACAGAAGTTCTCTTGTACAATTGGGAATTTTCTCTGATTCTGCAGTTTGTGCTTGTGGGGTTCCTCAGGGGTCAATTCTGGGGCCCATATTGTTTTCTTTGTACATGCTATCACTCTGCCTTATTTGTCGAAAATATAATGTTGCGTATCATTGTTATGCAGATGACACTCAACTGTATCTTCTGTTGAAGGCAGATGATGGATCTGCATTAAATGCCCTGATGAATTGCTTAAGTGACATTCAACCAGGGGCATAGCCATCATTTCAAAAGTGAGGGGGACAGAATGTCAAGTGTAATACCATTTTTTTTCAGACTTTTGTTGACAGGTTAATTGGCTTAATATGCTATTTATTTTTAAAGCAAAAAGACAGAAAGAAAGAAATGCAGATGTTCAGTACTTTATATTTGACAGGCAGGGTTTTTCCTGACTTAAAACGAGGCGGAGGTGGTAAAATCCTGATCATGTATTTTAATTAGATAATAACATTTTTATTTTTCGTAGACCGTCATTTAGCCTACTGTGTTTCCCACAGTATTTTTGTAGGTGGATCTCGGTACTTCTAGGGGGGTCCGGGGGCATGCCCCCCGGGAAGAAAATTTTGTACATTTTAAAGATAAATTCATTAATCTGGTGCACTTTGAGTCCCCCGAATCCACTGTTAAAAATAAATAATCCACCCGTCAACCGCCCAAACATATGATATTCTCTGATTTAGATATCTGATCATCGCATTACAATTATTCAAATTATAAGTGTTACTGTTAAGCATGATAATATGGTTAAATATCAAACTGAAGTAGGCTGATTTAAAAATAACATTTACTTAAAATTAAAGTTCTTCTTTTGGCAAAATAACATTTCCTTAATAGCCTAAAGTCTGTCTTACTAAACTAAAACTTTCCCATTGAAAACCTTCAAACGTCAAGCTTTTAAAAATACTTTAAACTTTCTAGTTAGACAGTTTAAGTTCTCTTTTTCAAGAGAACTTAAAGTTTGTCTACAAACTTTTTTTATCTAATTGTAAAGTGTTACCGAATTATGGTAAACATCATAGTCTACACATGTTATTGCCTGATTCAAGCAGATCGTGGCTGTTAATGCATGAACATACAAATTCAGCATTAACAATCACCATGTTTATTCTAATTTGAAGGGCTTTGATAATATATCTGTGAAAATAAAAGACATTACGAATAAAAAAAGATTGAAAATAGTGCACGTTTGTGCGGGTATAGTGAATATTTTCAATTTACAACAAAACTTTTTAATTATTCAACAAGAGAAATAGGCAGAGTTATTCATCATTGTGCAACACAATTCGGATACCACATGACAACTTACTTACAGTGCTTGACTTTTTCGTGTAAAAGGAGTGAAGAGTTTTTTTGCCGTTTTGAACTCTATGAAACTGATGGATTCGGCGCGGGTGCGAGCATGGGCGTGTCGTAAGCTAATGCACGAGTGACTGATTACCATGGAAGCGTGAAAGTCACGTATGTAGATAGACTATCCTTGACTCTTTGGATTTTAAATCTCGATGTAGGGCAGGCTATACACACCCGCGGAAACCTCAGCTTGTCATAGACACATTTGCCCTATGAAAAAGTGCGGGGGACGAATTCCCCCCCGTCCCCCGCGTAATCTACGCCCATGCATTCAACTATGGATGGCACAGAATTTTTTATAACTTAATGAAGCTAAAACAGAATGCCTAGTGTTCGGCTCCATTATGTCACCCACGCATATACTTGATCGTCTAGGTCCTCCTGCCTCTAATGTACATAAGCAAGTAAAGAATAGTGATATTTGATTCAGAGCTTAAATTTGATAAGCATGTAAACTCAGTAGTGAAGTCTGGTTTCTTTCATTTAAGGCGCATTGCAAAAATAAAATCTTTTTTGTCTTGATTTGAAGCAGGTTATACAGGCTTCTATATTTTCAAGTTTGGACTACTGTAATTCATTGTATCTACGGCTTCCTCTTGTTCTGTTGAACTGACAAAATGCAGCAACTAGGATTTTGACTGGGAGTGGACCGAGTAGCAGGTCAGTGCAGTTTAAGGTTTTAATAAGTTTTTTTTTAATTAAAGGTCCTCAAATCTCGTCTAAAGTCCAAAGGGGATTGTGCCTTCTCTATTGCTGCACCCTGCCTCTGGAATAACCTGCCTTTGGATATTACATGTTGAACTACATTGGGTCATTTTAAATCACGTCTGAGGGTGCATTTACTAGCCCAGGCATATGGCTAAATTGGCAGTTGATTACACCTCGTTTTACTGTTGTCTTGTATTTTAATGTATTTTTGGTTTGATGTTTTTGGTTCTTTGTTATTTATGCTGTTGAAATGTTTTAATGGAAAGCACTTTGGCCAACTCAAGTATATCAAATAAATAAAATAAATTGGTTCTTAATTGTTGTGCACTTGAAGGATATGCTGCTTCAGGAATGGGATTGATCAAACCTCAACCGTGGGAATGTTTTTCTGTATAGCAACCTTCATTTATATAGCGCTTTTTACAATATAGATTGTTTCAAAACAGCTTCACAGTGATAATAGGAAATTAAAGTAACAGAGATTGTTTTGGCTTTACAGCAGCTCTAGAATAAAGTTATTGTCCAGCTAAAGTTAGTATAGCCTGAGTATAAGCAAAGTCTTTGAAGCTTGTAGCTATAAAATATAAATAATAGTTTAATATATCTTTCTGAATTAATTTGAAAGCTTTCAGTCCTTTTAAAAGCTGTTCTTATTTCAAAAAAGCTGAATATAGAATCGGGTGAGGTTTGTGCAGCTGCCTTGTACACAATTTCCTGAAAAGCCTGGGATCAAAGGAAATTGAGGTCCAAACACCAGCACTGCCTAAAGATGGACTGAAGCCATAATAAGTAGATTGTGTAACTGTGTGCCAAACTTTGTGGTGTCTCTGGAATGGCTTGTAAGATTGTATGAAACTCCCTTTTACACTACTATCTATCTGAGTTTTTGTTATTGCAGGGGTCTGTATTTATTTCATATCAGAAATGATTTAGGGGGATCTTGTAAATGTCTGGGTCATATTTGGTCCCCAGCCAAAAAAAAAAAAAAAAATGTATACATATATACAGGTCCTTCTCAAAAAATTAGCATATTGTGATAAAGTTCATTATTTTCCATAATGTAATGATAAAAATTCAACTTTCATATATTTTAGATTCATTGCACACCAACTGAAATATTTCAGGTCTTTTATTGTTTTAATACTGATGATTTTGGCATACAGCTCATGAAAACCCAAAATTCCTATCTCAAAAAATTAGCATATCATGAAAAGTTTCTCTAAACGAGCTATTAACCTAATCATCTGAATCAACTAATTAACTCTAAACACCTGCAAAAGATTCCTGAGGCTTTTAAAAACTCCCAGCCTGTTTCATTACTTAAAACCGCAATCATGGGTAAGACTGCCGACCTGACTGCTGTCCAGAAGGCCATCATTGACACCCTCAAGCAAGAGGGTAAGACACAGAAAGAAATTGCGGCGTGGCATGGAGGCAATCAGCCTGTGGCACTGCTGAGGTGTTATGGAGGCCCAGGATGCTTCGATAGCGGCCTTAAGCTCATCCACAGTGTTGGGTCTTGCGTCTCTAAACTTTCTCTTCACAATATCCCACAGATTCTCTATGGGGTTCAGGTCAGGAGAGTTGGCAGGCCAATTGAGCACAGTAATACCATGGTCAGTAAACCATTTACCAGTGGTTTTGGCACTGTGAGCAGGTGCCAGGTCGTGCTGGCACCCCAGACCATCACTGACTGTGGGTACTCCAGTGCTGCTTATCTGTATCCCAGGTCAGGCGCTTCTGCCGCTGTTTCTGGTTCAAAAGTGGCTTGACCTGGGGAATGCGGCACCTGTAGCCCATTTCCTGCACACGCCTGTGCACGGTGGCTCTGGATGTTTCTACTCCAGACTCAGTCCACTGCTTCCGCAGGTCCCCCAAGGTCTGGAATCGGTCCTTCTCCACAATCTTCCTCAGGGTCCGGTCACCTCTTCTCGTTGTGCAGCGTTTTTTGCCACACTTTTTCCTTCCCACAGACTTTCCACTGAGGTGCCTTGATACAGCACTCTGGGAACAGCCTATTTGTTCAGAAATTTCTTTCTGTGTCTTACCCTCTTGCTTGAGGGTGTCAATGATGGCCTTCTGGACAGCAGTCAGGTCGGCAGTCTTACCCATGATTGCGGTTTTGAGTAATAAAACAGGCTGGGAGTTTTTAAAAGCCTCAGGAATCTTTTGCAGGTGTTTAGAGTTAATAAGTTGATTCAGATGATTAGGTTAATAGCTCGTTTAGAGAACCTTTTCATGATATGCAAATTTTTTGAGATAGGAATTTTGGGTTTTCATGAGCTGTATGCCAAAATCATCAGTATTAAAACAATAAAAGATCTGAAATATTTCAGTTGGTGTGCAATGAATCTAAAGTATATGAAAGTCTAATTTTTATCATTACATTATGGAAAATAATGAACTTTATCACAATATGCTAATTTTTTGAGAAGGACCTGTATATACACAGTGTATATCTATCTATATATATAAAATAAAATAAAAATCTCATTATTACAAGCAATGTACATATTAAATATTACATTACTATGCTTCAAATGTATTTTTTCACATTTAATGACAGGACATGAGTCTCCTACAACACGTTTACATGCATCAAAGGTCAAAAAACTTTATTTTTTTCATAATATATATTTGCACATCACCACATTTTTAATGATTCTCAAACGACTCGTCAGATGAATCAATCTCTCTAAATCCATCCTTTCCGCGAACTACTCTTCTCTGATTGGCCAGACAGCTCAGTCTGTTGTGATTGATCTACCGCGTGCAGCGATTGTGTTGAAAACAAAACTGCCCATTGCCATAACAACGTCAGCTCTGCTTGTCCTGAGGCTTCCTACACCATAAACTTAACACAGTAACGAACAATGACGTCGATTTTACCATATCAATCTGAGCGCGAGTCCAATAAAAAAAACTATTTTGAACGCCATCTTTCAAGAGCAAACTGTTTGCAAATCCCACATTGAACTCCTAGATTTGAGAAGCAGTCGCAAGTAAAATAAAGGGAACGCTGCAAAAGTATAGGATTATACTGCAGTGGTATCATGGTAAAGATGAATTTTAACCACTGATTCTTCACATGCTCATCCTCGTCAGTAAAACAAAATGGCTTTACCTTCACATTGTAGAGCACAGCTTCTTCTCGACATGATGCTATTATCCACAGGAATCAGCTGCAGTTTGAGGGGGTTCAAGTTTTCCCTGGTGTCTGCGCACAATAAGTGGGCGTGGAATATGCTAATGTTTTGTCTTGACGTCACAACGAAACGGCCTATGACTCGTTTGAAAAACGATTCATTTCATTGACTCAGAGTCAACTCTTACTTTTGAAAGACAATAAATTTATATACGGTGCACTTTCCGATTTAAAACTTTGCAGGATGTTTTCATTCACTTAGAGCAGGGGTAGGCAAGTTCGGTCCTAGAGAGCCGCTGTCCTGCAGAATTTATTCCAACCCTAATCAAACACACCTAAACAAGCTAATCAATGTCTTCAGGATTACTAAGGCTATAGGCAGGTGAGTTTTTTTTTCAGTGTTGGAACCAAACTCTGCAGGACAGCGGCTCTCTAGGACCGAACTTGCCTACCCCTGACTTAGAGCTATGTTACACACTACATGAAAGGTCATTTTCAAAAATCCATAATAGGGACACTTTAAATAAATATGACTTAATAAACATGGAGCCATTCTGAATCAGCCCTCTCGCTCTGGAGGTGTTTGCAGAAGGGGCCCTTGGCTGTTTTTTGCCACCCATTCAGAGAGATTAGTGATTGGCTGATGTGTAACATTCTGACCCTGAGGTCAGCCATCTAACTGTCAGACGTCACTGGAAGGAATTTTGGGGATGTGTCTGGAAGACAAAGCCAGCACACATCTATCCTGTCCCTAGTCCCTGGATTCTGTGTGTGTGTAGGCGTGCAGCACATATCAGTGCTTTCAGAGCTAGTGCGTGGCTGAGTGAATTTGTATAATTGAGAAGCAAAATAACAGGCAGTTGATTCATAGAAATTATTAGTTTTGATGTCAAAGAAATATTTTGTGAGCACATTCTTCTGTAAAGTTGACAGGTGATCATACTGATGTAGCCTAGTCAAGTCAAGTGGATGGTAGGCTATTTTTTCCCTTGTTGGTGGCATTTCCAAATGAATCTCAATCAACACCAACTTCAATATCTATAATATAGGCTAGTCTTCTGTATCAGTAGCCTATATATAGATTTATTATTTTTCAATCTGAAAATAATCATCAGCTAGATAATATTTTTGGTCTCAGGTCGAGACAGCCATATTGGAGCGAGCGATTCAGAACTGCAGCAGCCAGCGTTGGGAAGCCCGATTCATTTACTGTATCGGTTCGTTCGTCCCGATTCACTGATTCATTTGAGTCATCATTCTAAACGGGTTCCCTGAAGTCTATGGACTTCAACACATTTAGTTAAATTCGCGGCATATCGCTGTTTTCGATTAAGCTGATACAAATGTAGGTTAATGTTAAAGATGATTTTTTTTCCCTTTTGCTTTTCTTTCTTTCTTTCTTTCTTTCTTTCTTTCTTTCTTTCTTTCTTTCTTTCTTTCTTTCTTTCTTTCTTTCTTTCTTTCTTTTTTTACAGATACATATTCCTACCAGTCACACATGTAGCGTTAGTTATAGCTATCATGTCAATCACATAAATTGTCATTTTTAATGTCCGTCCTTGCAGGCCATTGATTTGCGAGTCAGTTCTAAATAATGATTAAAAGGTGTCGGTTCAGCATAATGATTCATTCGCGAATCGGTCATCACTAGCAGCAGCGCGAGTGAGAGCAAGAAAGAGGGAGGATTCCGGCTTCAGATCCACTAGACCCCACGGAGCCTGGACGGACCCACAAACAGTGTTAACACGGGATACAAACTAAAGCCAAACATTACAGGGTGTTTATCAAGGGGCGCGTTTTTGGAGACATTCGATGAAAAGAATATGGTAAATATTGGTCCCTTGTTAAGAATGCACGTTTTATATTTGCTGTAATAATTGCAATAAGTGTGTTAGCCTGGTAGCATAGCGTGAGGGGCTCGGATTTGCACTTGGACATGAAGAGTGGGCTTTCCTGGGCCAATTTGACATGTTGTGTTGAATTACATTGTGAATGCGAGGCGTGTTATTGCATTGTAGCGTGCTTAGGATTCCCGTATCATTATGAAATTTCTGATTAAAATTCTGACAAAATTCTCCTGGCAATGAGAAAAAGACCATACCCAGTAATTTTAAGCCTTTCCCAATGTTTTATTCCTCACGGAAAATGCGTCGTGTCAAATTTAACACCAATCTGCATGTTTAATAACCCGGTGTAAATATGTCTTGATCTTTGTTGGTTTGTTATCTTGAGTTAACTGTGTTGTGTTTGGGGCTGTGTATTGTTGTCAGACTGTTTCTGTTCACATGGTGAACTGAAAACAATAAGACAATGCAACCAGTTTTGTGCTCAGGCAAGCTTTATTAGTATTTGCCCTGTGATACTTTTTACCAATATTATGTATCAAGTATTTTCGCTGCAGTCCGTAGTTTTTCCTCTTTGTCGCCATCTCTGTTCGAAATCTGCAATTGCAGTTATTCGCGGAATTATCAACTTTACGTGGGTTGTGCCTCGGCACGGCACAACGCGGATGAATCTAATGTTTTGATGAGACTGTGCGGCTGTCTTGTCACCGCACCGGTGTGGATTAAAAAAAGTCTTTTGCATTTTACAATGGGTGAATCTCCAGTTGTCACTGGTGATTGTCGTTTGAACCTTTCTGGATCCGCCATTAAATTAATAAGTTTAATTACATGAAATGCTGTGAGAAAAGGCTATAAATCTCCACCTCCAACATCCTCACACGCAATATAGCCTACTAGTCGAGACACCTTCTTTATGTGTACAGATGTGACGTAATGAAGCAAAGACATGCTCGAATCTCCCGCGGAAATCTACCAGTACCACTGGAGTTAAACACATTATTACAAGCTTAAAGCTTTGAATCGAGCTAAGGCAAGCAGATAGTTTTGGACACTGGCTGGTTATGTGCTTGCTCAATTTATTTGGAACTTTAATGACTAGTTCTGATAATATGCAGTAATTTGGCTGATTTGTTAGGGAGGCTGTGTAGCCCAATATCTCAGATAGCCTACATGGTTTAATATTCTGGAGGGTTAAACTGGTTACATTCAATTCGAATATTATTTTATAAAATAGAAGAAAAAACATATTGGAAAAGCTACAATAATTAGCAAGGATAATATGATATCTCTCCACAACCATATTATTGATCTGTTTATCAAAGTTCTATTCTTTATTCTGCTGCTTTTTTTCTGCTAATTTAGAAATTCGTGAAAGAATCGTTCTTTTGAGGCGGTTCTTTCTATTGAATCTGTTGAACCGCCTCGCACAACTTTTCTGAATGATTCGTTCACGAATCACATTGATTTTTTTTTCTTCTTAAATCAACATGTAGGCTTATACGAAACCAAGTTGGTTTAAAAATAACATTTTATCAAAACGCGTGAAATATAAATGACGTAAATAACCTTGAAAAAACAACAACTAATGATGCAGATTGCAGAACCGGTTGATTGCAAGGACCTGTTCGAGAGCCGATTCAAGTAAATGAGTCAGTAAGTGTTTGCTCTTCACCTGCTTTTTATGGATGTTGACCAATCAGAGCATAGATATTTGGTGGGCGGGGCTTCTCTAGGCGTGTGTATGTGTGGGTATCAGGAACCCTTTGCAGGTATTCTCTAGCGTTACGTCATAATAGCACAGGTAAGGAGCACTGAGGAAAGAGCCTAGAAAGGTACATGGAAATACATCATGCAGTTCTGGAGTTTTCTAAGTTGTGCTAGTGCAGGTACGTGAGTCTTTGTTATAGTGCTGACATTAATCACAGGGGCATTGTGTAATGGTAATCATTCATTATTTACAAGCTGCTCCAAGACAGGAAGAGAGTTTCTAACAGGCAGCTTAGGGTCGGAAGCTTATGTCATATTATATATATATATATATATATATATATATATATATATATATATAAAACCCATCCATGTGAAGCATCTCATTTGAAAACGTTGCTTTGCGTACTCGCATATGGGCTCATCTATAAAACAAAGGGCATTTTTTCTGCTTCAGGGTGGAGTAGGGTTACCTCAAGCCAAATTTCATATTTCCAATGCAAATGTGATCGGAAGAACTCCAGGAGGCTTGGCTTGGTGTAGAGCTGTGCTTAAAGCTATGTTTTTATATTGTGGTGTTTTTTCAGTAAGCCTCGATATTTGTCCTCAAATACTAAATAAAAGAGGTGTGCCTGTGTATAGCCATTTTCACTGTTATTGCTTAATGTACACGGTCCTGCAAATGTTTTAAAGAATGTTTTGGTTCATTATTTTGGTTTGAGTAATGGTAAGATGGTAGTGTCTTTAGCTTGTGGTCTTTCACATGGTGGTTTAATGCTGTGTAATAATTTATTAGGTTTTGTTTTTAAATTTCGTTCGCCATATGCAGGTTATGTGTAATGCATTGCAACATTTGTTTAGAACAAATTCCTGTGTATTTGACAAGTCTCAACATAGCTTTGGTCCGCTGCAGGTATTGGAATGATCCACCAGGCAGGCACAGCAAATGTTGCTTATACATTAAATCAGCACTGATGTAAGTTTTAGAAAGCTATACTGTTGATGTTTTAAGAGTTTACATTATTTTCAGTCAACTTGGATTGAAGAGTAAAGAGACCGTTAAAGGAATATTACCGGTTCAATACAAGTTAAGCTCAGTTGACAACATTTGTGTTGATTACCTCAAAAAATGACTTTGACTCTTCCCTCTATTTTTAAAAAATAGCAAAACCAAGATTGAAGCACTTGCAATGGAAGTGAATGGGGGCAAGTTTTGGCAGATCTAAAAGCAGATTTTGAATTATTTGAGCTGTGAAGCTGTTTAGTCAATCATTTCTTGCATTCATTTTAGGTGTCATGGCATCAAAGTTGTAAAATTGAACATAACCTCACAGGGAAAAGCTCAAGCAGTGAATATTTTTTTTTTTATTTTTTTTTTATACACAAAATCATGTTAACATGCATTTTGTTTACATCTTGTGTCTAAAATACTGTTTAACACATTGGCTCCATTTACTCCTATTGAAAGTGCTTAACAGTAACCTATATTTTCATCTCTTTAAAAGAAAATGAGGGACAGTGGAAATTATTTTTGGTGATAATCAACATTACGCCGCAAATGCTGAGCTTAACTTACTGAACCTGGAATATTTCTTTAAATATATTACCGTTATAAATGTTTGTTGTTGTTGTTTTGGAAAGAAAAAAACTTTTACATTTATTATTTGAAAAAATATATATTTCAAATAAATGCTGTTATTTATTTTGAATGTTAGTCATCAAAGAATTATTAAAAAAGTGCTACAAATATTAAGCAGTACAGCTGTTTTCAATATTGATTTCTGAGTAATGGCTGCTGAAATGTATCTTTGTCATCTCAGGAACAAATAAAAATATATTAAAATAGAAAAATTATTTAAAATTGAAATGTTTTACAATATACATATCTTAACTGTATTTTTATGAAATAAAGGCAGCCTTTTTTGTGACACTTTTTATCAAAAACATAAAAAAAAGTCTTACTGACCCTAAACTTTTGAATGGTAGTGTAGTTATTGAATACTTCCATGTGTATTTTTTTGTTTATTCAGTAACTGAACTAGCTAATTAAATCATATGGTGGTTTGTGTGACATTGTAAATATAGCTATCAGCACCTTTGAGTTACTCATGTTGAATCATGTTTTGCTCGACTATTGTCTCGCCTTCAATGTTTGCTAAAATCGGAATCTTCGTTCTACTGTCAGTCTTGTATCTCATATTGATCGATGAGTGTTGACTCATCAACAGTGATGGCTTGCGTAGATGAAGTTTTTTGCCTGCATGGGTGAATATTTATGTTACCATGGCTCTGTCCAGAAGCGCGTAAGGAAAATTTGTTAAAGAAGATCCAGTTTCAGCTACCTGAAGTGCTGCTAAACCGAACATTGGAATTGTCAGGTGTATATTATTAAGACAGGCCATGATGAGTGGAATGTGGATTTAGGCTATTCATCTCAGCCAGGCCTCAGGGTCTTTTTTTCCTCTGGGCTATTCATTAGGGGAATTATCCTGGGCTACTTTTAGGTCGTTCTGTGACATGGTGACATTTTTCTAGGGCTGCAACAACTAATCGATATAATCGATAATAATCGATTATGAAAATCGTTGTCAACAAATGTCATTATCGATTAGTTGCTCTGCTTACGTCACGGGGAGCATTTACTGGTGATTGGTTGAAACAGGCCTATCATGATGCGGCACACACGCAAGGTCTCTCTCCCTGTGCCGCTCTGTCGTGCGCGCGCTACACAGTTTGGACTTTGGAGCACTCTCTTCTGTCTCGCATGCGCTCTCTTGCTTGCACGCTCTAGATTCTAGGAGTTTGAACTAATTTGCGGGCATCAGGGAGCCGCTATCAATATGCGGGAGACTCCCGGAACTTCCGGGAGACTTGGGATGTCTGTATTTTGTCTCGGGCATCAGGTTGTGCAATCATTTCGCTCGCAACATAAGTGATGGATTAAAATAGCGCTACGCAGAAATAGGCTAAATTAAAACGGTGTTTAGAAAGTGAAGCACTAAATATAAAGGCAGTTATTAACAGCAGCAGTAAAAGATTGTTTTTTAGTCACTGTAGTCAGTGGTTTTCAGCGAATTCTTGTGCACTAATGCATCATTTTCTTGTCCTTTTAATCAAGCCTGTTTGCTGCGTCTCCATTCCGTTCTCTTTTTATAGCATTTGTCTTCTATTAAGTTTTAATTGTTTTACAAACGCGATCTACTGCGGCTCTACTACGTTCACACGCTTTTTTGCAGTCTTTCTATATTTATTTTAGCAATTTATCCTTATAATTAATTGAATCTTAAATAAAAATTAAATGAATTATGTACTTTACATGTTTTTGGTTTCTATCTTCATATCTGAACATGTCTGTGTAAATTAGTTTTTAACAAAAATTATGTTAAAACAATGTTGTATATAATTTAGATTTTTTTGTTTTTCATGGTTGTCAACTTGCCATCAGCAATTATCATTAAAAACAATGCAAATATTGATATTAGTAAAACTCAATGTGTGGCTTTTGTACACTTTTACACATAAATACCATGATTAAGGGTTTTATTTAGTTGTAATAAACAAAAAATCAAATTGAAATGTTATCCGATTAATCGGAAAAAATAATCGTCCGATTAATCGATTATGAAAATAATCGTTAGTTGCAGCCCTACATTTTTCCCTGTTATTATTACTATTGATTGGCTGAGGTCTGCGCTCCTAACTGTTTTAGAACAGCTGAGGGTTTCATTAGGTTATTACTGAGTGACAGGGGTCAACAACACATATAGCAGCGATGAAACATTTCTGTCTGACTGATTTCTTTTTAATGGTGATTTTTACTTTTCAGGGAATATAGTTTTTGGGAGATAATTTTCTGATCACATCATCTAGTGGGGGGTGTTCTGTGGTACCCGAAAGAAGATATTTTGAAAAATGTGGTGTCTTTTGAGTCCAAACAATAAGTCAATGGAATCACTATGGACAAAAACATTCTTCAAAATACTTTTATGTTCCACAGAAGAAATAGTCAGTGGTTAGGACCGGCAAAAGGGTGAATAAAATGATGACTTATTTGTCATTTTTGGGTGGACCATCCCTTGAAGTCATCAGTGGTAAAGCCCTGTCATCTTAGATTGATTCAGGCCCCATTTACACTTTGTATTAAGATGCGTTTTGGTCGATGGAATCGACTTTTCACCAACTCCATCTTCTCCAGGCTAAAGGTGTGCACGAGCGGCGTCAGGTCTCCCCCCGCGATGCACGTTGCACGCAGCAGCCAGACTTTCTTTACGGTGAACAGTAGCGATGATTAATAAATGTTGTTGTTTTTTTCACTGAGCGGAAAAGATTAAGCCCGAGGTTCGGTCCGACCCGAGTCATTTGCTTATATTTTCGACCCGAACCCGGCCCGTTGAGAACTCTATGGACAAGCTCAAAATCTTTTGGACCCCGTTTACACCTGTATTTGGCAACGTCCACTTGTGATCCAATTGATGAAAACACTTCTTAATACCAGGTGTAAACAGGGCCTAATTAAAGTCATCTTACCATCTGTACCTTAAAACTGATCTCAATTCAGTGTCTGTCAGGTAGCAGCACCAACGTGATGAGTCTTTATGGCAGTGTCACAGAGCTGTGACTGCTGAGAGGAAAGATAAGAGGTTAAGAAACGGGTTGTAAGCAGAGGGGGGCTTTGAGAAAGGTTTGCGCTGATGGATGTCTTTTGTAGATGCTGTTGAGAGGGGTCAATCCTCTCCTCGCTGTCTCTCATTCTTACTCTTCCTTCTCCCCTGTGGCTTACTCTCCTCCTATCCACTGCCCTGAGTAAAACACATGTCTGATATGTTTTTGACTCTATTTGTACTTGCTTTTAAGAAAAGCAGAAGGGATACAATTCTGACCAATAATTATTTGGATGTTAATGTGGCTGATAAATGGCATGACATAAATTCAAATACTTTTTTGTTTAAATAAATTAAAATAAAATAAAAAACTAACAATTAATTGTTTTAAATAGTGCAAGTAAATTTAGACATCACAAAATTATAATGTACAGTATAAAAAATTATATTCAATTTGAGATTTGATGAGCATTAGATTTAACAGTGTACTTAAATTAGTTTTTATTAAAGTGAGTGTAAGATCAAAAGCATTTAAATGTACAAATAGAGGAATTGAACGTGCAATTAAATATCTAATATTTATTGATACCAAAAAAACTAAACAAATCTTGAATATCAGTGAATATCAACAACTGATATGGTATAGATTCCTCAGAATCCTCAGAATATTCCTGTTTGCATTCGTTGGAAAATTAGTTTGAGGATTTTAACATTTAGAAAGATATTTTCCGCTTTGCTCTCTGTCACCATGAGCATAATTTTTAGCTTGCTTCTAATATTAGTTTTCACATTATTTCCTAGATTTATTCTTTGTGTAAAATGCTCTGTGTCATAATAACTTGGCATCAGCGTTTCATAATAACATCTGACGTTCTCAGAAAACTTAGTCCCACTTTGTCAAAATTTTTTATTATAACTATCTCGTGGCCTCAAGATAGTATCTCGTGGCCTCAAGATAGTATCTCGTGGCCTCAAGATAGTAAAGTGTCTGACACATGGACCCTTTGTTATTAAACTGTACCCTGTAGTGCAATACTACATTCTGTGCAATATTCTCTATAAATCTTGTAGGCTGCATATCCAGTCCTTTATAATTCTTCTTCATATTTTATAGACTATATTTATACTTTTTACATGTATATACTTGTTTATTTACCAACTTCTATAATTATTTATATTCCTTTAAATGTCTTGATGTGCACATCAACTGTGACACAAGAATTGTCCCCCGGGTTATCAATAAAGATCAATAAAGTATTTCTGATTCCGATTTTAAGTTAGCCTATAGTGGAGTGTGCAGACTGGTTCATTAATTGGTGTTTCACGTTTTGGTAGTTTTGAATGTAAAAACAGCATGTGTCCGTGTAGCCTACGAAAAAAGTCAGCAGAGGGCGTTCTAGGCTTAGGTCACGGTATCTCCGTCTGGCTGTACTTCCATATGTGTATTTCCCGGTATTTCCCAGTTGACGGCAAGGAGCTGTAGAAGAACAGCAGATGATCATATGAATCATTGTGACGGCTTTACAGAGGTAAGAGTGTTTTAATTAGCACGGTGAACATTTAGTTAGATGGCAAATTACTGAGTTAAGATAACTGCAAGACTAGCTAGGTGTTCGAACTGGAAGCATTAGCGATTAGCATATAAGTTAAGCAGGCTAATTCAACGTTAACGGCTATCATTAGGCTAACGGCCTCGTAAAGTCCGGTACAATTTGTAACGTAAATAATTAAACAAATTACATAAATAATAAAAAAATCAATTATTGAAAAGAATAGTAAATAAAATTAATTACAATATTAATATAGACTGACATTATGACATTAGCATTAAGATATAATGATAATATAACGATATTAAAAAATTATTATAAAATAATAAAGTAAATACATTTTCAAAATTATTTATATGATCATCTGCTGTTCTTCTACAGCTCCTTGCCGTCAACTGAGAAATACCGGGAAATAAAATACACATATGGAAATACAGCCAGACGGAGATACCGTGACCTAAGCCTAGAATGCCCTCTGCTGATGTTTTTTCGTAGGCTACACGGACACATGCTTTTCTTATTCAAAACTACCAAAACGTGAAACACTTAAACAATTAATGAACCAGTCTGCACACTCCACTATAGGCTAACTTAAAATCGGAATCAGAAATACTTTATTGATAACCCGGGGGACAATTCTTGTGTCACAGTTGATGTGCACATCAAGACATTTAAAGGATTATAAATAATAATAGAAGTTGGTAAATAAACAAGTATATACATGTAAAAAGTATAAATATAGGCTATAAAATATGAAGAAGAATTATAAAGGACTGGATATGCAGCCTACAAGATTTATATTAATGTATTAACAGAATTGTGATGAACAGTACTAGTAAATAAAAAGAAGCAGAACTGCAGCAAACTATATTGCACACTGAATATTAAAACAGAGAATATTGCACAGAATGTGAAGTATTGCACTACAGGGTCCAGTTTAATAACAAAGGGTCCATGTGTCAGACACTTTACTATCTTGAGGCCACGAGATACTATCTTGAGGCCACGAGATACTTATCTTGAGGCCACGAGAAACTTATCTTGAGGCCACGAGAAACTTATCTTGAGGCCACGAGATACTTATCTTGAGGCCACGAGATACTTATCTTGAGGCCACGAGAAACTTATCTTGAGGCCACGAGAAACTTATCTTGAGGCCACGAGAAACTTATCTTGAGGCCACGAGAAACTTATCTTGAGGCCACGAGAAGCTTATCTTGAGGCCACGAGATGCTTATCTTGAGGCCACGAGATACTTATCTTGAGGCCACGAGATACTTATCTTGAGGCCACGAGATACTTATCTTGAGGCCACGAGATACTTATCTTGAGGCCACGAGATGCTTATCTTGTTATAATAATTTTTTTTGACAAAGTGGGACTAGGGGGGCTCCGTAGTTATTCAATAAGCAATAAAGGCATCATTAAGATATTGGCTGTCATCCCTCTTGAGTCTTGCGTAGTTTCGCTTTTTTATTATGAGTTTTGTTTTTTGTTGGAAAATTAAAATAAAACCAGCTTCTCATGGTAGCTGGAGTTTCTGGTCCAATATCGTCATTTATGGTCCAAGTTGGTGTAGATGGCTGTTATGGCTGGCTGGAGGTTGATCTTTTAGACAACCTAAAAAGAAACTGCCATATTCCAAAAATCCGTTTAAGTTAGAATCATGTTTTTTCTCGCACCACACAGAGTGTTTTTGTCTTTTTTTTTTTTTTTTTTTTTTTACAGAGACATTTATTTTATATTCCTGTTGAAAACATTGCTGTAGCATGTCTGGCAGTTTTTGGAATTGAGCACTTTCTTGGATTGGTGTGATGAATCAGTCAGGAGATTATGTGAGCGATAACATCTCAGCCTCTTTTCCTGCTCTCACTCTTACAGTCTTACAGTCAGGCCTGGAGGTACAGCACAGACTATCACAATAGACGAATGCTATGTGTGTGTTCATTTATGACAATTTACTGATCTTCTCAGTTCTCGATGAAGGATGGCTTCAGTGTTTGTTTCTCTGAACTGTCTATTTTTCACAATTACTGTCTGCTTTGCTTCTATTTCCCTCTAGTGCTACGTGAGGTTTAGGTTGATTGCCAGTTTGCTAGCTGCCTGCATTTATGAGAAGATCTCACTGGCATTAACTCTAAAGCTGAACATAGTTCACAGAGTGAAAGTTGGTCACTGGCAGAGAAAAACAAACCAGATTTTTATAGGTTTTGTAGAGTACTGCAGTGACCTTTGAATTAAGTGCAGTCTTATTTATCATCACAGTTACAAAGTCTGACCGCCTTTTGTTTATTCACCTTTTCAGCGGAATGCAGTGTGAAACACTGATGCTTTGAATAGCTGAAATGCACTGCATTCCAAATAAAGTGCAGTGCAATTCAGCATCTACAATGAAAAGATTATCCAGCTGTATAATGAGACTACTTTTCTGTGGTTCTAATCGTCGCTCAGCCTCTGGCTGACCTGCAGTGGGCTCAAGAATGACCTCATTCTCTGCTTTTTGTATCACTCTGTCCTTTCTGTGTTCTATAGTTTCATGCTAATGATCCTTGGACATAATTCTATTCTATTGTGTTAGGTTGTGTCCCAGACAATAATTTTTTCATGTTCAGTTTTTTGTTAATGATCACTGAACAGAATTCTATATTCGATTCTATTCTATAGACACAGAAATGGAAACCCCATGAAATGGCTTAATGAGGGCAAGTTTCATTCATGTGTTGACATATTTACCATATTTTCCAGAAAATAACTACAAGTTGCACCTGGTAAAAATTGCATTGTTGAAAAAAAACAAAAAACAGATTGCATTGCATCTGTGTATGTCACTTTTTTTGTTGTTGTACATTTTAAAATAATGTAACATACCGAAAAGTTAATGAAACATTTAAAAAAACATTTATTATAAATGCTCGCATATAGATAACCTCAAAACTAATAGACATGGACTGGTCTGGATTTTAGAATTTCTAGTATCAGTCTTGTTAGCAGTATTTGTGCTTAGTTGTAATTTCAACCCCCCCCCCCCCCCACTTTCTGTGTCAGTGGTTGTTTCAGATGCATTTCTCATTAAGTGCACATAAACACATCGGCCTAGTCTTGACTGTAGCTGGTGATTTGAAGTTGAATGTGTAGATTACCAGAGCAGTTGACAGCTAGAGGGCTCTCTATACACATACTGGTGTTTGAACATACATTCAATGCTTTTGTATAATGAAGATTATTTCTGCAACTGTATAAACTCTAACATGATTCTATTATTTATTTATTTTTCCAGATATTTCAAGGATATCATATTATGCAGGTAAGACAACCTCTTTTACTTTCCCTTTTTCTCTTTCTCTCTGAAATGGATTTCAAATTGATTGGAGGGGGGGGGGGGGGGAATGTCAGCCTAACCTTAATCCACCATTTACTGAATTTGAATTGAGTAGAGCGTGTTCTCCTATAAAGCAGATCAGTACATCCTGTTCCAAAGCCTGTCAGCTGCCTTTGGGCTGCCCATATGACAATGGAGCTGCATTTTAATTCCCCCCATAACCAGCTTTTCTCATGTGATGTATTATTCATTTATGTAAAAACACTTTTTAATGCTGTAAACTCTTGAGCTTTTTTTTGGGGGGGTGGGGGGTCTTTCTTTTTGTTTTGAATGTGTTTTTGCTCATTTAGTGGTGTTGAGGGAGAGTTGTTCAAGTCTAGAATGTGTAGTTTGCTGGTGCATCTTCAATTCATTCATAGTTTTCTGTGGCTCAGATTCAAGTTGCCCACCAATCAGCTGATGCTTCATATTTTTAACCTTGTTTCTTTCCATCACCAAGGGCATTACTGTTGGAAGGAAGGAGGGCCTTTTTAGACAGTAGGGTTCCTGTGTGTCTCTATGGCATCTATGGAGACCATTATTAAGCACAAAATGAGGCCTATTAGCTGATATTTGAGAATGCGGTTAGTATAGCAGGAAATGACCTGTTTGCCCTCCCTATAGGGAACGAGTGCATGGAATGGTAATGAATATCTCTGGCAAACATGGGAAGGTGAAACTCTTAAATGACAACAGCAAATTATTTTCAGCATTATATGCTTTGAAATCAAATGGTAAGTTAGAACTTATAATAATGCACAAATCTGCTTATACATGTCTTGTACTGTACTCGGTAGAGGAAGAACAGTTCTTCCTGACCTGTACTAAGTTTCTTGACCTTTGTCTGTTTTGGCCATCACTGTATTTATCCAAAAAAGAGAAGTGGTCAGCATCTCTCCATTCTCTTTTCAACACTCTCTTAATAGTGTTTTTTTTTTAAACAAAACTATTGACTATCACAAATTCTAGAGATTTGTTTTTCATTGGAAGTGCACATTTTATCAAGCCAAATAACACTAGTTTGTTCACAAAGAAATAGTTTGAATTATCATTAAAAAGGTGTGAACCAATTATTATATAATAAAAATATAAACAAACAAAAAAGACAGCAGATTCTCTTCAGTTTTATATTTCAGAGTAAAATTCAAATATATTTTACGTAAATATTTACAAAAATGTTTTTTTTTTTTGTTATTTACTACTATCATTAAATTGTGATATCGTCTGCATTATATCTTCTGCAATTTTAGATATAGACAATGCCATTGCGGGCTGAATTATGGTAAATCTCTGATATATTTTTTGTGTTTTTGTATAGTAAATAGCACAGAACGAAGTCTCAGCTGTAGTTTGTAATCTGAAAAGGTATGTTTGGGATTACACAACTTCTGAACTATTTCTTCAGTACATTGCCATAGTACCTTATAGAGAGTTCTTAAACATGAAAAACTGTGTTGAAGTTATGTAAATTGTAAAGCTTGATGATGCACTTGTTTGCTAAAAAAAACTTTAGCAGCAATGTTTCATCATTTATTTATGTGCATCTCTGCAAGTATGGGCTGTTGTCAAAAACAGGAAACAGGCTTCCTTCCTTTAGCCTTTGTCAGGTAGCTGACGGACATTCCTTCAGTCCCTCTCTGCATGAAACTCCACAGCTGTCCTGAAGAGCCACAAACAGCCTCTTGATGAAGCATACAATATAACATTTCTACCATCATTCATAAAGTGATTAGAGGTTCTTCGAACCGATAATGCTTTGTATTTAAATGTGCAACACAATGCCGAGAATGTAAACAGAAGCCGGACCGCCCAACTGAATAATCCTGGTCAAACGCTGACCCTGAAAAACCTGCTCGGCTGCTTCTTTTAGCTTGGTGGTCTGTGTTTTGTAAACATAAACTGGTCAGCCAATAGCAGGTGGTTTCACAGAATTCATTAGCATATTTAAAGAGGCCCCTCCTCTTATTTCAGTTGGCCTGATTCTCTCTCTCTCCCATCCCTCCCTGTTACACACACTTTCTCTCCTGACACACTCTGCCGGATTGTGAAACTTACACACACCGTCACCGCAGTCTCTCTTAATCTGGATGAACCTCAGAAAAGCAGCTAAAAGGAAGCATTTTAGCATGTGAGGATTATTCTTGTCGACGCTTTTGTTCCAGCCTTGCCCTCTGCATCCATTCTCTGGAATACTCCTGACAGCTGTGGGATTTCCCTGTCACTTTTGGATATTTTCCCACTGCTCTTGTTAGTGGTTTTCAAAAACAAGACCAGCACACCTTTGTATCTACCTGGCGTTCACCCTCTTTCCCATTACTGCTTGCTCTTCTGGATCACTTCATGTTTTCACACTTCTGGATTAGAGCATCAGCTGACCAATCACCTTCCTGTGACCTCACACTACGCCCCACCACAAGCCTTTGAGGGCCATCCCTGGTGGCCTGGTCAAAGTGCGTTGCGGTGGGCCGGGGTCACCCCCTGCTCCCTATGACTGTGTCAGGGAGTCGGAGAGCCGCTGGGCCTGGGAGAGAGACGAGAGAGGAGGCCAGCGGATGGAGAGCAGCGGCTGCAATCCCTTCCCGCTGTGCTGGGCACGAGGAGCCAGCGTCTACTCCTACCCTCCCCCTCTGCCAAGTATGTCACCCAGATACAGCACTGCAAACAGCTTCCAGAAAACCTCCATGATACTGTTTCATGCTCGATCTGTCTTACAGGATGTGGAGTATTGATTTAAAGGAGGTTTGGGAGAAAGGTGTAGGAGGTTTGATATGACCTCTCAGTGGTTTTTGTCTCTAGGTTTTTGCTACTGTCCTTTATTGTGGTATTTGCTCTCAATAGAAGTGCTTTTGAATTGGGTTTAGTTTAATATCTCGGCAGATGCCTTCTAGTATTTATAGGGCTATGCTGCTACAATCTTACATTTTTTTTATTGCACTTATTTTTCCTCACAATATTGCATCAGTCCTTCATGTTTTAGAGTAGTTCTTTTTATGGTACGAGATAAAAGTGAAGCGAATCGCACGAGATTCACTCACTCGTGTTTGGTGAAGTAGCAATCATGATCTAGGCTATCTATGACATTTTGTGTAATGTATTGTGAGATAGTTGGCCATTCCAACCTTAGTTTATACCAGAGTCGACAACCTGTTAGACCTTCAATTTATTTTGCTATATGGATTAGACTACTGGTCAAAGGTTTTTTTGTTGTTTTTGAAAAAAAAAAAAAGTATTATGCTCACCAAGGCTGTATTTATTTGATTAAAAATACAGTAAATGCATTCATATTGTAAAATTAAATGTTCAGCAGCCGTTACTCCAGTTTTCTTCATTCTATAAATCATTCTAAAATGCTGGTTTGATGCTCAATAGACGTTTCTTTATATTATCAATGTTGTAAACTGTTGTTCTACTTAATATTTTTGTGGAACCTTTGATATTTGTTAAATAAAGTGCATTTATTTGAAATGGAAATCTTTTGTAACATTATGAATGTCTTTACTGTCTGTTTTGATCAATTTAATTTATCCTTGGTGAATATAAGTATTAATTTCTTTTTAAAAAATCGTACTGACCCCAAACTTTTGAACAGTAGTGTATAGTACCAGAGTAGGCAGTTTAGTCTTAGATTTGTGTCGCACATCACTTACATGAGCAAGGGTCAGATTATAATTTTTGCAATCTGATTTGAATCATGTAATGTATTATTCACTGACCAAAGATTACTTTTTTTACTTGCATTTGCCACTGAATGTGTGGCCTGTATGCCTATGTTTACCCTTCCTGATTCCAAAAGTTCCTGATTTATACTGTTGTCCCGTGTACAAGTCTGGGCAAAGATTTTAAAATTTGCTTATTTCTTTCAATTATTAATTCTTTTTTGACATGGTTTCAATGAAAAGCAGCCCCACTAGAGCAGGAAGTTTTGAAGGATCTCTTCTGTATTATAGGACTGAGAAATCGACTCACTGTCTATGAACTCCAACTCATTAGGCTGAGTTTAATGAACAATCAGAGAGCCTGATTATGTCTCTGCTGACATCAGTGCAAGAGCAGTCATGTAAGTGGAGTGTAGCTTCATTACTGAGGGGTGAATTCCCACCTGAGCTACACTGATTGTGTATGTGGGAAGCTTGGCTCATATGGAATACCAAATATATCGTTATTTATTGTCATTGAGATCTGTGAGTTTCATTGTGTGGCTGATGCATGGTACTGATGCAGAAATATTTACACTTTAATTTTATTTTTTATTTTTTTACTGCCCCAATCAGACATATTGATCATTTAAAAAATTCTAATAGACATTCCCGATATTAGCTTTCCTACAGTACAGAGTTATCTAATTGCTGGAAAATTACCATTTGTTTATTAGCTGAGTTAATTAAATCTCAGCAATACTGCTGTTAATTGGAGATAATATGCCTTTACAAATTAATATACCAAAGGCATACAGCTTGAGAGCCACTTTCAATTCTTTTCTCACGTTCACACTTGGGCCCTATTTCACACAGCGATTGCAGTTTACCGCCCACTGCCACCCAAGCTGCAGAAAGGAAATTGTAATTGTATTATTTTATCATAAATAAGTGTGTTAAACTCCTAATAAACTGCTAATTCCTTTTGTTTCCTCTCTAACTGTCCAGTCCATAGATAAAATCAGACCTCCTGCATGGCTAGCTTCTCTCCACCATAATCAGACAGTTTCCCTTTTCTGTGAACCAAAAACAGATTTTATAGACATTAAAAGATGAGAATTAGCTGTGTATTTTGTTTTAATGCAAGTGGTTACAAAAAATTAATGTATCTTCATTTTAAACATATTTTTTGTTAAACTTTTTTTTTTTTTATACCTATTTCTGTTCAAATATATTGAGTGATTCCAATATGGACAAAATGTATAGCAATTGTGTTGCATTAGCTTGTTTTATTTAAGTAATTTAAACAAGCAGCAAAATCATATTTTTCAGTGTAGAGAGACTTAACACGTAAGTTGGAAACTGACCTCTGTTAGCCAAAGGCAAAGAAATGAGGACACAGTGAACAATGACAGGGCAAAAGTACATGAAGAGGAACAAGAAAAGAGAGATGAAAACTACACCTTTTCTTTTGTCACACCTTTCTCATGTCTAAGGGAGATCTAATAAGGCAAATAAATGTAAGTCTTTTCTCTCTCTCTCTCTCTCTCTCTCTCTGTCTCTGTCTCTGTCTCTCTCTCTCTCTCTCTCTCTCTCTCTCTCTCCCCCCTCTCCCTCTCCCTCCCTAAGGGTCTGTGCAGAATTACCCCATGAAAAGAGTCTCTTTAGTCATCTTCTAAGTTTAACCTATAGCTGTGGAGGCTATGAGCCAGTGAAATAAACCTTTGAGAAAGAGATATTGAAAGAGACCACTCTCACTATCAGATGTCTCAGCTTACGTTTCTTGAGCTCAGATACTGGAGCTTTTTGTGTGGTGTCCAGTCTCTCTGGGAGAGATTGAGTTATTTGAAAAGATGATTGCTGGGAGAAAGATAAGGTGAAGGCACAGCACATGCGTACTAAAATGAGTACAGTATGACACCAATGTGTCTAAGCAATGACTTTAGTTTTATCTAAATTATGTAGGTTTAGCATGTTTGGTCAATTGTTTTGTTTCTGTTTTGTTTTGTTTTGTTTTTGTCTCTTTTTTTAAATTTGCTTTGCTTTGCTTTGACTTCGGCTATGGCTTTAGCTTAGCTTAGACTTGGAGCATAAATTGTTATGAACACACATGTTGTGATCAGAGTTTCTGTCTCATCATTTGCCATGTTCTTTTGAGCAACCATACTAACATCCCATAATACACATCTGACATTTGAAATGTTGTGCATGTTTAAGTTGCACTTTAAAGTTTTGTATTACTTTTGTTTAGGTTGGAGTCCAATAAGAGAGGGAAGTATTTAGGGGGAAATTGATAACCATTCTGGCTACTGTATGACTGAGATTTTGGAAAATCCTACTGAAGACATTAAGTACTGAAACAAAGCTTCTCTCTCTTGCCTCTGGTTCATTCAAGGACGTTCATCTGAATAATCTTACGCGCAGTGAATGAACTACCATTCAGTCATTTTTCTTGTTTGATTCAATGTAATGCCACTGGACCTATTTCCTCTATGGAAATAGCACAGCTAAATATAATATTCTCAGGTGTTCCCATGAAAGCTCTTCAAACTGTACGTTTAGCTCCATATTTAGTGTCAGGATTCATAACGGTTCAGTCTCAAGCAAAAGATTTGAAATTTGAGTGTTTCGTTGGCTTACAGCTGTTGTTTTTGATATTTTTGACTCCCCCATTTTGACTCTTCCAAAGGTCCCCTATTGTCCAAGAAAGTAATCCAAATAATTTTGATGTTTTATTATGTCACAGAATGTAGCAGAAATACAACATTCAGATGATATTTGCTGGAGTTTGAATGAAATGTAAATGCCTTTGTTATCAGTCAGATATGTGTGTGAACTCCTCCTCCTGACCAAGGTCCCATTGAACCACGTGTGTTTACTTGTGGGCGAGTGAGTACATTTGTGTGTGTATGTTGGCCGGTGTGAGTGAATGCGGTCTGTTAGCTGGTTTAACTCGAGTGTTGTGATTTTAGGGCCGTTGAATCCAGGTCTTTGACTCATGATCGTCTTGGCAGGAAGTGTTGTGTATTCTCCTGGTCTCCTCAGAGCAAACATACAGGAACTGTATCACCGGTTGCATGAACCATGGGCCAGTCTGGACACATTATGAAAAGCAGGATGTGATGTCACACAGAGGAAGCTACTAAAATGGATTGTCTGTTTGAATATGTGAGGGCTGGAATTTGTGTCCGAAATGTGTACCAAAAGACTGACAGCGACAACGTGGATTTAACGTTTTGTTGACGTCCTTTGGACCCACCGAAGTGTATTTGTGCTTTGCACTTCAGTGCTTCCATCAGATCATTGTTTCTATTTTTAGAGGGCTGTTTGAGCCCTGAACTATTGAGATCTGCGCTGGCGTGTACCTGCTGGCCCTTCTTCAGAAAAGGTAGGGGAGGAGCTCAAAATGAACTAAAACTAACTTAAAAACTGCTATAAAATGGTTCTTTTGCACTTACCGGTTGTTTCACACTGATTTCCCATTTGCAGGGATTATTGTGTTGGTGACCTTAATTTTGTTTGACGTCATATCATTTTTCGAGTTATTTATAGATTAGGTTGGTATTATAAATTATACACAAGTATCTCTGTGTAATGCTTGAAACTGATTGGTGAAATAATGAATGATGTCCAAGGCAACTGACCAATTATCTGCTTTGTTCAGCATTTATTTTACGATAATGACCATGTAGGCTTATCGTCACCAATATGCTTAGCTGTTAACCATCATAATAGAGCTGCAGACAAATCGTGGGAATGTTTTGAGCTGATTTAGCTGATGTGAAACAGTTAGCCATTGTGATGTTGACCTTGCGGCTTTGGAATGCTGTAGTTTGCCATCGTGAATTGTTGTACTTGAAGCTTTTTTGGCAGAATATCTGACATTATCATAGTCCCCAAGGCCACTCGTCTGGTATGCTTGCAGGAGACAACTGTCCCTCTGAGGTGTTGGTGTCTGGACCTTTTCCTTTATTTCCTCCCAGGAGTCCAACCTCCTCTTAGTGTCTGCAGCATCCTGCTGTAAATTTTGCTCTGACAGTTAAATATTGTGCTGATCAGACCTTCAGCTTTATAAGCGTTGATCCAAAGCTTTGGAATTGCCTCGGTGCCGTTCATTGCCTCAGTAGTTGTGTTAAGGTGACCCCTCTGAAGCGACTCGACTTAGAGCTTTCATTGTCTTGTCAGTGTGTTTTGATTTATCTATGTGTTTTGCAATGGATGTTAATGTTTTGTGCTCTGTTTAATGTTTTTCTTTTCTTTCTATTCTGAACAAGAATATTCAATAAAGCTGATAGTTAAGCCATTTACTAAAGCTTTCCCATACACAAAAAATATTAAATTGTGGATATTCCTGCAAGCTTTTTCCATTTGATTGATAATCAGAACCAATGATATTAGGGGCTTTCGCACCGGATAGTTCTAGGAACTAAGTTATAGGAACTAGCCACTAGGGTGGTTCCCCGAAAACGAATGGTTCCCCTAGGAACGCACCGCCAGTAGAAACTCTGTAGTGACGTAAGCCGCGCTTGTTGTTGTGGTTTTTATTTTGACGGCGCGGTGGACCTTTATTTTGATGGCGCTGAGAACTCCAGAGTGCACACAATGCTTGCATTCTCCGTGTTCATTAGTTTACAGTGTCTAACAGTCCTGTCTAATACATTATTAGATAGAACTGTTATACGTAGAAAGTAGACCGTAATGAAAAGTTATTAGTGTATGCCATCTGGAAGCAGAAATACATAATCATGTTTGGCTTGGTCCCCTCAAAGTTGAGTTGGATTTTCTCCTCAGCGTAAAGGTTAAGAGGCCCGTCTATCACTGTTTTCCATGTTCTTCGAGTTAGTTTCTGGAGTAAATATATAGGCTATAATCTGTGTTTACACGGCCTTTTTAAAAATGGCAGGTGCTGGTGTTTCGCGTGCTTTCGGCCAATCAGCGTACACTTACGACTCAGTTCCTATAGTGCTGGGTTAGACCCTACTCTGAAGTAGGAGGGAGTTCCTAGAACTGAAATCGTTCCTAGTTCCTTTACACGGCAAAATTCGGGTACTTTCGCTAATAGTTATCGAAACTATGAAAAGGTTCCTCCAGTGCAAAAGCCCCTATTATAATAATCAATTGTTCTGTAACGTTAAATGATTTAGTCATGTTTCTTGTAATAATAATTGTAACACTTTTCAATATTAGTTCACATTAACAAATGTAGTTAACTAATGTCAACAAATGGAAATATTACATTATTTATGAAATTATATATATACATTATTACATTATTTATGAAATGATAAATAATATATATATATATATATATATATATATATATATATATATATATATATATATATATATATATATATATATATATATATAAACTTTGTTCTCTGCAGAATATGACAGACAGTTAGCACCCACCAAAGCCATGGCAGCGGCTTACCTGGACCCCAACCTGACCCATGCCCTGAACCAGGGGGTCAAGCCTCGCTTCAGCGCAGGGATGGAGCGGACGGCAGGGGCTCTGGAGCGCGTGCTCAGAGTCTTCCACTACTTCGAGAGCAGTAGTGAACCCTGCACCTGGTCCAGCAACATCCGACACGGGGACTCAACTGATGTCCGGGTGAGTCTGCAGATCAACTGGGTCACCCACTAATTTGTTCTCCAGGATACAAAATACACAACTTTTAGGGATGACCATATCGTTTTAATCCAGGAGAGAGAAATGCAATGTCATGGACTTATTGAGACTGATAATATTAGGGTTAGGGTGTTATATTATTTAATGGGGGGCATATTACTATTTGGTAAAAATTGAAATCGTTTACATTATATTATGTTATTTAGTACTCTAGGAATCTTGAATCTAGGTAAAAAATATACTATATATGCAACTTAAATGTTATTATATGTTAAATATTATTAACTTAAAAATTATTATATAACATTAACTGCCATTTATAAAATAAGTATTATTCATTGTTAGTTTGCTTTTTACACTAGTTTCACACATACACGTAGCCTGGCTAACGCCAGACCCAATTCTCGTTGAGACTTGGGTCTGGGAACCACATATACATTTTCTCGTATTTGAGGCGTGGTTTACGAATGCCCGGCGCCGTTTATTGGGTGCTAAGAATGTCTATCAAATGCGCCTGTACGTAGCTCATAGCCAATCGTTTCAATTATACCAGATGACGTCTGTAGAGCGACAGAAATTTGACGAGGAAGAAGACGAAATAAACTTGCGTTCTAAATTACTTGGAACATTCTCTAAGGTAGCTTCGCGTCTGCTGCCATGTTGAATCCATAGAAATAAACAAACTGCTTCGGTGTGTCGCATAGATGTCGTCATCCTCTTACTGCTCCCTCCCCGTTCTGTGATTGGTTCCCTAAATGAGGCGAAAATCTGGACCATGGTATCCATACTGCCTTTCAGCGTGAATAAAATCGCGCTGCGGGAAGGCAGCATGGGGAAACCCAGACTAACATACACGCAGATCAAGGCGTTTTTTTTATTCTGGGATGCAACACCACAGCTTATGCTCCCAGTGTGAATGCTGTAATCGGTTAATGTGAGCATATGTGATGTGAATACGGTGTTACGCTTGTTTCTTCTTCTTCTTCAAAACATTGCAAAAACATTATATAGATTAATTTCAGCCGTCATGTTGGTTCACCCCCCACTTCATATCAAGTGGCTTTAAGTACTATGTGCTTACATTGAAATTATTAATTTGATACACTGGACTTATTGTGTCAATTTTTTTTACATTGTACTTATATTTTGAAAATATCTGCATGTAATTACATTTGTAATTACACTGTTGACCCTTCTCTTACACCTTAACCCAGCCTTAAACCTACCCATACCACCACACCAGCCCCCAACCTTACCCGTATTGCACCTCAATAGCAGCAAAAGTGTTTTACAGTACAACATGAACACAATACGTACATTGTACTTATTTTTCGATGTAAGTAAAGCCACTTAATATGAAGTGGGACCATAGAATGACAGTCATATTGTCATTATTAAAAGCAAAGAGACATATTACATATCATATTACTGTAGCTTTTTGGTAAATCACTTTTTTGTGTATTTGTGATGTTTAATTGTTGTTTTTGAACTTAGTAGAAGTCTTATTAAAGGGAGAGTTCACCCAGAAATGAAAGTTCTGGTATCATTTACTCACTCTAATGTCGTTCCAAACCCGTAAGACTTTTGTGACACAAATGAAGATATTTTTAATGAAATCTGCTAGATTTCTGTCCCTCCACTGACAGTCTAGGCAACTACCACTTTGTCGCTTCAAAAAGAAGATCGTAAAAGGAATTCATATGTATCAAGTGTTTTAGTCTGAATAATGATTGATACATCTTATTGATGCATTAGGAATGTTTATGGTGTCAGTATCAATGAAACTGTGTAAGACTAAAGATGATACTTCCTCTGAGCTTCATGCTTTTCAGCATTATTCAGAATACAGCTCTCCGTGGCCTAGAACACTCGTGGTAAAACCCCCTCAGACAATGGTATGCTACTCTAAATTATTTAATGAGGTTGGTTTTTGAAGCCAAGTAGCCGTTGTTACTTCAAAGCGTATTGTCCCGCTTTCATCCCTCACACATCCACCATCGTCCCAGTTTTATGCAGGTTTACATCTGATGCTCTTTAGTCGTATCAGGTCTGAACCTCTTCCAAACCTGGCCCACACTAAATGGACAACTGCCACAGAAATGTCACATTTACACGCACTAATTCAGTAAATGAAATAGATTGAAGTTGACATCTCAGATGTAATCTGTGGGAGTTTATTCAGGTGGTTTTAGTGTGATAAAGCCCTAAGATTTATCCTTGTTTTCCCATTTTTAAAATGTTATTTGTTTTTTTTTAGACATGGTACATTATGTAGTCCGATGTCTGTAAGTAAATAGAAAAGATAATGGCCATGAAATATAATTCATCACACACTTATGTTACTTATCAGTTCTTTCCGCATGGCTCATGCATTTTTCAATTTGCATAATAAATTAAATAACAGTTTTTCCATCCTGTTAGACATCATATATTATGCTACAGCAGACACTTGAACATCCTGCTCTTTCTTGGTCTCATCTATCTCCTCTCTCACAATCCCACAAAACCAAAGAACTTACTGACCCCGTAATATGACACATTGATCAAAGAAAGATTAAACTGAAAATCTTCTGGCTTCTGAACCGTTTCGTTCATAATATTCTCTCAGATTCACTGAGATGTGTCCTGCTTTGAATATTTTAGAAACTCTATAGGGTACTATATGTTGTCACCAAATTGTTGTGTGTGTTTTTCAGGGCATTATACAGAAGATGGTGGACATCCATAAGGTGAGGTGTGTGTCCTGCTTTGGTCTGCGCCTTTGCCAGCTGAGAACAGGTGAAGTTCATTGGCTCCACCCCGACATGGGCGTGTCTCATGTGAGGGAGCGGTACGAGCACAGCCATCCTCAGGACGACTGGAGGTGAGTCACTGTTTTAATGGCAATATCATAACCATAAAAGCAATATTATGACTTGGGAAACATGGCCATTGACCCGTTTACCCTTCTCAGTGGCTGCCATGTTGAGATCATATGACCAGCTGAGTCGTGTAGTTCTACTCGGTTAATACAATTACAGTTCAAGGCAGGTCCATCTGTTTTTCAACCAATGACAAACAGGGAGAGTTTTCAGAAGTTTTAGGTCAAACTGAGGTCACTGGGGTCACTTTGTTTAATGTTTTTGTAACATTATAAATGTCTCTATACAATCACGTTTTGTCTTTGCTGAATAAAAGTATTAATTTCTTTAAAAAAAAAATCTTGCTGACCCCAAAGTTTTGAATGGTAATGTATTTGAAAATAATGATTATTTGAATTTTAATTTCATTTGGTGACACTTGTAGCGCATACATTAGATGGCCAATATTTGTCCATTTTGTGATTTTCTTTGTGTAAACTAATAGTATATTGTGTGTGTGTGTGTGTGTGTGTAAACAAATATATATTCTTGTTTTTTTCATTTCATTTGCTGTTTCAGAAAAAAATCCTTGAATTTTAAAGGTGCAGTGTGTGATTTTTTTTTTTTTTTAGCGGCGTCTATTGGTTAGGTTACGAATTGCAACCAACAAAAGTCACGGTGGCCGACAGGAAAATATGTCATCGTCTGAGACAGCAGAGAGTAGCCAGTTCAGCAATGAAGTTTCTTTACAAGGATAAATTAAGAAATGTTTACTTTATTATTCAGTAAAACTGTATGTTATTGCGAATATTATTTTTACTTGTTCATCATTGTGTCAGTGTTTTATTCGCTGAACTAAGCTTGCTTCCTTGCACGAAGAGCAACATAGTAACGAAACGCGTTTGTCCATTTAGGGCTACTGTAGAAACGAGTTTGTCCATTTAGGGCTACTGTAGAAACATGTCGGCGCAAGGGAACCCGCGGTGTATGTGGATAGAAACCGCTCATTCTAAGGTAAAAAAATATATAACGGTGCATTACCCTCGGTTTCCGCCAGGTTTGACCTCGCACTGCCATAGTAACCATGGCGACAGACGTGGACAACTGTGTTATGGCCGTTAATGCCTAGCAGGACGCTCACGCTGTTGTTGTTTTGTTCAAACATTATGGACCATGGCAAGCAGACTTTGAGACAAAAAAAGGACTAAAACGAAGATCAGCATCTTTCGAGATGCCGAGAGCTCCACGTCCGTGACTAACTTCGACTTGACAGAGACACGAGTGTTGCATGTACTTTATTAGACAGGTGAGCAAATGTACATAAAACTAATCAATGTTATTTAGTTCAACATGATGAAATGTTAGAATATGATCTGTATGTTATTCTAATGTTGATCTAGCTTACATTTACATTTACATTTTCATTTATTCATTTAGCTGACGCTTTTATCCAAAGCGACTTACAATTGCTATATATGTCAGAGGTCGCACACCTCTGGAGCAATTAGGGGTTAAGTGTCTTGCTCAGGGACACATTGGTGTCTCACAGTGGATTCGAACCCGGGTCTCTCACACCAAAGGCATGTGTCTTGTCCACTGCGCCATCACCACCAGCAATGAGCTTAGTTAGCAATGAGCTTAGCAATGAGCTTAGTTAGTCTCATACAGCCAACAAACAACCTAACTAGCAACATTCAACGCACTCAAATGCAGTTTAGTGTGATAGTGTAACTGTTAGAGCAAGTGAAACAGCGCTGCGTTACCTCAAGTTTAATTCGTCTAATAAACTGACTTGTGTGAGTATTATTTCAGCACTTGCGTGTAGTTCGGTAGAAAGAATTCCTTTATATCCGCGGGACTCGCGTTGTGTGTGTCGCTGGTATACGTCTAGCAATCGCGCCCTGCTTCACACCACAGTCATGTTAAAAACATCAATGTATTCACTCATCTATAAAAGATCCATCAGCTTGACGACAAGATCCATAATTCAGCTTAATGTGGAATATACGTCATCAATATACGCCTTTGTTATTGTAAGAGGTTAGCGACCCCTGGTGGCAAAAAATCCTGCATATTGTACCTTTAAGTAAGGTCTTTATACACCACTGAAAACTTATTTTTCAAGGTATTGACAAAACGCGCTCTGTAGCGCTGTTTGTTCGCTGTCGGCTACGGTAGAAACATGACTTGACGAGACAATATGTCAACCTCCATAGAAGGGGGTGCCCGCAGTTATGGAGATATAAATGTCTCATTCTAAGGTGATAAAAACATAACGGTTCATTATGCAAGGTCACCACTGAAAACATAGTTGTTATGGATCTTATATTGCATTTCTGTCAATAGATCCTCAGAAATATTACACAATGCACCTTTAAATACTATATGTCAACATTATAGTGGCCACCTTACCTTTTAGATATCAGTATTAACATTGGCCTTTGAAAAATGCGTATTTTAAATGTGAATGTTTTTTACTTTTTACTGTTTTTCTTTGAATATGCTCTCATCAACAAACATGTTTTTTCATATGCACTTAAAAATAAAAGAAAGCAGAACTATGTGCTTTCTGCAGAGGAAGTAACCACAAGCTTTAGATTCTGACAGGTCTATGTTGCCGCACAGGGGCTTTGTAAAGTGTGCCATCACTTATTTCTGTAATCTTTCCCCGTACTGCTTTATGTTTCTGTCTACAATACAATCAAAACACCTCTAACATCTCTGAGATGGCACATCGTTGACATCTGACACCACTGTGGTGCTGTGGCACATTATTAACTTTTATATTATAATTATATATATATTTTTAGGGCTATTGAATGAGATGATGATGGTTCAAACCTAAGACCATTCAGAAAGGTGTTAAATTATGCAAACCTTCCCATGTTTCATTGTATAAGACAGAATTCCTGTTCCAAAATCTTTATATCCAATACTCACTTTGAATATGTGGGTCATGCCTGTTTTTTGAGGATGACACTGCATATCGCTCTGTTGTAAAGAATTATCGGAGTGAATATGCCGTTCATATTTAGAGGATGAAAATGATATAATGGCTTATGTATAATTCATTCAGTGGGGGTGGGTAATTCTGCATCAAACTGAGGTTGATCCAGTGGGCGGAGCTTCAGAATGAATGTGGCTAGTCGTATTGAGTTTTATCTTAATGAAGCTAAATAAAGCTGTCCCTGCTTAATTGCTCTATTGTTTATATTCCATTCACGCAGCCCGAGGCTTGTTTCACCCATCTTCTTTCTTCAACCGTTCATTATGTATGAATGGGCTTTTTATGCATTTATGGGGAAGTCCACGGTTCAAAGGAAGAGCTGGATTCTGTTCGCCCTCCAGCATGTCTTTATAATGAAAAACAGAGCTCTGATAATAAATTCAGCATTTGCTTTAAAACAAGACATTTTACCCTCTGCAGATCCAGATCAGCAGGTTAAATTCCTCCTTTTTACTTTCTGAAGAAATGGAAAAGAAACAGACTTGCAGGCTACCTTTTGTTTTTCATGGTCTATGATCGTGTTTCCCACATGGAAAAATATTATTCACCACAGCCGAAATTACAGTGATAAACTGATCTAAACCAGAACTCCAAACTGGTTCTATTTTAATAATAATACTTTTTTATTGGTGGGAATCTGTGCTAGTACATGTAGAAGAAATGTTTCTATGCTGATTGGCCTGATTGTAAAGGGACAAAATTTCTTCAATGTTTATGATATCGACGCTGAGGCAAAAACACTATTGTTACACACATGAATTAATTTTGCACTACTCACATCAAAACCAGAAAGAAATGTTCATTTTAACTACCCTAAAACATACTTCTATATAGTATTATGTGTGTATAAAATATAAGTAAAATGCAATGTACATTCACACATTTTCATTTTATGTGTACATTTCTGACATTTGTTTTCATTATATATTCATAATTTATTATTATAATTGTTTTATTTACTTAAAATTTGGCTTCCTACGCTTAGGTGATATTATGCAAAATGCTGAAGAATATGCACTAAACTTAAAGGGTTAGTTCACCCAAAAATGAAATTTCTGTCATTAATTACGAACGCTCATGTCGTTCCAAACCCGTAAGACCTTCGCTCATTATCGGAACACAAATTAAGATATTTTTGATGAAATTCGAGAGGTTCTGAACCAGCCATAGGCAGCAACGTCATTGCAACTTTCAAGGCCCAGAAAGGTAGTAAAGACATTGTTAAAATAGACCAATTGACTACTGTGGTTCAACCTTAATGTTATGAAGTGAAGAGAATACTTTTTGTGCTCAAAAAATAACAACTTTATTTAATAATTTCTTCCCTTCCCTCTTCGACTCATATAGCTAATAAAGAATCAAGAATAAAGTAAAATGAGGCTTTTTAAACAAAGTGACAGAATCTGTTGCTGTTCTTCCAGATCCGAATGTTCACAAATTTCCCGCACCAAAGAGCCCAAGCCTACAGTCTTTGTCAGCACAGATTATTTCCACAATGCATTTTAAAACTATTTGAAACTCATTCTGTCTTTATGTTCTGTGCATCATATCTGAGGCAGATGGCAGCAGGTTCCAGGTACACCATCCCCAGCCGATTTCGAGAACATAATTGTTTTGAACGTATGAGGCAGGTGCCACAGCATTGGCTCGTTCTCAGGTAGAGAGATGTGTTGAACTAATTTAGTGTAATTGAGAGCAGACAGTGAGCCAGCTGTGAGAGAACAGGGTGTGATTTTACCTCCCAGACAGACAGCTGCTGAGAGCAGCCACTGATGCCACAGTAATTGTGTTGTCTGGCAGACTTTAGAAGATCATGTCTCACCGGCATGTCTAATCAGTCACATATGAGAGGGAAGATGAGTAAACAGCTCCATAATCAGAACCATCATTGTTGTTAAAGATTCAAGACACACAGTAAAGATGTTCAACCCGAGGGCTTCATTTTCTAAAGCATCTGTTGTGATTCGTCAGGCTGTGTGACGGCTGCCAATCGTTGATGATTATTTTGAGGTTTATGCTGAGACGATGCAGGCAACTTCAGGTAGAGCTGACAGCATGTGCTTTTTGTTATTAGATCATTTCTTAAATTCTCTCTCTTCTCTCTCCAGATATGAGCTACGGATTCGATACTTGCCTAAAGGATTTTTAAACCAGTTTACTGAGGACCAGCCAACTCTTAACTACTTTTATCATCAGGTGATTAATAGTTTAATTCGGCAGCCGGTGTACTGGTGGCAAACCTTTTGCTAATGTTTCACCCCAAAATCAAAAAAGGTAGAGAATATACTATATTGTAGGCTTCATTGTCTTAATACAATTATAATGTAAAACTAAGTACTCCCACTCTCTAAGTACACTCCCAAATCTCAGTAAGGAATTGCAAAATAATAATAATAAACAAAGTATTTTGGCATAATGGTGTTATTTGTTGTACAGCTTTTAATTCATATGGATTATAATTTCAAAAAAGATAATTATATTATAAATGTTTTTGCAAAAATGAGAATCATAATTGCCATGATAAAAATGTCACAATGCAAAAATGTAGTGGTCCTACAATAGGTATATTTTTCTTTATGCCAATTTTTTGTGTATTTTCTATTTAATTTCTTACTTTTTTTATTATTATTTTTGGGGTGAAATACGTGTGATTATTTTGGGGTGAAATATATATTTAATTTTCATGTGATTGAGTGGTGGTTTAGTGTTCAAGGCTCAGTGTCCATAACTGGTTTGATCACTGCCAGGTTACAAAGATCAAACCATGAGCTCACAAACATCATTGTAAAACGCTTAATGACAAGTGACTGGCCTTGGTATAAGTTCATGTCTCTGTTCTATGGTGCAATCACATGAAAGTTGCACTAACCAATTCCACCTGGTCCTTGTGTGATGATCTATACAAAAGAATTGAAGACAAACGAATTACAAATAGCATGGATTGAGAGGAAAGTACTGCTACATCAGTTATCAACCTTCATTATTTTTCATGAATTGCAAATTAGCTTTGTATTATTGTGTTTTTTGTAAATTGAAACTCATCATTGTCTATTTTTTATTTGGCACGCAATATAGTGAAATTTCAAGGAGGAGTGAAATTATAAATTCTGTCATCATCCATCCTGTACAGTTAGTATCACCTTGTGTCTTTCTCCTTGACTTGCCTAGACTAATATTTCTCTGTATGCCCAGGTGAAAAGTGATTATATGATGGCGATTGCCGATCAAGTTCATCAAGAAATAGCACTTAAACTAGGCTGCATTGAAATCAGGTATGTGTGATACACATTACATTATGCAGCACAACTGTTTTGAACATAATAATAGCAATATGTTTCTTGAGCATCAAATCAGCATATTAGAATGATTTCTGAAGGATCATGTGACACTGAAGACTGGACACAGAAAGCTGAAAATTCAGCTTCGCCACCACAGGAATAAATATTAAAATATAATAAAATTGAAAAGAGTTATTTAAAATTGTAATAACAGTTTTGAATATTACTGTTGTTCAGTATTTTTATTTTTAAAAGTAAATGTATAAAAATAAAATATAGATTTACACTATTATCAAATGAATGCAGAGTTTAGTAAGCATAAGAGGCTTCTTTCAAAAACAGTAAAAAAAAAAAAAAAACTTACTAACCCCAAACTTTTGAATGGTAGTGTACATGTAAGTGTTTTCCAATTACTTTTATCAACTAAGGATTGAATTCAGACAAATCACTTTCCTCTTCTCTGTTCCAGGAGGTTTTTCAGGGACATGCGTGGTAATGCCCTGGATAAGAAATCAAATTATGAATTATTAGAGTAAGTACTGCTGTCTATGTTTAGATCATTAGTATCCAGTTCTAACCTTGTGCCCATATTTAATTATGTGATGCATCTTCAGACAGAATCCGTTTTTATTGAACTTGAGAAATTTTGGTCCAGTGAGTTTTGATGTAGGTGATTTCTGTAGTGAGAAAGTTAAAAATAAACTCTACACTGTTTTGCGAGAAATAAAGTCGACATCTGTGAAATTTCAAGTCATAAGTTCTTCCTGTTCTCCTCGTCCTTCTTCAGAGGTCTGGACGTGTCTGTTGGGAAGAGACCATAGACTGTAAAAAATATGGACAAAGCGTCTGTGACGTCACCCATAGACTTTCTGAAGAACGGTTTTGAAGCCGTTTATGGGGGGTATGGGCGGCGCCACCTTGGAAAATCTTTTCAGAAAGGATACAGAGGTGGTATGATGTGTTGTGTCAGATCATGGCCGAGACGTCAAATTTCAGGAATTCCACTCGACGCAGCCCGTTATCAGCTGTCAATCACGCTGTCAATCAAAGTTAACCACGTCCTTATTTGTCATACATTTTATATCTAAATACGATCTAAACTAACGAGTTAGAAAAAAATTCACCCCCCTCACAGTTGTCAGGCACTCGGAACCTATCGAAAAATACAATAAAAGTCCATGGGACCAACCTGTAAAAACATGAATTTATGCTGTGAAAACGGACATTTTATCATGGGGGTCTATGGACATTTGCTCCCTTTTGGGACCTGCCCCTAGCGGATTTTCGATGTATTGCAGTTTTTCGCACTTCCGGGTAGGCTTCATTTTTCAGATTAGAATGTTGCCGCTTGGAAGAGACGCGAGCGGTCAATCGGACACGAAGAGAAATTGGGAGAAATAGAATTACAATTGTGAGATATACAGGAGCAATTTGAAGAAATATTCACTGTTGTGAGATAAAGTTGCTATTACCAAAAATGGGCTTCTGTAGGGAAACTCGGTATGACACCACAAAAAGAAATGGCTAGCAAAATGTAGTACTGCTTGTTGCTGTCACTATTAACTTGCTCATCACTTTTCTTTATTTAATGTGTTAAATTAAATTCTGATCAGTTCCCATATTATCATATAGAGCACTGTTACCTTATGATGTGATGCTGTGTATTTCAAAACAAGCTCATACTGGACTGAAAGGAGTAATCTAGGTCTTTGAAACGTTAGAGGATTTCTCTCCATCTCTTTTTCTTTCAGATTTTGTGTATATGGGTCAGAATAACTAGTCCGTGTTGCATGGCCCTCTGAAACCCGTCTGATCTATTTTGAGTAGAGTATAATTGATCTCTGCGTATCTCCTGCAGTGGTGCAGCGGCTCCATTACTGTACTGTTTACACTGGAAGAGACGATAACCTCTACTAATGGTTCAGCCTCAAACAAGTTGCTGTCTCATTTCCTGTGTTTTTACTCCAAAAACTGATATACGGTTTTACTCTCTTTGAAAACTGAAGTCAGTGTCTTTCTGTATTCTCTCCCTGCAGGAAGGATGTTGGTCTACGGAGATTCTTTCCAAAGAGTTTATTAGATTCAGTAAAGGTAAGACATTTCTGATGCTCCTGCGATGACTTCCTCAAAACGGTGGTTGTCTTGATTTATTGAATGTGAGAAAATGCTATTGTTCAGGCAAAATCAATGTTATTACCTACCTGGCTTCTTCTGCGGTCTCACACCCCTGAGATGATTTGGCCCAGTTCTCTCTCTCTCTCTCTCTCTCTCTCTCTCTCTCTCTCTCTCTCTTTCTCTTTCTCTCTCTCTCTCTTTCTCTCTCTCTCTCTCTCTCTCTCTCTCTCTCTCTCTCTCTCTCTCTCTCTCTCTCTCTCTCTCTCTCTCTCTCTCTCTCTCTCTCTCTCTCTCTCTCTCTCTCTCTCTTTCTCTCTCTCTCTCTCCTTTCTCCCTCTCTCTCTCCTTTCTCTCTCTCTCTCTCTCCTTTCTCTCTCTCTCCTTTCTCTCTCTCCCTCTCTCTCTCTCTCTCTCTCTCTGAAGAAGCCACTGAAGGGAATCGTTCTAATGAAATGCAGTTTGCCACGGAGCCAGTTTCCTTTTCCACCTGACCTACCTAGTCCGTTTCAGTCTTCAGTCTGCTGTGGCATGAATGTCTACTGTTATTTTAGCTGCTTGTACGGCATTATTCTTTGTGAAAAATTCTATAAAAATGAATTGCCACGCGTTTACATTTTTAAAAGAATTACTTAAATTAAATTACAAATTCATTTACAATTTTTTTACATTTATTTAATTCTTTATTAATTATTTTCTATTCCTAAAAGTAAATATATGTAAATGTTTTCTTTTATTTTTATATATGTAAAAAAAATGTAAAGAAAAATATTTTAACATCCGAAAATTATGCAGTTCACATTTACATTTTTGCAGTTGGAAGCTTCTGTGCTTCTTATTTTTAATTACTGCTCATTGAGATTGTAGACTAAATCGCAATTCTGTGTGCGTTTAAATGCATTTAAAAATTGAGGTTTAGCGTTTGTCCCCTAAGGGATTTCCCTTTTCTTTGTTAAAGGGGATTTTCTGCATATTTTGTGGCTTTCGCTCTCCTCTGCTCTTCCTTTTCATAGTTTACATTCTACCCCAAAGCAACCCAAAATCACTGCCTTTTCATTGGTTGCCATGGAAACCCAAGCCCATGTCAAGAGGGAATAGAGAATTACCGACCAGTTTTGAGGATCTTTAGATTTTTCAAATATTCTGCATCTCTTATGGAGAGGACACTGATTCTAATGGGCTATTTATCATGTCTAAATAATGAATACTTTTTGATAGTGTTTGCATAATTTGACACACACAGCTTGTTTACACCATTAAAGACTCATTTGAAAGCTATTAGAAAACGGTTTAAATTTAGATTATAAGATCCCCTATTGAGATGGCTGTCATTATTCTACGGAGGCGGTTTTATTTTAGCGATTTCCTTGGCTATGGTCTTAGTCTTGTATTGTGCCATCAAAATGATTGACATTCTCTGTGAAGAAATATTCATTTAGAAAATTCAGTTATGAACGCATTTTCCTTTAAAAAGGTTTAAATGTCCCAGTTTGTTGAAATAAGGTTCTTGTTGTCTAACACCTAAAGGTGAAATGTGTAATTTTTGCACCAAACAATTAGTCCCGTCCCAAATGTACGCCATTGGTTGAGCCAGAGGAAACAGAGCAGTGTTTCACAGTTTACAATCTTTCTAAGTCACGAGTTGCTTAGAGTTGTCAATGCATATTAAACTCGGATAGGAAAAAGTCTTTAAAAAAAACAAAAAACTTTTAAGGGATTGTGAGTAATAGCTTAATTTGATTACAAGTAATTGTGTTTTGTCTTTTCAGGCTAAATCCCTGCGGAAACTGATCCAACAGACGTTCAAACAATTCGCCAATCTGAACGATGAGCAGTGTATCCTCAAATTCTTTGAGATCCTGTCCCCTATATACAGATTTGATAAGGAGTGTTTTAAATGTGCTCTCGGGGTGAGTTGAGTTGAATCAATTCAATTCATTAAAATAAAGCCACAAGTTGTCTAATAACTCTCTTGATTTGTTATTTCTTTCCTGATGGTGATTTAATGGTCTGTAGTGCCCTCTGTTGGCTAAAAGATGAATATCGTCTCCAAATGGTCATAATATATATATATATTTTTTTATAGTTTTTTTATTTAAATGGATACAGCCTTTAATCATTCGTCAATGTGATTGGAAAATAATGTTGCATTGTATTTATTAGTTTGTTTGTGTTTCATGAAGTGTTTGAGTTGAATGTGTCTGCTGTTGTGTGTGCTAGTCGAGCTGGGTGATTTCTGTGGAGTTGGCCATCGGACCAGAGGAAGGCATCAGTTACTTGACAGACAAAGGCTCAAACGTAAGTACTGTGCAGTCCTATGGATGGGGGAATGAACTGATAGACATCTGTACAGTGTTTATTAAGTCTGTATCTCTTTGTGTAGCCAACACACCTCGCCAACTTCACGCAAGTGAAGAGTATTCAGTTTGAGGAGCGAGAGAGGAAGGGAATGCTGCAGTTAGATGTGGCTAGAGCACCTGAGGTAACACCCACACCTTTTTCAGTGTATTATTTTGTCTTATATGTGGTTTTTGTACATGGATATAATGGTACAGTGTTCTTGTGCATTTCTCAGCCTCTGACGGTGACAACTACAACACTGAACACTGCGGAGAACATGGCCGATCTCATTGACGGCTACTGTAGACTTGTTAACGGAAGCTCCTCATCGTTTATTGTCCGTGTACAGAAAGGTGAGAACACAAACAGATACATATACACACAAATACAGATCTCAGACAAAATAAGATACTCTACTGTTCAAAAGTTTGTGATAAAAAAAAAAAATTAATGTAAGGTTTCATTTGTTAATGTTAGTGCATTAACTTAATTTATGTTAGTTAATACAATTTTTCATGTTCATGCTAGTTCGCAGTGCATTAAACGCATGTTAGCAGATACAACTTTCGATCTTAAATGTATTCGTGAATGTTGAGATTAATATTCACCAAGATTAATAAATGCTGTATTGTTCATTGTTAGTTAATGTTAACAATTGTAAAGTTTTACCTAAATGAATACTTTTATTCAGTAAGGACACATTATATTGATCAAAAGTAATAGAAAAATATTTATAATGTACAATTGACTTATATTTAAAATTAATTATGTTTTTATTTCTATTCATCAAAACAGTCCTGAATTTTTTTAATCACGTTTTCACAAAAAATATCAAGCAGCACAATGTTTTTAACATTGGTGATAATAAGAAATGTTTCTTGAGCACCAAATCAGCATATTCAAATGATTTCTGATGGATCATGTGAAGACTGACTTTTAGCTATTTTAAATTTTACTGCATTTACTGTATTTTAATAAAAAAAAAAAGCAGCACAGGTGAGAGACTTCTTTCAAAAACACATAAACAAATCTCACAGACCCCAAACATTTGATCTGTACATATGTTTTATATGCAAAACAACATATTTTCCTAGTTGGAGGTCTGCTAAAAATAAAGCTAAAACAAAATCTTGACAAATTAATTGACCTTACTAATCAATGGGGATCTATTACTAGCATGTTCACTCATTAATTATCACATGAACTTCACTGGATTCACTTCCATTGTCACTCCTCATTTGCATAAAACACAGCTATTGCACATTGCCAGTAGTCACTGTTGCTCATGTCACCTCAAATCATCAAATAAACTCTGATTGAAAATGAAAATTATATTCCTTACTCAGTTGTTGTTGTTTTTTGTTGTTGTTATTATTTCTGTTTTGGTTTTCACATTTAAATTGTATTTGTCAATGTTTGTCAACAGAAGGAGAGAGAGCTCTTCCATCTATCCCAAAGGCTCCAAAGTAAGTTTATACCCACAGTTTTTCATTAGATAGACTCAGCTCTTCTTACACACTCTGTTCTTGCTCCTTTGGCCTCTTTGGCTCAGACATGTGGAATCTCTCAGTGTACCCTCAACTAATGTGACGCGCAGCCCAGCTCCCATTAATGTGACTGTGGTAGTGCCCATCTGTTATGTCATCCTCCCTGCACATGCTAATGGAACCGGCACAGTGGCTTCAGTGTGGAAAAGGTCATGCTGTGATTTAAGTTTGATTTGAGAATGTACATGATTCATCTTCTTCAACCTCTGTCACACAGATCAGCTAACCATGAGAAACGGTTGCAAGGAGTCAAGGCCAAAGCAATCTCCATTTCAGGTAAGACTTATCCAAGAGGACTGCACTGTGATCTCGCATTTTCATTGATAATGAATTTTAATCCATAACTAATTCCAGCCGTGTTCTTTGAACCTCTGGTGTTTTCTGGAATGCCTGTTTAGATCTTATTAATTCTAAGTTGTTTGAGTTGAAATGAATGTGGTCAAGTCTCTTGCTCTGTATCTAAAACTCCTCCAAACCCTTCAGTTACTTTCTAAACCTTCTCCAACTTACTTTTGTGTGTAGAATGTCCCCACAAGGATGGGGACCCGAAGTCACCTAAATTACAGTGGTCAATGTTCCTCACAAGGAACCATTTGGCTTAATAAACACTAAATAATGTCTTAATAAAAATACAAAAAGTTTTGTGAGTTTTAGGGGAAAGAAAATGACATTATCTCAGTGGAAGAACAATAGAGATCACTAGGAAGTCCCTCACCATGATAGTGCATGTGTACATTTAATATAATCTAAAGCTTTTTTCAAGAACTTCCTCTTGCTAATAATGGTTTGGGGCTTTGTTTTGTTGAATTGTGTAACAGCCATGAAATACTCTTTTGTGCTGTTGTCTCTCCTTCTATCTGTTATGATAAAGACATTAATCTAATGCTTTCTCTTTCTCTCTGTCTCTCTTCTTAAATCTTTTGCATGCTGATTGGATCCACAGATGATATTGGTGGGGATGGTAAAGTCCAATTTTGTCTTATTGCTGAACTGAGCGGGCTATTCACAGTATATTATTATAAGTCATCTTGATCAATGTGATTTTGCTCACAAAAAAAAAAAATGGGAATACGTCAATGATTCTAATGCGCATTTAAGTTTCCCATAGACTGTTAATACAATAGTTTTAGAACATTTGAGAATATAACTTTGATAATATATCATCTATATATATATATATATATATATATAAATTTAAACTTCAGTCACAATAAAAAAAAAATATGAAATGATTAATTTGCGCCATTACTCTTAAATGTTCAAAAAAAGTCTCGTGTTGTAATAAAAAATATATTTAGGTAAGAATTGCTATTTATTACTATGTATTTAACTCTTTTTTTTTTTAAACTACATTTTTAACTTTTCAACAATGCCTGGTTGGTGAAAATTATGTTGACGAACATATCAGTTATTTTAATACATTTAAATCGTTTTTTTATGAAGTTTTTGTTTGGTTATATTGATCAGCCATATTGCCTCAACTGAACTCCCAACCATTTGTATTTGAACTTATTAGCTCAACACAGCAATATATTTTTCAGAGAATATTAAGGATATATCAGAGTGAGCTGAAGTTTTTGACTCAAGAAGAACTATTTGCTAAAGTCTGCTGCTCAGAAGACAAGTGAACAGTTGCTTCAGTGTTTTCCTGTTTGATATCACAGTTTGACTGCATTCAGCTTCATGTTATAGTCCTGTGAACTCCAGAAAAACAAAATACCTAGGTGTATCTGTGTGCTTACAGTGGAATTTGATGTTGTTTTGATCTCGTAAAACTATTCAGTTCAGCCATGTTAGAGACTTTATCTACTGAAAACACACATCCTTTTCTCTCACAGTAAGGGGGAATGTTTGCTCACAGCACTCCACTTGTGGGACTTCACTGACAGTCAGTACAAGCTGTCAAAATCTATTGACTTTCACTGCATAGCTGAGTAGAGAATATTTGACATAACTTTTTCCTCAAAACCAGACACAATAGCTGTCAGATTACCCATGACTTCATCTATTTTTCCCAATGACACCAATGCTTTAGAAAGAAATCCCCGCCTCACTGCCAGATGTACTCGCTCTTTAAACACACACTCAGATATCACAGCTGCGAGGATGTGATCGAAGCCAACTCACACTCCTGCAGAATACATAGACCTCCGAACACTTTTAAACTTAGCACTGCGGCGTTAATGGGGAAGAGACGATGTAGTGTGTGAGTTGTGCCAGAGATGAGAAGACGTGTTTCTGAGGGGGCTTCTGGTTTTGGAAGAGCTGTTTTTAGCTGGTCCATGGTTCATTAGGACTTAAAATACTGTTTTCCTTTTTTAGAAACAGATGACTACGCTGAGATCATAGATGAAGAGGACACATACACCATGCCCTCCAGTGAGTATCACAGGTTTACACTGAGCTCAGACCAGTATTATGGTGCTCTGGCTTAAAAATATTCACTTTAAAACTGAATCAATCTGCTAAAATTAGATCCTTTTTGTGTGTTTTGTCCACAAATATTAACTTGTTTAGGAAATTCAAGGTTGTATATTGTGAATATTTAAAATTTGACTTAAATGAATCTGGAGGGTAAACTTTTGGTGTCATAAGTTAGTTCAGCTGTTCTATATCGTAAAAAGCATCCCCTAAAGCAAATATATAATTCTGCAAATGTTCCTTACCTACTTTCCTATTATCTCCTTGATTTTTGAGCATGCTGTTTGGCATCACAGACACAGACGCTCTTGAGACGTTTATAGATGCTTGAGTCGGTGTCGCTTTCTGCTTAGCTGTTCTTTTAGGTCTGAAACTGAACTCTGTAACGTGGCGTTCAGTTTTGTCTCTCTCTTTCTGTGCGCTTGCATCTTAGTCAATCATCATTTGCTCAGTGTGGGCTTGAATATAGGAAGTTGTGTAGTAAAAACAGAACTAAATCCATGTATTGACCAATCCTGGTCACATGGACAATGTTCCATGTGCTTATAGGACACAAGGGAAGCATTGAAATGGATATGATGTTGAACGCCTGTTTTATAAATAGAACAAACATTTAGCTATGTCATATATTGTGGTTTTTAATTTAATAATCTTGTATGTTTGTAACCCCAAAATTACCTTTTTTAGAGTAATATTAAGAAGTTAATTTTTTATACATATACACATGTTTTTCTATTTACGTATTTGTTCCACGGGTAGTATTGTTTTTAAGCTGAAATTATGCTGTTTAATATTAAATAGGCCGCCCACAACTGTGAAATTAACATATAAGTGTTAAAATCACTGGGCCGTGATAACAAAACTTAGCGTTTGTAAACATTCATTAAAATGTTCTTTTATAAAAGGAATTAATTATTAGTTAATGGTGATCTTAATGTTATCCAGTGTTATATTTGCCACTTTGTTTTCTCTCGTTATTGGCACAACAGAATATTATGGACTAGATGAAGGTAAAGCTGTTTCTCCTGCTGTTTTCATTCCCTTTCCTTCATATGCTTGAGACTTCATGTGTGACGGTGGGGCCTGTGTGTTTGTGTGCTTTTGCTTTGCCTGTCTGTGTTTTTTTTGGTTGAATCTTTATATCCTTATTTACTGATGGTTTAAACAGAAATCATTGTTTTTTTTGGATTTACCCACATATATGCTGCGTTTTGACTGACACATTCAAGTTCCACTAATGGTGCTCCAAACTGGCTTTGACACTTTTACATATAAATGGCTTGTTCAGTAACAATTTTTTTTCTCTTGTTGATGAATAAACCTTGGTATATTTTCTTTACTGAGTCTTGTTTGCATTTTTGTTTTATAATTGTGTTTTAATGATATGTATGGGATAGATTCTATATTGGAAAGCATATATGAACAGATTCAGATGGATTACAGATTCAGATGGAGTGAAGAATTGCATGGTGTCTTGGTTCTTGGTTATTTTTCTGAGTACATAGTGCAAAGTGTCCTGTGATAATCATAAATGAAATTATATTTTAAGTGTTCGTTCACTGTAGGTCCATTTTGTCTTTCAGCCAGAGACTATGAGATCCAAAGAGACAGAATTGAGCTGGGACGCTGTATAGGAGAGGGCCAGTTTGGAGACGTCCATCAAGGGATCTACTTGTGCCCGGTATAAATTACTTGTTACATTTTATTAAATTATTTGAACCGTAATTATGTGAAATATTATTTGAATTTGAAATTTTTTACTTTTCTAATTTTTCCTGTAAAATCATTCTAAAACGCTTATTTGGTGCTCATCAAACAAACTGTTAAAAAAGGTGGTGCTTTAATGAAAAGATGAACAGCATTTGTTTGAAATAATTTTTTTGTGTTACAATGTCTTTACTGTCACTTTTGATCAATTGAATTCATCCTTACTGAATAACAGTATTAGGGTTCACCCAAAAATAAAAATGTTGTTCCAAACCCGTAAGAGTTTTGTTCATCTTCAGAACACAAATGAAGCTCTTTTTAATGAAATCTGAGAGATTTCTTTCCCTCCATAGACAGTCTATGCAACTACCACTTTGACGCTTCAAAAATTTCATTAAGTGATCGTAAAACTAATCAATATGAATTGAATCCAAATTTTCAGAAGAGACACACATACTGTATATAAGATATGGTAATCTCATCTGTACTTGCTTAATGTGTGAGAACAAACTTTATTTGTTCTTGCAGAAGCTCAAACGTGTTGCATAACAAGAACGAACCTCATTGGTTCTTGCATGTCAAGCAAACATGCTTGAGCATCCATTTACCACAACTGATGTGCGAGTTGGTGAATGTTTAAATGTGAAAAAAAGCCTAAATTGAATGTTCATCATATAAAGCAGAACATTTGGATTAAACCGCTCAGTTCATAATGATTAGTTTTACTGAAAAGGTCTTGCTGACCCTAAATTTTTGAGTGGTTGTGTATATTAGATTATTAGATATTAAAGGTTCAGTCTTTATTAAAGTATAATTTTCACTGTGATAGGAAATAATGATGTAATTTGAAACGGGAAGCTGGACTAAAACAGTTATTAAATACTTGTTTTTGTTTCTTTTTTGCCGTCAGGAGAACCCAGCACTTTCTGTGGCAATAAAGACGTGTAAGAACTGCACCTCGGACAGCGTTCGAGAGAAGTTCCTCCAGGAGGCCTGTGAGTGTAAAATCTCTGATACCCAGCAGCCCATAACAGCACTGAATATCTGCGTCATTCACATGGCTGTGTCTGTCAACTGTCCATCACTTAAATTAAGAGGAATGTGTTTGGGTTAGTTGGTGCGGAAACTCCAAACATTTTCAGAATGTGGAGTTTTTAAGAGCACAGCTGTTGGCTTTTGTACACTTGAACAGGTGCTGGTATGAGTGAGAGTGAAGGAAAGGTCAGGCACTAATAAATAGGACATGATGTTTTTACCACAGCTTTTATAGATCCTTCACAGATAATTAGATTTAACTGTATAATACAGTTTTGTCTGATTTAGATGCACATGATGCACATCCCACTATTCTGAATATCACCTATAAAATGTCATACCACACTTATTAAAGGGATAGTTCACCCCCCCAAAAAATTGTCATCATTTACTCACACTCAAGTTGTTCCTAACCTGTATGAGTTTCTTTCTTTTGTTGAACACAAAAGAAGATATTTTGAAGAATGTCGGTAACCAAACAGTTGATGGGCCCCATTGACTTCCATAGCTTTTTTTTCTCCATACTATGGAAGCAAATGGGGCCTCATATCACAAGCTTTCACTATGTATAAATTAGTAGTTCTCATCTGGTTTTGCCTCAGGACCCACATTTTACTTTAAGCAACATGTTGTGACCTAACACATACACATTCTAAATTGTTTACGAGACGATGTAATAAAAAAATTCAGTACATAGTATGCGATTAATATATTGTTATTTCGTTATGAATGCAACAACAAATATGTACACTACAATTTTAGATTTTGGGGTCATAAAGACCAAGGCTGCATTTATCTGATCAAAAATACAGTAACAATGGTAATATTTTGTAATATTATTACAATAAATAATATTATAAAAATATTATAATTTAAAAGATCTGTTTTCTGTTTTAAAATATATGCTGATTAGGTGCTCAAAAAACATTTCTTATTATTATCAATGTTGAAAACCCAACAGCAAAAGAACAGCATTCATTTGAAATAGTAATCTTCTGTAACATTATAAATGTCTTTACTGTCACTTTTGATTAATTTGATGAATTTTACTGAAACCTGTACCCGAAACTTTTGAGTGGTAGTGTATGTTTTTCATAACAAATGCAGTTATATTGTATATGCTGCAGTACGCCCTGCTGAAATGTAATAGCTGTGATATTGGTCTGATTTTGTCTTTTTGTGTTCCTGCAGTGACCATGCGACAGTTCGATCACCCGCATATTGTTAAGCTGATTGGTGTCATCACAGAAAACCCAGTGTGGATCATCATGGAGCTGTGCACACTGGGAGAGGTAGGACTTTTTTTTTTTACTTATGGCAGGCAATATGGGTTATGTGTAGCAGTTTGCATTGAGTTTGGGGGAAGAGGTTTGAACACTTCATAAATGTCCAAGGGAACATGTCCTGATATTAAACGCATTAAGCTCACATTATTCGCAAAGATGGTAGCCGGGTTAAAGCTGGATGAATCTATCATGACTGCTTATCTCATAAACTGGCCATAAAGGCGTAGTAAAGATGATTGCTAGCGGAGGCTGTTTGTCATAACACTTCTCAGATGATTTAATCCATGAGACACTGTGAATGAGGGTAAATGAGCTTTCCTGATGGGAAACTAAAAACTCTCTAAAGTCTCTACAGGGGTTCTGCATTACCTTAAAGCCCTATTTACACCTGGTGTTAACATCTGTCTTGGGTGATCCGATAAAAAGCGGACAGCTAAGACTCATACTGTTCACATCTGGGGCCAGATTGACAAAACATTCTTTAGAGTAATTCTAACTTTAAAAATGACTGATTTTATTTTGATTCCCAAATAGGAATGTTAAACGGATAGTTCACCCAAAATGGAAGTTCTGTCATTATTACTCACGACATTCCAAACCTATATGACTTTTGTTCTTCTGTGGAACACAAAAGAAAATATATGATCTATCCGTTGTTAAGACAAAACTTTACAAAAATGTAAATGTTCTTACAAATTGTAAATAACTTAAAGTTAGAATAACCTCCAGCTTGTCTTAAATCTCCAAAGGTAGTTTTTTTCAGACCATCACTAAATGTGGTTTGATTAATCACAAAAAATGATTTGAACCTTGTTTACACCTCTATTTAGAGCTGACTACTTGTGAAGACCACTTAAGCTGTGATTTTTTTAAACCTGTGTGCTGTCGTCACAGTTGTGGGAGGAAAAAACATAGTAATGCAAAATGAGAAACTCATGGATATAGGCCGTGGTTTCCTGTGACCTGTACAACAGCTCCATCTAATGTTCATCGTTGGTTTTAACTCTGACAGTGTTGTATATGTTAATTGTTAATTAATGTAGTTACATTTCCTTTGCATTTGCATAAAGCTTGCGTAATATTATTTAATTATTTACTGATATATTTATGCATTTTTTTTTCTCCCTCTTTTATTTTTCAGTTGCGTTCCTTTCTTCAGATTAGGAAGTACAATCTGGATTTAGCATCGCTTATCCTGTTTTCTTACCAGCTCAGCACAGCCCTTGCGTACCTAGAGAGCAAACGCTTTGTACACAGGTAAGTGTCCACATCTTGCAAACACTGCTGGTGTCGTAGTCATCACTTTCTTTTCCTGTTGAATGTTTTTGCAGGAAGGATCAGGAGCCTAGTTGTCTATCTAGTTGTTCTTCTGCATGCATTATTTATTTTACTGATATTGTACTGATAGTCTGGATATAAGGCAGTTCTTAAAGGTGTCTACTGAACATTTTCTTTCCTAATGTTTTTTTTAGGGACATTGCGGCGCGTAACGTTCTTGTGTCTTCAGTGGACTGTGTGAAACTGGGAGACTTCGGGTTGTCTAGATACATGGAGGATAGCTCTTATTATAAAGGTATGAAGGTATTGTCGACTTTTTTTGTGTGTGTACCTTTTAACAGACATTATTAAGTGTGAAAATGAAAGAAGAAAAAAAAAGCCTATATATATATCTGTATCGGCAAGTATCAAAAATATCATCAGTATCATACTCGTTCTGGGAATGCATATAGACTATGTATGTATATATACATGTATATAGACTATTTAGATCGATGCTTGATGATCAAGCAATATTCAGCAACGGGTGCAGTTGTATAATTTTTTCTGATTATTTTAAAATATGAGAAACAACTTCCTATTCCGAATTTATACACTGAAAAAAGTATACATAGTTCCTACATGACGTCCCAACATACGGGCATTTGCAGACCCGGCGCCATTTCTGTGGGCATGCTGTGGGCAGAACATTAGAAGAAGAAGCTGAAACTAGTTAATGTCGTGATAAAAAGTGAAAATGGTCATCTCCTGCTGGGTCAATGGATGTTCAAATCGTGCCGGAGGTTCAGTTAAATTTGGATTTTACAGTATACCCGTCATTAGACTTCATGAATGTTAGAAGACTAAGCTTTTTTCAGAACAATGACGGAGGTTATGGCTGGCGAGGATAAACAGGAAAGAAACTCCCTCAAAACAAATATAAGTTAACACTTTGCAGTTTGAATGATGTCCTGTATGAACAAAATGACGAGGTATTAAAAACATACAAAAACAACATTGTTTCCACTGTTCGATCGCGCCTGCGCCTCTCACTCACTCACACACACACACACACACACACGCGCACATTCCAGCATTGCAATCTCAGATTATGTCCCTAAAGAACCCGCGTATAAAGTAGTTCCGCATTACATTAATTAATTTGCACGCAAGTTTTATTTATTTTTATATTCATGCACCGAACCATGACGCCCGTACCGCTTCGGTTCAATATGAATACATGTACCGTTCCACCCCTATTCTTCAGTGTACAAATAAGTACATGCATATAACAGAAAGCACCGATGACTGTTTTAAGGGGAACATAGGAATTAAGTTGTGGAGGCTATGGCTTTTTAATAGACAGATAGTCTAGCATCATGCTACATTTGCTATGATGACTAATTTTCCATTGATTGCACTTGAGCAAGCGTCACCAACCCAACCCTCGGCAAGCTGATTGTACGCCTCCAGTGATTTCCAGGCTCGGAATTGCTCACATACGTAAAAACTCGAAGCCAATACCAGATAATGGTACACATGAAAATACTGTATCTGCTTCCTTCGTTAGCGCATACTGATCCACATCATTTATGACTGACATTTTCGCATTGTACCTCTCTCTGTCTTGTGTTAATAGAGTCTCTTTATAATCTCTGTCATTTTGTCTCTTCATGATTTGCGTAACATTATAAACAGAAAGAAATATTCGAAATTTGCTTGTAAAACTTTGTAAACATCGCAGCTTATGCCATCAAAGATGGCGTCTCCGGGGAGGTCACGTGACATTAATTGGCCTGTGGGAACTATGTATTGTTGCAATTAGCCATCACAACTTAAAAATTTGCATTAGAATAACTTTCCTGGATTTACCTTGAGATCTCAAATATCCAAGTTGTCACTTAATACAACTTCACATTTAAACATATTCTGTCACGTAGCATCACACTTATTTGCCTTAAAGCCCATTTTCTCAAGAAAAAATGTCCAAACTAATTTTTGCAACATTTAAAGTATTGATATCGAATTTATGCGCTAAAGTTAATCTAAAAAAGATTGTTGACACTTGAGAAATTGTATTTATTAATGATATTTCCATTCACTATATCGGTAAACATTTTTGAAGTGTTGAACCTTTTTTTTTTTTTGGAAGAAAAATAAAATCATTTGATGAAAACTTGCTTGTAAAAAACATTTATAATGTTACAAAAGATTTATATTTCAAATCAATGCTGTTCTTTTGACTTTCTAGTCATCAAAAAATCTTGAAAAAAAATCACATTTTCTACAAAAATATAAAGCCACTCAACTTGTTTTCAACATTGATAATAATAAGAAATGTTTCTTGAGCACCAGATCAGTACCAAAATTCAGCAAGGATCATGTGACACTGAAGCTTGGAGTAATGGCTGCTGAAAATTTAGCTTAGCCATCACAGGAATAAATTACATTTGAAAATAAATTTAAATTTAAAAGTTGTAAATAAAAATGTTGTAAAATTTCATATTACTGTTTTTTTTTTTTTTTTTTTTTTTTACTATATTTTTCATCAAATTCATGCAACCTCGGGGAGCATAACAGAGTTCTTTCAAAATCGTAAAAAAAAATCTTACCAACCCCAAACTTTTGAACGGTAGTTCACATTGGGGTTCAAAAGCCTTTTTTTTAATTAAACTTCAAAATAGACAGGTTTTATGTTTTAAAAGCAAATAATCATTTCATGTTAAAAAAACAAGAATATATACATAAAGAAATTTTAAATTCTGCACTGTTCTGCACTGTTTTCACTCAAATTGCAATGCTGATAATATAATTTGTAGTGAAAATTGTTGCATTGAATTAGAAAATAATGCCAAAATGGAAGCATTCTCACTAGGGGTCTCAGACTTTTGGAACAGACTCTTCTCATTCACACTCATTCTCTCTCTCTCTCTCTCTCTCTCTCTCTCTCTCTCTCTCTCTCTCTCTCTCTCTCTCTCTCTCTCTCTCTCTCTCTCTCTCTCTCTCTCTCTCTCTCTCTCTCTCTCTCTCTCTCTCTCTCTCTCTCTCTCTCTCTCTCTCTCTCTCTCTCTTTGCAGCCTCTAAAGGAAAACTACCTATTAAATGGATGGCGCCAGAGTCAATAAACTTCAGACGTTTTACCTCAGCCAGCGATGTGTGGATGTTTGGTAAGTGTGTGTGTGCTTTACTGCTTTCAATTCCTCTAGTCAAAATCAGAAACTCAAAATCATGTGCATGTTCAGACATTGAACCAGCCCACAAAAACATTAGCATAATGCATTTAGGACATCTAAATTGATTAGAAAATGTATGTGTGTGTGAATAAAGAGGTGGCGTAGAGCTTGAATTTTTCCATCCTGTGTGTGTGCTGAAAGTTTAATTAATAGTGTAGATTGGGGAGTGACGCCACTTGTTTTATTGCAGTCTTTAATTAGTGCTAAAGTTGGGTTTCATCTAAAGTGGAATATTGCGATTGTCTTAATGTGTATCTAGACTCACTTTATGTTTGTGTTTTAGGGGTGTGTATGTGGGAGATACTGATGTACGGAGTGAAGCCGTTTCAAGGCGTGAAGAATAACGATGTGATTGGTCGGATTGAGAACGGCGAGCGTCTGGCTATGCCTCCTAACTGCCCGCCGACCCTCTACAGCCTCATGACCAAGTGCTGGGCGTACGATCCCAGCAAACGACCACGATTCACTGAGCTCAAAGGCCAACTAAGGTCAGTCCACATAACTTTGAGTTTTGCACAAATTCTGCTCCGTTCACTTTTAGCTGCATTTGAATATTAAAGGTCATGGTCAACAATTAAGCTTCCTCCTTAGGCAAATCAGATTTTTTTCTTAAATCAGATTTTTTGAGGTAGACTGTCCACACGATTAATTGCAAGTGATTAAATAAGGTTTGTGTGTCCAGATATAATCAACCTATCTGCACGGTTTGCTTTGATAATGACGTAGGCATACGGACGTATGTGACGAGGCTTTCAAAACGGATGCAGGAAAAATGGAGGTGCATTATCTCTCTTTTAAAATAAGCACCCTGTGGAGTCACGGTGCAGAACTCCGTCGCACAGGAAAAACTCCGCAACGGAGGAGACTGGTATACATGTTTGAATGTATACTTTCTGCATTTCTGTCACTGGTTTTGACGTTGCTGTTGTGAGTCGCCTTAAGAATGATACAAAAGAAATCCAAATTTGAAAAGCCAGAGTGTTCAGACTGAGACACATCTGTAAAAATCCAATTGGAATTGCATTTCAAATCACCTTCAAATTTGGTTTGAATCAGATTTGAAAAAATCTTTGAAAGAATCTGATATCACGTGGGGTTTTTTCAGTCCAGACTGTCAAAAAGCCATCTGGATAATAACTGGATATGCAAAAAATCTGATTTTTGCTGGCAAATCCTTACATAACCACAGTCTCATAACCACAGTAAATGAATCTGCCTGATAGCAGTAGGTGGCGCTGTAATGCTCTAGTATAAATAACTGTGTGACTGGCGTAATTATTTAAAGGTTGCTGGGCGCAGCAGGTAGAGATTCAGCATAACTTGATTGAGTTGAATGAAAAGGCCTGAGGTTAGACCTGTAATGCATTTTATGTCAGAGCTGTGGTTTGCTTCGAGACATTTAGCTGTGGTGCTCATGCAGGCTATTCAAGTCCAAGTGACATTTACTAGTGTGGTTTAGAGCTGTATGACTCCAGTGCTCAGCTTGCTCTATATTATAAAGATAATGTACATACTACATTTACAGTGGTTGTTACTGTTTCATATAATTGTTCATGTCCATATGTGCACCATATTTTAATGTTTTCTGATATGATACAAGAGCTTTTTTGTGAAGTCATCACTAATATTTAAACTGCAGGAAATTGTATTTATTTTACTCTTTCCTAGTTGCTGTTGTTACATTGGTTTATATTTACATTGCACTTTTTGTTTATCACAAATATTTTATTATAATTTACTCCTCACTATAGTAATTTATAACTACAGTTTTTAATGAGCAGTACAACAGCGCACATTTTGATTTTTTTTTTCATTTCTTAATTAGTTTTGTATTTAGATTTTAAACATTTTTTTGTTAGACTTTTCACTGAAACTCTGCAATGCAATTATTATTTTTATTTTTTTCTCTGTTTTATAATGTTATTTGTAGTTGGATGTTTTATCAAATTAAAACAAAAACATCTTCCCATGCACATATGGAGTACTATTCAAAAGTTTGGGTTTTGTAAAGCAAATCTTTAAAGAAATTAATACTTTTATTCAACAAGTAAAGACATTTATTCTGTTTCAAATAAATGCTGTTGAACTTTCTATTTACCAAAACGGTCCTGAAAAAAGAATCACGGTTTCACAGAAATATTACTGTTTTAACAGTGATAATAATAAGAAATGTTCCTTGAGAAGCAAATCAGCATATTAGAATAATTTATAAAGGATCATGTGACACTGAAGACTGGAGTAATTATGCTGTAAATTCTGCTTTGCAATCACAGAAATAAATTATATTTTAAATTGTATCAAAATAAAAAAAAAAACTATTATTTTGCATTGTAATAATATTTCACAATATTACTGTTTTTATGGCATTTTTAATCAAATAAATGCAGCCTTGAACTAACAGGGTTTCCGCGGGGTCTTAAAAAGTCTTAAAAAGTCTAAAATTCTGGACTTTAAATTTAAGTCCTTAAAAAGTCTTAAAAACGGCCAGATTTTCATCCTAGGTCTTAAATTTAATTTAGTCAGGTCTAAAAAAGTGTTTACCCTCGTTCATTTCCAGAAACGCTGGCCGCATAAAGTTATTACAAAGTAGCAAAAAAGTATCGAGTTGTAGCCTACAAAACGGAGCTCTAGAGCAGGGGTCTCCAACACGTCGCTCGCGTGCTCCAGTAGCTCGTGGCTTGATATGAGCTAGCTCGCCAGAGGCCGTTCACATATCGCGTCTTTTCCGCGCTCAAGTTTGTTCAAGTGTAGGCGCGCGGCAAGCACGCTCATAATTGAAGCGACGCGTTAATTTTTTTTACCAGGCGCAACGAGATGGAAAAAATCTAAACTTTTCAGAATGCCGCAAATGCACGCACCACAGGTCATGTGACAGGAACCAACCAATCACCCCTTTCCATAACAACATTGAAAGCTCCGTCAACATGAAGGATGGGGGCTTCACCCAAACACTACTAATAAATATAAGCTAATGTGTAAATGTCAGTAATTTATCTTTTTGACTCATTCTTTTTATAAAAAAAATATTTAAAGGCTGAAATATGAGGTTTATCTTTGTGTAAAACCTTTTTTGTCAAAACTTTATTTGAACTTGTACATGTTAGTAGATGACATGTTGCAAGACACTCTTTTAAAATCTAGCCATGATTTTTAATGGTATTTTAATGTTTATGTAAACAAAAAGTGCATATTGATGCTAATCAATTTATTTGCTGTTTTTCGACATAAAACTAGTTGAATTGACTTCATTCTGTAGTATTAGTACTTTTTGAACAGGATTCTGTGATAACCTTGATAATTTTGGTCACTTTAATCATCTCATCATTTCCTCTCTAGTTATGATCAACTATGATCAACTAAAATCAACAATAATTGTGTTTTTACAATATAATATGCAAAAAAGTACAATTTTATATTAAAAAAATATCTACCTCTCCTTCTCTCTTACACACACACACACATAGATAGATAGATGATAGATAGATAGATAGATAGATAGATAGATAGATAGATAGATAGATAGATAGATAGATAGATAGATAGATAGATAGATAGATAGATAGATACTCTAATGATCCCGAGGTAACTATCTAACTTGGATAATGCGTCGTGTAGGTCTTAAATTTCAATCTTAATGGTCTTAAAATGTCTTAAAAAGGTCTTAAATTTGACTTACTGAAACCTGCAGAAACCCTGACTAAAGAGACCTCTTTCAAAAACATGAATATGTCTTGCTATGTAAGTGTAAACATTAAGAATTGCATCCTTAGAGGAAGTTTAATCTAGTTAAGCCTTGACTCATTCTCTTCAAGTCTATGACACTTCCTGTCTGGACCTGATTTCATAGTTACAATAGCAACTATGAAAAAAAGAATCCTTTCTTTCTTTCTTTTTTTCTTTCTCACACATCCTTGAGTGTTTATCTCTCCCTGACCCTTTCAGGCATGTACACGCACTCCCTGCATCTTTCATGATACAATAGTATTGAGTTCCCAAATGTCTGTTCTTGTCCACACATGCAGTCAATTCCTGTAAACGCTAATAGAGAGGGGAAAAACGACCTGTACTCTGACAGGCCATCAAACACTGATTTCTCAATAATCTGAGGAATCTTGTCCGCCTTAAGCAAAAACATCCAAGTTTTCTATTTGATATA